>VXAX01007965.1:2758802-3116556 GCA_013399835.1 Leptocoma aspasia
TTTTTTTTTTCGTTGAGTAATGACTGCTCTCTGCTACTTGATAGCCAAGGCTGGCAGCGCTATGGCAACCGGGCTGCGGGAAGGGCGGAGGGGAAAAGTCGCTTAGCAACTGGAAGCTTTAGGCAGGCAAGGCTGGTTTAAAGCACAGCAGTTTAAAAAAAAAATAAAAAAGCAACAAAAAATCCTCTCCTCAAAACAAACCCGCAGTTGCTACTAGAGATTACTAAAATATAGATCTGAGGAGTTAAGAATTTAGAAGAAAATAAAAGGAAAAAAGTGCATGACAAAGCCAATAAACAAGGAGATAACAGCGTGGAGGGTGGTGGTGGGGGGGGAAAGTAGAGATATTTCACACTGATCATCCTAGATACAAGCTTCATCAATGCAAACAACAGCCCTAAACCAGCACAGGCTATTCCCTGTCAGATGTTTATACTCTTCTGCAAAGCAGAACTCCACAGGCATCACGCCCCTGGCCCCCCAGGCTTTGCCCGAGCATGCAGAGGGGCTGGGTGTATCCCTAAGCCCGTGCACAGCCCCCGGGCACGGCTCCCGCGGACTCCTGGCACACACAGCCCACTGCCGGTGGACCTGCTTGGGGAGGTGGAGGCAGCAGCAGCCAGTATAGTCTTACCCTCTCTGGTTGTTATTTATAGGCTTCCTCTGGCATGATAAGGGCTCGACGGTCAAGAAAAAAAAAGTAATATGAAAGGTTATCCAATGCACCAATTCAGATTTTTAGTTATAATTTTTCTGAGATGTTTTTCCAGTGCTCCAGGCACCCTGGCACTTCATTAATAATGCAGTAAAATCCCAGCAACATTACATTAATCACTCCAGTGGGAACCCAGCCAGTCAGGCACCTCTTTTTCAGCCCTCCATCCTCAGCCTTCTCTAAGCACTGTCTCAAACAGAAGTCTTTCACTGCATGCTTGGAAAGTTGCCCAATTTGAGCTATTTTGGACTAACAAAGGGACAATTTCATCCAAAGACACAGAAACCCCACACAGCTACTGCCCTCCCCCTCTCCAGTGCAATGGGGGTTGGGTGTTTCTGCTGACCATCATCCAGGCAGGAAAACATAAAAGGAGAGACTGCATTGGTCTGCATTGGGCTGCATTCCTTTTAAAGTCTACCTGGAGGCCAAAGGGAAGCTAACTCACGTCTGCAGGTATGCAGAGCCACAGACTCCTCATGGAGTGAGGGGCCCAGCAGCTCAGCTGCAACATTTGGTGTTGTTTTGTTAATGCAGAGAAATCAGTTTGCCATTGGAAAAGCCTGATCAGGCAAAAAATCAAAATAGACGCTGGGAATGTGTCAGTCCGGTCAAATATCAGCATAGTCAAGCCACAGGCAGGTTGGCAGGCAGATCTGGATGGCAGAGGGTTTTTCCCAGCCAAGGCACCCAACCAGCAGCCAGCACGAAGGCTCTGCCCCAGCTCCTGGGCTCTCCTGCAGCCTGTCCACTCCTGGCTGTCCGTCTGCTCCCTCCGACCCCCCGGCTGCTGATGGCCAGCAGCTCTCTGGCTGCAGCCTTGCCACCTCCCGGGCTCCAGGGCTCCTGAACCAGTGTTTTTTAGGGCCTTTAATGCTACAGCATTTTTGTGTCCACGTTTACTGGCCTCATTGTCTCCCCAGCAGATAATGCTGACTAAATTGATACTTTACAAAGGCACAAAGGAGTCAGCTTGTGACTGATACACAATACTGGTTAACAAGACACATACAATGGTGGTATTAGTGGGAGGAAAGAAAAGCTCAACTTTCTGTCAGTCACAGGTTCATTAGAAAGTAAAGAGTTGTTAGCATGCAGAAAAGCTTTTACATGCATGAAAATGGTACCAGTTTTGAAAAAGGGAAGTAAAGGAAAAATTAACCTTGCTTTATTGCTGGTGGAGGAACTAACTCAAACTATCTTCCCTCAAGAAGCAGGGAACTTTATTAAGAGAATTAAGAATTCTATTAAGAATTAATAAATTAACCTTTGTTAAGAGAATTCTGAAAAGTGTACACTAAAATAACTAAAACTAAAATAACTAAAATAAATGAAGATCCCATTTTTTTATCTTTTCTTGCATACACTTTGTCCAGAGATGGATACTGTCAACCTGAAGTTTCCTGAGGAATGTCATAGATTATTGTAACACTAATGACCAGCAAAAGCTTCTAAATTTACAAGAAATAAATAATGTGAAAAGTGCATTACGTTTTCCTTTTGTTTCTTCTAATGTTTTTTTAAAGGTCAGGGAGTTCTTGCAGCCAGGGGATGTGAGAAGAAAGTATATAAAATGCTTTAAATTCTCCAGTCACACACAGAAAAAAGAGGCTGCAAATTTTTCATTAAAAAAATAAATTCAGTGATTCTTGGGTTTAAAAGTCCAAGAGACATACCAGCATGCCCTAGCAGCTAGGTGTTGATTTCATTTTTTTACTTTCCAACAGCTTTGTGCTCATCAGATGAGCTGTCAGAGTCTCCAGCACAGCCTGGGAATCCTGCTCATTTATTGCTGCACAAGTTGTACGAACCTTATTGCAATTCTGTTTTTCTTGGAGCAGAAATGGCAAAATGTAATCCACCTCTTCTCATGATCTTACAAACCAAACAGATGTTGATTTTAACCATAACCTATGGAAGAAGGTACCACACTCAGCACAGGACAGAAAAATCCTGATACAACAGTGAATATGTAGATTCATTTATCTCTTTGCACTCTCACTCAGCCTTCCAATTGAAAAAAGTCCCAAAAGTAGAAAAGTCCCGAAATTAAAAACATGTAAAACACACGAATATTGTGAAGTGCACAGGCACAGTAATTTACTGGGCTGCTGGCTGCCAGTGACACCAGTGAGATACTGGATTTAGCTACATAAGCTGCAGGTGTTAAGTTCATCTTGCTTTGCCATAAACAGCAGCAAATGACATATGGGCTGGTAAGGACAGGCAAAACAATTTTTTGTTTTTTAATGGTAACTTTTGGCCAAAGATAGTGGTATGATCTAATTTTAGCATAATGCTTGCAGTTTGTTTGCTGTATCAATATTCTCAATTATATAAGCCCTTAGAGGACAAATGAAAACAAAAAACGTGGAAAAGTGAGTGTGATATGTGCCATTGAAAATTGTTGTAATAGATGCAAAACAAGCTATACTTGCTCAAGCCACCTGTTTACTTTGTTCAATTTTGAGCATGTCATCTCTAAAGTTTAATGGTCTTCAACAGAAATTTCTTGCATGACAAGAAGTCTGGCCCTTTTCTCCTTCTACATGTGGGGACCCTGTTATTATGGTTATCATGGTTGGGAAAGCCTGTGAAGAAAAATGTATTGCCCTAGTACCATCTAGTGGAGGGAATGCCAGGGAGAGATTTAATCGAAAGGAGAAGAAATAATGGCAATTATTTGAGGTAGGAGCTAAGCTCATCAGGGCTGTGACAGTTTGTGGGGGAAAGAAGATGAGAAATAGTTGTCTTCAAGCTGTGCAGAGACTTTTTCAAGGCTCTCTCTTCCCAGCTCCCATAGAGATTAGTAAACTATCTAGGACTGAAACACCTTTAAATAATACAGACCATCAAGCTTAAGAATATTTTGAAATTATACCCTGTTTTTCGGAAGAAATTTAAAGGCAAACAACATGTCAGTGATGCCACCTGCTTCTTATTTGACAGGAACCATCTGGACAGCAAACACTCTAAATCCAAGAAAGCCATTGCAGTCAGCAAGGCAGGAGAGAGAGCTGTAATTTAAATGCCCAAATGTCACCTGCAATGTGAAGGATTATATATGGCCCAAGGGCATAAAATGGAATGTGTGCTTGTAGCTGTAAGCCTTGCATTAGAGGACACAATGATTAAATATGTAATGTAGGGACTTGAATGGGTTCCTACTCACCCTCTTTCTGTTTGCAATGACCCCTAGATGACAGAGAAAGCCCTTCCAGAGATTAAACTAATTTAGAGGTGGCACAAACAAGGCAAAAGTAGTGAAGAGCCCAGAGGATGCACCTCATGACCTCATTCACAACCCAGACAGCAGTGAAGTAAACAGCCTGCTTCCTCATGCATCAGCTGACTTCTGGCTGCTGGCTGCTAATCTGACTCTGCCTTCCCTAATCTTCCTTCTCAGTGTCCCATCAGCCCTGTGTTTACCTTCTCCTCCTTATTTCCTTCTACCCATCTATTTGGTTCCTAAAGATTAAATAAAAATTTTTAAAAAGTAAACAAATTAACAAGCAAAACCAAACAGAAAGAGCACTAGAAGAGTTAAGTCCCGCATCTCATTGTAGCAGGGCAGAGCTCTGCACAAGTAGGAATAAAATTCAATGGAAAGAACAGGTCAATAAGACAAGAATAGGGAAAACATTGGAAATGAAAGTGTATCATTTGCTCCTGGAAGGCGGAATACTGAGCCAGGCAGAATGAAAAAGGGATGACTTCAATGCTCCTTGACTAGCTGGCAACCCTCCCACATTCAGACTGAGTGCTAATTTTTAAACTATGCAATATGTCTCCTGGGGCCAGAGAGCATATCTGAAAATGAGACCCTGGGGGTGGAGAGCAGGCTTCAGTGATGGGCACTGAGTGCAAGAGAAGTGCCTCAAGGTAATGCTGAGGCAAACAAACACCCCTCTATTTGCATTTCCTAAATTCCCTGAAGCAGCCACATCACATTGACCAAGAAAAGAATTATCAGTGACAAAAAGAAGAGGGAATTACTATCAGGAAGCAAGGTACCAGTGTTCACTTTTGTCTTGGTCCACAGCTGTAGCATAGTTATGGTTAGCATGATAGGTCCAAGATATTTTGGAATCAAACTTGAGTACCTCACACTTTCATCAGGCGATGGAGTAGAAAGTCTTGCCCATGTAACTCCCCCAAAGATATCATAGGTGTGAGAGTGTTATCTCCACAGCAGTGGCCCACGCTCCACGCCACTGAGACAGGCAGTCTTACCTGACACCTACAGCAATCCCTCAGAGAACTGTAACTCAGCCTCCACCTCCTTCAGCACCAAGGAGGAGCCTTTGGCATTCAGCTCTACACTGAAGACACTGAGGGACCAGCCCTAGTCAACAACCCCTGTACTCCTGGTTGTGCATGGAGGTGCTAAAACCCCAGTGTGGTTATCTAAAATGCTTGTTGCACGTCTCACACCTAAAACGTGGGACTTTGTGTGAGAAGTTCCTACTGGGTCCTGTCCAACTCAGAACATTCTATGACTCTATGATTTTTTGATTATAGGATTCAGCTAGACTGGTTTCTGTGCAAAACTTTAGCCTAGAGGAGCTGGCACGGCCATGGCATCAATGCTACCAACTGCAGCCATACAATATCCCTGGGGCTTAGTCTGCCACGGAGAGAGAGGAGGGTGTTCAAGTCAGCACAGGCAAAGGGAAGGGAGGTAAAAAGCAGGAAGAGCCCATCTGTCTCTGCCATGTGCTGAGTCCCATGGTACTTCCCTCCTGTGTCTGTAGGCTGCACTGCCAAGTGAATGGAAAGGCTTATGCTATTTCCAGTGTCTTGCTGCGAAAAGGCGACGACATTCGAGATCAATAATAGAGCTTTGGCTAGGTTTGCTGAGGAACTTGCTGGCAGTGTGCTGTGCTGTTCACTGGAAATATCTGGGAATGCTACCAAAACCCCTTTGCTCCCTGGGAATTTCCTTTACTGGTCTGGAAATGGCTGCAGAGTGTCCTGCACAAGTAGTTTACTTCCTTCTCCTAACACAAGGGACTGCCTTTGGCAGAAGGGAATCATAATGTTCCTGTAGGATTCTGAAATCCCAGGTAGCTCTGCCCAGTGTTGTTATAAAAGGTTTCTCCCCAGTCTTGGTGTTTTGACTGCCTCAAGAAGGGAGCAATGCCTTGCATTTGCTCCAGACAGCATGCAAGAGTCTCCTCAGACAAACCTGTTTCTTCAGAATCCTATTCTACAAGTGCCAACCTCTAACCAGAACAGCACCTGGAAGGCCAATGTTTGGCTACTTCTTTACCTTTCTGGACACCAAAATCGACCCTAAATCTGGGGCTGAGCTGTGGAAAGTTGTAGACCTGTGTAAGCTGCACTGTCCTCCCAGCTGAAGTCAGCAGGAGATGGACTTGGCTGCTGAGCTCCTGGCTCTCACCAGGAGCAAACTAACTCACCTGGGCTCACCAGTGCAAACTAACACACTCCAGGGCAGCACGGGCAGACTGCACAAAGCATGGCTTCTTCCATCCTACGCAATCTGCCAAAGCTATCCCAGCAGGTTTTACAGCCCCACACATGCCGTACACATATGCAGCTTCACGTTACAAAGCCACCACCCCAGCACGCTGCAACATGGGTTATAAATTACTTCAGACATCTTGAACTGGTCAAAAACACATAAAAAGAATAATTTTCCATTGGCCCACGTATGCAGCACATGGTATGAGATAAGTCAAAGGGACAAAAGCTGTGCAGCATGGATCAGTCTGCGCTTACCCACTCAGCCTCAGCACTGAGGATTAACTCCTGGCTCTCTTCTATTTAGCAGTGTAGCCACAGGGTCTAAGTAACCTTCTTCAGTCCTATCACAGCTAGAGTTGTAATAACATAATCCTATTATTCTAAATATAGCCCAAACTCCAGGGATCACTGTGAAATTCAGCCATCTTCCATAGGTATACCTCCAGACCCTCTGAAGGCAAAGATGGCTGGGTTCAGCCTTTCTGAAGAATAATTTCAGGTTGGTTTAGATCCATATCCTGCATCAACAAATACAGTCTAGACCAAAGAACACATCTATAGAGGTGCGATTCTTATTTCTTCCTTATCTTTTATATTTGAGGAGATTGCAGATTGCTTTTTTTTCTTTTTTCTCTCAAGGTACAGCGTGACACGCATATGGCTGGGGTCCTGCATTTGGAATTACTGAAATGATAAAATAAATTTATTAGGCTTTTCAAGAGCTCTTAATCTGAAATAATAAATAAAACCTCACCAATCCAACAGTATTCTCTTTTATGTTAGCAGTTGGAGTGAAGTTAATTCATAAAAGTATGGGCAGAAGGACTTGGACACCTATTTACCTTAAGAAAGAGCTAAAAAATAGATTAATGCTGCTTCAAGAAGATGTCAGATTGATATAATGAAACGTCCACAACCAGTAGTAAAAACCTACTCAGTTAAATGGATGCCATCTGTGTATTCTGGCATTTGGTAACATAAACAGCTTTTGATACATTTGGAGTCAGAAGCAAAACTCAATCTGATGAAACTTCCAGAAATCATAAAAGACTATGAATTCACAGGTTTCAGCAACTCACATTTCGTACTTGTAACTCAAACTTTGTTCCATGACTTTATGACGGGAGCAAGAAGTAAGACTATCTTTGCAGCAGCCAGCAAATGTCTTTGTCATTGACAGGGATTAAGGAAAGAAACAGGAGAAGGTGGCTACAAGAGGCTCAGTGCCAGAATGCAGCACAACAGGCAGCTCTGGTATGGATCCAGCCTGCTGTGGGCTGGCCTGAGTCTGGGTCATCTCTGGTGCTTGGGACTGGACAGTAGCATTGGGACATAAAAAAACCATTTCTTTCAACACAGTTGTTTGCATTTGAAACGTAATCTGCTACTGACTTGATTCAATCATGAATCAAATATATATTGGTGTGATCTATGTTATGGGAACACTAGTTTAATTTATATGCCAGCTTAAATCTCTGTGCTTACCTCACTGAAGTAGGTTAAATTGATTTTTCTTAAGTCTTTTATAGCTTCTTTTGCCAAATAGAGACATGGAAAAGCTTTCTGGAGGCATATTTGTTTAGAAAAAAATAATGGTGGTGTACAATTTTCAGAAGGCAGATTCTATTGGAAGATTATACTCTTCACAACTTTAGTTAATGCAAAATCATAGAATCCTAGAAATGCTGTCCCAAACACTGCTGGAGAGCAATTGTTTTACAGAGGAAGGCTGGTGATTATTTATACAAAGCTAGCAACAATATGTAATAGTTTTATACTTGGCAGACAGCCAAGGAAATGCCACTAGTGTTTGAATTTACCTATTGCCTGTCTTAACCCAATGTGATCCAGAATACTGAAGTTAATAAAGTTACTCAGCAGGGGAAAAAAAAAATTAAAAATTGGGATTTGAAATAAAGGTAAGTCAGGAGTCCTGATTTCCTTGCTCTACAGCTGTCTGCTTTTCAGGAGCACTGTAACCTTCCTCAAATGAACATGGGGGACCCAAAACCTGGCAGTGTCTATAACCTACCATCATCCTGGTGCTGTCTGAATCAGGGGGCACTTCTTCCCTCCAGGCTGGCAGGAGTTTGGTGGTGGTGGATGGTGGCAGACTCTGCCGTAACCAAGCACGCTCTGCAGAGCAGTGGAAGTCGGGCTGCAAGTAGTGAAAGCAGAAGTGTCTGTCTAAGGCACCTAGACATGGGTGGGATGTATTCACAGGTGCTTTTTGTAAACCACAAACCAGTCGATTTTGTTCAAAGCACCAGAGAAAGCATTTTAAAAATATACAGTGTTGGTTTTCAGTGTTATCAGAGTAAAAAAGAAATTACTATCTCCACAGAGGAAATTAGACACCGGAGTGCTCTGTTTTCCACTGAATAGCTAACATGAAATGCTTTAACATTCATTGCAGATGAACTGGGATCCAGGGTGCTATTATACCGTAGAATTGCCAAGGAAGAAACTGGCTTCAGCTTCTGAGAAACGAGTGGAAGTTGTAGCGTCATGGATGATGCATCAAAAGAGCCCGCAATGAAAGCCTGATTTATGGCAACTCAGCGTTAACAACAGAAATCATCTTCCTGCTTTGCATTCAGATAGGTTGGAAAGCCCTAAGCAATATGAGTAATCTTTTAAAAAGTCTGTAATCATCAGATATTTTAGTAAGTAAATTATAAAAGGATTTTGCAAGATATTTTGTGACAGTATTGGCTGCCCTAAAACTTCTTAATATCCCATGTTTATGCATCTGTGCTGGGTAAGACACATTAATTTTTGAACTTAGCAGTGAAGTTGTAAATATAAATAGTGACATAGTAGCTGTGCTTTACTTTATATATGATAATGAAACATTAATCTTGGGAAAAACTGTCCTTCAAAGCAGTAAGCCTTGGTCCTGGATGCTTTGTATTGGTTTGGGGTTTTTTCCCATTGAATTTGCTGAGAAGTCAGTTGGACACTGCAAAGGCAAAAGGTCAGACATTGTGATTTCCCTTCAGCCAGTTGAAAGGATTTTATGGGGACACTGAAAATATGAAATGCTTTGTTGAATAGCTGGCACTAATGTCTTTTTTTTAGGAGCTTAGAGAGAATGTGGCAGTTTCTTTTCATTGTTTGTGGAGAACTTTAGTCAAAGAAGGACTTCATAAACAACTGCCTTGCACAGGATTTAGTATGTGCAACGCTATTTAAACAGCTAATTTAAATGTAAGATAGATCTCTACACACTCAAAAGGGTTGTTTACCTTCTAACCTTCTGTTTTCCAAAGACAATCTTTGTCAAAATATACATACAACATATTTTAAAAGAATAGCTGAGCTGCGTTGTTCTCCATCCAAAAATTAAAGGGCCCCACCATCATCATCATAAATGATTCATTACCTTTGAGGTTTGGCAGGCTTTTAAGGTCACCTCTCTTTAAATTTGAAAATGCTTGCTCACATTCAAGTATTCCTGCCAGGAGGACTCAATTCATTAACTTGCACTTATATGGATGGCTATTTTCCTGTTACTTTAACTGAACTTTTATGCTGGCTGCCTGCTGTGTCCTGAGTGCTGTGAGCATTTCAGAAAGTAGGTACATGCTGTGAAGGCAGCCCTCTCTGTAAATAATGTTCCAATTAATAAGACAATTATACAGCACTGCAGTACTTTATTAGTGTTCTCTGTTACTGCAGTGTTGGTCAGAGCACAATAGTGAAGAGACCATCAACATTTTCTTATAAGCCCTTCTCTCCAGAAGCTTAGACTTAGAAATTCATACCACTCTGGAAATTCAATGTAGCCAAGAAGCAGAAAGGCATGCATTTTACAGTGTTATGATATAAAATTGTTTATAGATTATATGAGTAAAATTAAAATGAGAAGAGGGCATTTGGTTTAGTGTTTTTTTTTTTTAATATGAAATGCTTTCTACTTTATGGGCTGTAAGAATAAAAGCAGACTGGAAATGTATCTTCAGTTACATTTTAAAATGTTTACTATAACTCTCCAAAGGCATTTTAAACTGAAATTTTACAGGTCATTAGTCTGTTATATGAGCGGGTCCTGGAACAAATGTAGATTGAAATTTCTAAGGTCCAGGCACAACCTGTAAAGACCTGGGTAGAATTCAGTTGCCCAGCACAAAAGATCCTGCATTCCCCTGCTGAGCTGCCAGTGATCCTCTGGGGGATGCCTGTGGTCTACAACTGCTTTGCTTTTTTCATTTAAAGTTTCCCAAATTTAGTTTATTCAGTTTATATTTCTGGTCACAGAGAACATTTCTCTCTAAACATTTGGTACCTATGTCATGTCTCAGCCCAAAAGAGATGCAGGAAGTAGCATCTCTTTTTCCCTCTGGGGCCCAACACTGTAAGGGAGCCTCAGACTTTGCCCTCCCAAGTAACAATACGTAAAAATGCCAGTACTGCATTATTTTAAAATGTGTGAGAAGGAGATGTTGCCATTTTCCCATATGTCAGCTTTCTCATCAAATAGTTAGAGAAGTAATGGAAAAAGGAGTATGTCCAGGGTGAGACCAAGAAATAAATGGGAAAAAGAAAGCAGAAAAGACAGGACTTACAGCCCTGTGGCAAAAACATGCATAGTAGGTGACAGTCTTGGCTCTCTGTATCAAATACAGATTCAGAATGAATACACAGATACTATACATGAATACAGATACTATAAATGAATACATTGGTATAGACACATATATAATCTAGGAAAATGTTATGAGAATCCTATACAGTGCATTTCAGATGTGATCAACACACAACATACTTACTGACGTTTAAGTAGCATCAGTATAATTTTCCATGCCTCCATTGCAGTTCATTCACCCATTATAAACATTTGAATTCCATAAGATGTAGAATTCTTCTTTTGTATATTTGTGGAAAGTCCAGTGCATTGGAGATATAATACTCTGTTTGGATCCTTCAAATCTGTCATAATATTTAATAAGTATTAAGTTTGCCCATCTTGTGCACACATGTTCATTTTTCAGATTATCAGGAAATCATGTTCCTTTTCTGTCCTTATCAGCTCTCACAGTTTTACTGCAGATTATTTACTGTGGCTTAGATTTCACAGTATTAAATTTAGAACACACACTTCAGAGGTTTTTCTAATCTATTTGATCTAAAATCCACTGCAGAAATATCTATTCTCAGCACCATTTATCTGACAGGTTGAAGCTGTCCTTCAAAATGACCATCAGCCAAACGACATGAATTTGTACTATTGTTGTCAAAGGATAAAAAAAAAAAATAGTTGTTCATGTGTCTGTGATCACTTTTCAGGAGCCCTCCAAGGTCAACTACTAAAACCCCCTCCAAATTCCTTTGGCCTCAGTTTAGGTGCCAGTGGTGAGGGGATCCACACCTAAGTTGTTAGCTTGTCTCCAATTGTACCCCAACCTGGTTTCATCAGTTGATAAAGTCACTGGTGTTTCAAGATCAAGCAAAATAGCTTAATTTAATGTTTTATATTGTGGTGGCCAAAACTGCTCACAGTACTCAAGGTGAGGCTGCACCACTGCTGAGTAGATATAAATAAAAGTTTCCCTTAGGCTTTCTGGAGGTGTAGGTGCTCCCTTTGCTGGGTGCCCAACAAAGCAAAGACGGTGCACTGGTTTCTGTAGGACTTGACCCAGAGGAAAGGCGATTGCAGAGAGGAGAAAGAGGCAGCATGATGCAGCAGGGGACACAAATAGACCTTGGTAAAGTGATCTTTCTCTGCTGGAAACATTCCTCCTTCTAATATATTGCCTCTTACTGCTGTTGGTACAAAGGTAGGGAATGAAAGCTTCTGGAGGAACCCAGGCTTCCCTGTGGGAAAGCATGGAGGCAGCTGTTGTGGGAGACTTTCCACATGTGTATGGCTGTGGGGAAGAGGGCAATGAGGAGAAGGGTGTAGCCAAGAGCCAGGCTATCCTGCAGGTCTGTGTGAGAGATGAATGTTCTTGCTAGAATTTAAGTGAAAAAAGTTGTGACAGCTAAATTTAGAAGGTTGGGCAAGGAGGCACGAGTGAGCCAGCTTCCACCACTGACCCTTTTTCCAGCAGGAACCAGCGGAGAGCCTGCTGTCCCGCAGACAGGGCACTAATGACTAATGGGGTTTACCCATGGCAGCCAGGGCTCAGGCACTACACTGGGTGCCAACCATCACATCATGCAGCAATTTTGCAGAGGGGTGTCACACACAGACCTCAGTGCCTGTTATGGAGGTGGATGTGGCTGGAAGTGCTGAGCAGAATGGCTATTTTTGTGCTGCCACTGTTACACAGCTGAACAGCTGGTTCTGTGCTCTGACAGCCAGCCAGGGAAGTCCAGCATGGCTTATGAGCGAGAGAGCAGTGAACAATGAAATCTGCATGAGAGGTTGTAATGCCCAGATCAGGCCATCAAGTTCCTTTAATTTCTTTTGGTAGTTTATAAGAGAAGCAATAGAAGCAGAAGAAACAGTAGGAGAAACAAGAGTTATACATCTACTTTATAAAAATATGTGTCTGTATTTTAAATATGTTACTGTTAGCTTTCCCTAGGTGCATTTTTTTGGGTTTGTCTGTGACATTACTTTTTCATTTCAGTGTTGTAGTATTTTTCTGGAAGCACTATAAAGACCATAAGTTCTTACAAGCTTTCTAAAGGAAATCCCAGTCTTCTGATGAATTTTGTGGAGAGAGTCTGTTATAGTTGGTCCCGTGTGTGATTACTCTGCAGATGTTCCTTTGCTGTACAAGCCAAGGACTTTGCCAAGAAATCAGGCCAAAATGATTACAACAAAGTTATTTATAACAATCAGAAAAATTAAGTCTTATCAAGTGACGGCATTATCTTGTGGTAATAGACAAACTCTTCTTTGTTTGAAAAAGCTAATTTGTATATAAAAAAGTTCAGGCTGACAACTGAAGCATAATCGTTGATATATGGAAGATGATTTGGTTTCCAAGGTTTAGTGCATTTATTGCAGCTCTGAAAGCTCAGGCAGACCTTTTACATGCCTAACCAATGGCCCAGCATGCAAGATGCTTGCAAACCTCATAATGTTTCCAGCAGCTCAATTTCAGGCTGTTGAAAACCTTTAGTAATACACCACAATAACTGGTTAAAAGGAAAACATACTGTTCAAAAAAATCTCCATTAAACTGTCATCTTTATTTTTATACTTCTTTTATTGTTATTATGGGGATTTGTGTGATTTTTTTCTCCTTTTTTGTTTTTTGTCTCTCCATTAGGAAGAGGTAGCAAGTGACTTCCTAAACAGTTTTTCATGGTTTGAACTGTACATAAATTGAGCAAGCACTGTGCACAGAAAATGGAAACAACACATAGCAGTGCTCCTTTTATTTGCAATTAAGCAATGTGGAGTCTTAAAGCTAATTCAGCTACAGCACCTCACATGCACATTATGATAATTTATATCATACAATAACTTTGGTCTGCTTCCTGCTCACAAGCAAATAACCTTCACCCGGGCCAAATACATTGCAAAAATTCTGGCCCATGCATTAATAACATATAAATGTCAAGGTGGAAGGGTTTATATTCAAGTTTATTAGATTGAGATACAAATAATTAATGGCACCATAATTAAGCTTTTCTTATTGAAACCACAAATAAAAACAAAACTTCAGAAAAATTCTGAGCAGGCCATCCAAGGGGTATTTTTTTAAAGGCCAGGGGAAGGCAGTCTCCTGGAAAAAGTCAGCCAGGCCCCACAGGAGGGATGCTCAGGGTTGGTGTGGGGGCATCCAGGTGGTGCTGGGAGGAGAAGAGGCAGAGTTCGGCTGGTGAGAGAGGGAGGAAACCCAACCCTATTCCCAGGTGTCCGTCAAAGGGCAAGTGGTGACACAGTCACTGGGGGCAGCAAGGAAAATGTCAGTGGCAAGCAATGAAACAGAATTTTCTGCATAAAGCACCACAGAAAGGTGGCTAAGCACTGAAAATGTTTTCCCAGGAAAGTGGGGGATCCTTGGAGATTTCCCAAATTAGATCAATGCTCGTTATTCCTGTTCTCTGACAAAGCGGGTGGCACAGGCAGCTCCCTGGACCTTTGCTGCCTGCTGTCATCGAGAAGTGTCAGTTCAGAGATGTTTGCCTTGGTATGGACACATTGTTTATAAATCCTGTGCGCTGCAGCAGCACGTCCCTGGGAAATACTTCCAGTTGGCCTTACTGCCCATGCCTCCACAGGGCCTGCTGAGTGTGAAGTCCCATGGTGAAGGTCAGAATCTCCTTTAAACTGCACGGTATCCACCAAACCTTTACCTCTTGCCAAGTCACTTGCTCGTGACTGCAGGGGGAAACCGACGCGCGCCCTTGGCAGCCGTGCAGCTTTCGCTATGCCACGGAAATTAATCACACGCGGAGCATCGGATGCAACAAGCTTTTCTCCCCACCCTCTGCTTTTTTGGTAGCTCTTTTGCAATTCCCTTCCCAGCCTTAGCACTCATGTCATTCCTTGTCTCTCTTTGGGAAATCTTTAGTGCGGCACTAACTCCACCTTTTCACTTTCCTGTGTGGAATGTTCGACTAAGTCTTTAACAGATAAATTATTTGTGTCATACTTGCTGCTCCAATTTCGGTGTTTAATTGTTTCTTTTAATAGAATCAAAAGTCTAGGTTGCACCGGAGCAGTTTTCTGCCATGAGCCCTTGGTGAAAAAGTTTTCCGTGCTTTCCATCTAGGCTTGGTGAATGAGGTTGACAATTAAAACCAGATGAGAATATCTTTTTGGTAAACACTCTTTTTACCTTGAAAATACTGCAGTGTCAGCAGCCCACTGAAAAGTATTTTAAACCATGACACATAAAGTTCTCACAGTGTGAGAAAGGCATTAAACCCTAATATTGGGAACATTGCCACTGAAGAGTATGGTCAACTATTCAATAAGTGATTTAAAAGCACTGACTGAAAATACCCAGTTGTCAGCATTAAAAGGTCATATACTCAGTTCTTAAAAGACAGCAAAAAAACAAAGAGTTAATTCCCTTCTAGCTGCACCTCTGTAATAGTTTCTCAATTTTTGTAACATTTTACTGACTTTCATTGACAATACCAGTCTTGGTCCCTGTTGAAAGGCAACCCATTTCTGTTCAATCAGAAATGTTATTTGATCCTTGAACAGGGAAAATACTGGAAAATAATAATGTCTTCTGACAAAAATATGCACATATATTGTATATACATATCTTATTGATTTTCTAAACAATTATTTAGGAAAAGTCACAGGGGAAACACACTGACATTTGACCAGAATATAGCCAAGAAGAAGCCTTTTGACATTTTGGTGTATATATGTTTTTGGGTTTTTTTTGCTTCATAGTGATGAACCTTTGACAAAAAATAAGTTTTTTTTTTCAACACCCCATATATTTTGCTTTGTGTAAAAAAAGGCTGCAGTGCATATGTGCATGAGGCTCACTGTATAACTTATTTTTCCTTCAGCTGTCACACTTTCAGCAAGGCTGAGCAGACTTTGGTAGATGACAGCAGGTAAGGCAAGGCTGACTGCAAACACAAGAAAACGTTCTTGCATTCATATCACTGGGAGCACAAACAGTTGCAAGGAGAGGAAAAAGCCCTTTCCAGCAATTATTTTTTTTTGTCCATGTGTGTTGTGGGAATTTTCCTTTTGAGTTTCTAGCAACGAATGATACTGTGGGAAATATTATTGTTAGATTTGGGTAATATTTTTTAGAGAAAGCAATTAACATGGCAAAAATGCTGGGTTTGTTTTTCCCAGGCCAAAACCGCTTTTCCCAGGTTTTTTATCTGATATTAGAATCAGGCTGGAATGGGTAGCTATGGTCATAAGCATTGCAGAAAAGTTTCTGCCACCCCCTGAGTGGGTGGCCAGCAAACTACAGCACTCACTTGGGAAATGGTGTAACTGGTTTAACTTCTGGTATGGTGACCGGGATTTTAAATGTGAATATCCTGCTTCTCATGAGCATATTGTATCCTCCATGTTATAAGAAACAGAGGATGAAGTGGGGGAAACACCCTCAAACCCTCTTGTTGATGGCACAAGACTCTGAGTAACTGAGCCCAGCACTTGAGGATAAGCTTGATGGACACTCTTGCTTTGAGCTGCTGTTGAATGGAAAATTACTGTAAGTGGGAGATGGCACAGCCCAGCTGTTTTCACTAGTCTTCACTGCTATGTCCTAAAAGAGAGACACAAAGCTCAGGAATATTGCCTTTCAGCATGGTAAATATGTGTATAGCTACTGTATGGCATCCATAGAGGCATTACAGTCCTGCATAATAGCTCAATTTCAAGAGATATAAAAAAGGAAACCCTTGCATAATGTTTCATAATAACATATTTCATTCAAAATATGTCTATAAAACCCAATTTTCCTGTCCTACCAAACTTCTGCTCACAGTAAGGAAAAGCATGAGGCCAGCATAAGTCTCCCACATCTTTTGTTTGCCTGACAGGAATGTGGCTGTGCAATGAGCTGATAATCAAAGGCTTTACATCAGAACAGCCATAATTTTTCTGATCCCTTCATAAAACATATAAGCCTTACAGAAATAATCCAAGTTTGAGTCTATGCTTCCAAAGGAGGTTTGTGGGTGTTTTGTTTTTTTAGGCTTTTGTTTGTTTGTTTTTTTTTTTTTTTCTTTAAGGATGAAAACATTACCCCCTAGTGGCAAGGCTTCAGAACATAGCAAACCTAATGTGAAATCTTGGATCAAAAAATAGGTATCCTGAGTTTCTGTGCTTGACAGAAAAAGAACAAGGTGAAAAATAATTATGAATTCAAACAGGCAGCAGAAAACTGGGTGTAGATATGTCAGCAGGTGGGTAAATTTCTGAAATTCTCAAGTCGAATCCTGTGGCTTGACAGCTGCAACTGGTATATGCTGGTTGTAAATTTTCATCCCACCTGAGCTGAACAAACAGAGCACATCCTGCAATTAACAAATAAATGTGAGATGAACCTTACAGTTAGGAAGCTGATCACATGTTGTGCTTTTGCACACGGACTATTCAGACCAGGAAAATTAGGCTACAGGTGATATAAAGAAGAGCTGGTGCTGATGAGAGGAGCTCCCAAAGTGAAGTAGCAATCTCAGAAAGAAGAAGCAAGTCTGGAAAAACAGCAGCATGTATCTGGCCTGAAGGCATAACCCAGCAGTGGGGAAGATGGAGGAGGCCAGATATCTCGCAGCCCATAATGCCTGAGACTGTTAATGAAGAGCAGCAGTACAGCATGGACCAACCTGACTTTCTGCTTGATTGTCCTCAGTCAGCACCTCGTCCCTGCTGATGGATGGTGACACTTTGTGACCACAGTGCTGGGGTCAGCCAGGGAGCGGCTGGCTCAGAAAGTAGAGTAAATCTCTTGTTTCTTAAATAAGCCCCAGTTAATCCAGAGCCACTGCAGGTTGTTGTTCGCTGTGTCTCACCCAGGAGAGCACCCTATTTCCAAATGATCCTTTTCAGCTAACTACTATTCCCAATTACTATGTATGGTTAAATTCATGAGGTTTCCCTTTATGTTATCTAAACCCTTTGGTTTAATTAGACTTATACACTTGCCAACAATTTTAGTTTTTTTTTCTGCTGACAAGCTACCAATCTATGCACAGTTTTGCACAATCTATGATTAGGTGGATGTAACTCACTGAAAAAAGGTGTACATTGACTTCCTCTGGAGAAATTCAAGAACTGCCAGGCTGACATACAACCCTGACAAGGTTATTAATAGCACTGCTCATTTGATAAATCTGGCATTTTTTAAGGATTCTTCTATAAACAAGCATGTAATGCTTGACTGATATCTCAGTTGGAGTGGGTATAGAGTGGGACTCAGAAGGAATGCAATCTGTGGCAGATGTGTATTTGTGAAATATCTCGCCTTCAGCTTCTCTCTCAAATGATGTCCCAGTTGTGCAATTCTTCCATTCTGCTTTGCTCTTGAAATTGCGCATCCACGGAAGACATTAATGATAAATAAAATTGGTGTCTCTTCTTGTAAACAGCTTCTGGTCCTAGCAGTGAAACTCTCGGGATCCAGACACAAATGGAAGCATTTGTGTAATTATTATATCAAAACAATGAATTTTTTTTCTGGCAGGAAAATTATCTGATGTAAGAAACCTTCTGAAAGGCCACTATTTGAGAGACGAACTGATTTTCATAGGAGACCACCAGCCAGATCTCTAGAGGAAGTCAGAAATTACTGTTATTTCCCCACATTGTTAAAAAATGAAGTTTACTGTGATGTACAGTAAGAGTTGTCCTCATCGTGAAAGAAACTAATATTTCTTTTCATGGAACCTGGTTCTTAACTTACTGAGAAAGAAAGGCAAATAGTACAGGCTCCAATTTTGCAGACATTTTTCCTGTACCTGGGCACTGGTCTGATCTCCCAATGGACTGGTCTCAAAGGGACTCTGAATATGTTATTAAAACATAAGTGCAATGTACTGACACTCTCGATTGTAGGAACTTGTCTGCAGCCTTTTGAAAGCTCCAGCCCTCAGTGCTTGGGGGACAGCTGTGATGAAGCAGTTGCACAGCTGCTAGAGGGCTGCTGAGCAAAAAGGAAAGCAGGCTTTTCCTGCATGGCTTGGGCTGGCAGCCTTCCACTGTCAGACACTGTCACAGAATTTGTTCTTCACACGTAAGATGGATGGCCAAGAAATTCTCCTTTAGCCCCTCAATACCCAAATTTACTATTAAGTTTCCACAGATTAATGTATCAAAATGGTGACTTTTTGACCAGATTAGCATAATTTAGCGGGCTCCCAAAACACATTTCAAAGACTGACCTAAAACAAACCAATGAAACAAAATAAAACAAAACAAAAAAAAAACAACTGGTACCAAAACCACACCAGAAATATACACTTCATTAGAGAGTCCATGTACTTTTCTTTAGGGACTAAGAACAAAATGTAGGTAAAATATCTTTTTTAGGAAGGAGAAGGCTCTGAGTATGCTTTATTGGAGCGTTTTCATACTTACAGAGGGCTTATAAGAAGGCTACAGAGGGGCTTTTTAACAAGGCCATGCAGTGATAAGACAAGGGGCAATGGCTTTAAACCGAAGGAGGTTAGTTTAGATTAGATATCAGGATGAAATTCTTTACTGTGAGGGTGGTGAGTCACTGGAACAGGCTGCCCAGAAAAACTGTGGATATCCCATCCCTCAAGTATTGAAGGCCAGGCTGAATAGGGCTCTGAGCAACCTGGTCTGGTTAAAAGTGTCTCTGCTACAGCAGCGGCAGGGGTGTAACTAGCTGATGTCTGAGAGTTCGTTCCTATCCAAGCCATTCTATGATTCTATAAAAGTTATAATTTTCTCTGTAAACATTTTCTTATCTCAAAATAAAGTTTTCACTCAGTAGCAATTATGATCAGCAATCACTCTTCCTTCACACATAAACACACTTATTTAAGGATACAGCATTTCAGTAGAGAAACCAAGAGGTTGCCCAGGGAAGCTGTGGATGCCCCATCCCTGGAAACATTCAAGGGGCTTTAAGTAACCCTATCTAGTTGAAGATGCCCCTGCTCATTGCAGGGCATTGGATTAGATGAGCTTTAAAAGTCACTTCCAATCCAAACTGTTCCATGATTTTATATGTTAGGCAAGAGTGACATCTACTGTTGTCAGCACCAGCTGCCCAGAGCGGATGCAGTGCTGTCCCATTGGCCAAAATCCTCACTGAGAGGGACACAAGGACACTGGTGGAAGGAGTCCCAGCTCATTTCCACCCTCAGATTTTCAGATGGTATTCTCAGTTAAAATGAACGAGAGACAGTATTTTAGTAAATATTATTCAATCACAATTGAATTGTGACTGAATAATATTTACTAAAATACTGTCTCTCATTTTTGTTCATCAACCCAGACTTCTGGTTGATGAACAAAAATGGAATTTGGAGCTGTAATTCCCAAGGCGAGGGCACACATGACCAAGGCAATATGACTAGCAGCTCAAAACTGACTGATTGGGAAGGTGGAAACTCTCAGTAATTGGGGGTGTGTAACCAGAGAGCCAAATCCTCTTTCATTTTGAAGAGGAATCTGCAGGGAATGAGAATCTGGGCTGCGAAATCAAACTTAAATCAAATATATTGAAGCATTTTGATACTGACAACAGATACAACCTAATCTGTGAACAGATCCCAAGGCCTCCCCATATGGACATGTGTGTGCCCTTTGCCCTGTCCTACACTGAAATACCACAGTGCAGGCCTAAAAAAAAAAAGCCATTATTCCCATTAAAAACAAACCTGACAATTTGCTTATCAGAAATTAGATTCAACAGTAGAAATATTTTTCACACCCCAAGTCAAGTCAAATGAGTAATTTCAGGGTACAATTTTCTATCTAAATACGGGCAACTTTCTGCATGTGAATGCTTAGTGTAACCAAGCACACAGACATACACACAGCCATACATATCCAGATCTTAGGTATTAAGAAAGAATATAAAGGACTGCATAACACTGAGGAGTAATAAAATAGAAAAATCAAGCTCTTTCAGCTAAAAATTTTGGTTTTGCAGCCTCATGAGAAACAGTGAGTGAACAGACAAGCCTGGCTGGTAAACAGAATTATCTAGCTGTGGAAAGCATTGGACAGGGTAGCTTTGCTATAAAGCCTGTCTTTCCTGAAGCTGTAGGACACTTAGATACTTCTCATTCTGGAAGTGTTGGCTTAGTCTTACCCTTGACTTTTACAGCTTGCAGACTTCATAGGATCAAAAGATCCTGGAGTCAAGCAGGCTGGCAGGGGCATTCAGGAGGCCTCCAGTGCAATTGCCTGCTCCAAACATGGTTGGCACTAATTTCAGACCAGGTTTTTCAGGACTGTGTCCAGCTGGGATTTGTAAATCTTCAGGGATGGCACCTGCACAGCCTCTGTGGGTGGCCTGTTCTACCTCTTGGATGTCTTGAGGGAGAAAGATTTCTCTTACCGCGATCTCCAAATGCTTCCAACAAAATCTGACTGGATGGAATTTTTGGTTTTTGGCCACAAAAAAGGCAGTGATAGAGGCAATAAGGGAAGACACAGGCATTTTGAAACACCATCGGGCCTGTGGGCCAGCTGAGCATGCAAGGTGAAGACTACACAGACCCCAAGAATATGCAGATACTGGCAGACAGGCTCAAGCACTGCTTGGGACAAAGAAATGTTTCACAAGAGGTGATTATTAGGCCTAGATCTGCACCCTCATCTACTCTTCCATTGAGATGCTCAGTGTTTGGTAACTGTGCTGGATGAGGATATCATATGCAAGACTTTTATTCTTGTCTTCCAGGGAAAGGACACAAGGACAAAGGCGGTCCATGGAAATCTCAGCTTTTTGCCTGAGTTAATCTTCCCACACCACGTGATCTTAAAAAAAGAAAAATAAAACACACCAAAGACTAACATTTCCTATCTTGTTGTCCAAGGCCTCACAAGTATTTTTGGCATTCTTCAATGATTTTGTTGTTTTGCTCCAAGAAACATTCACAAAACACGTGGGAAAATAAATTAGGAACAAACGTGGGTCTTTGGAATACAGACATCTGACTTGCAGAGCTGCCATGCACAGGAAGGGTGTGGACCCATCCAGCATGCACCCATCCACCCTGTTAGGTCCTGCAGTCACAGTGATACTCCCATGGGGGCAAAGATGTTACACCAAGAGAAAGAAATAGAGGTGCTGGCATCCACCACATTTTAGCAGTCTGGGTTTCCCACTGAGTGCAGGAAGGAAGTGTTCAGTGCAGGAAGGGGAATGAATAGCCGGAAGAAAACATGGTGTAGGTGCCTCAGTGGAGAAAACTAAGCTGCCAGTGCTCACAAGACGTCTGCACCCTGGGAATTTTATGCAGAATCAAAGGAAAAGGAAAGCTTTTGCCAAAGGAAAAACTGTGGGTGTGAATGAAAATACACGCATGTGTTTTGTGCACGTTTTAAATCACCTTGATGACAAGTGGTGAATGCATTTCAATGGTAGGCCCTCAAAATCTCTCAACTGCAAGTATAAAAACCTCTCAGCTGGAAAAAGAGGAGAGCAACATATCAGGAGGGAAGCCTGTGGCCAGTGAAGTCAGATTGTATTTATTGGGGGAATCAAGGACAATTATTATCTGATCCCCACTGATGCCCATAACACTTTTGAAAACCTCGTATCAGTCAATGTGAAATCTGCCAATCTGACAGGTAACATCTTTGAAGTCTTCAGTTATAAGGGACCCAAAACATAATGACAGAGTAATTCAAAGTCATTCTTCACACAGCATGAAAATTGTTCAAAACTGTTTATAGGGAGATTACACAATGGATCACATGGGATTTGTGTAAAAATACATGCTAAGGAACACCTAAATTTCAGCAAAGAGTTCAAAATAACTAAATTGTTTAAGAAAACCTCTTTCCAAGGAGAAAAAAGCAACCAGATTTTGCTGGGAATGACAGCAGGAGGATGCCATTTATTCTCTGACAGAAGGAGGCAATCTCTGACAACTGAATCACCTTAATGTATTTATATTTTGGCAGCAAGCTGGAGACTACATAGCCCAGCACAGTCACACCTGAAAAGCAGGAGAGACACTCTGACAAGGGCTATGCTGTGGGGGCTTTCCTTGCTGAATTTGTGTGACAGCTGTTGCTTTGCTGCATAACTTCACTGCTCTGTATGATGAAAGTGGGCAGCATAATACATTCTTTGTTCTGTTGTTGCTGATGCAGCATCAGCGTGGGTTTTTTTGTTATTCTTAGACCCTATTAATTACAATTCTTCTTTCTGCTTTTCCTATTCTGGGTGATGGTTTCCTAGTCCAGTACATCTCTTTATATTCCCATCTCTCCACCAGTAAGAGGTGCAGTGGGAGATTTTTTCAATTTTTAGATTTTTCAAGGAAACAGGGATACAAGGATCTCTCCTCCCATCTCTCCCCCATGGCAGGGCAGAAAGTGCCCAGGGTCATCACTGGTGCTCCAGTCACAGTAAGAAGGAATACCTATGTGATCAGTGACTGAAGAGACAGAGAAGCAGGAAAGATTCACTGATTGCTGCAAGAGAATTTCAGGGCTTGGAAAGGTGGAGTGTGCAGAACAGTGCACCCTTGACACCCTCAGCAGAATCCTGAGGTAGCTTGGGCAGAGCTGACTGGTGCATGCACACTGGGGGTGACTAGGGTGTCTGTGAATCTGGTACTGCAGGCAGAGACATGGCTCCAGCCACACTGGCAGAGATGCAGGAACCCAGCATGAAGGTTGGAAGACCTAATGTTACACCTCACAAAGCCAGTGGAAGAAAGAAGAATAGGTAGATAAGCCCAGATGTTGTCACAGGATGCCTAAGAGACAAAACAATCAGGAAGAAGTATGAAAGGGGATTGGATTATCACATTTAAACATTTCCACCAAGACAAACCAGCAATAGCTAAATGGGCTTCTCTCTCCTTATAGCAGAGACACGTATGAAGAACTTGAAAGGCTGGAAGTACAAACTAGAGAGTCATACCAAAGTCTAAATGTGATTTCAGCTATGGGCATAATTTGCCATTAGAACAAACTATCAAAAGAATAAGAGGACTTTCTCTCTCTCTCTTCAAATCAAAATCATCCTTCTAGTGATAACTAATTAAAAAAACCCTTATGCTTAATACAAGTTATGGGAATTCAGAGCTAAAATCCTATGGCCTTGAGTGTTCATGGTCTTGGGGATACAACCTTTTAGACTGTGTTTTCTAGAGCCTTTAAAGATTATGAATCTGTCCTGCAAAGTTGTCTGACAATATCATCTCATGTTTCTCTGTGACTGTGCTAATATTTATGCCAAAGATACTCAATGCTGGTTCAAAAATTCCAAAGCTAAAGTACCATATTATTACAGGCAATTGTTTCAGTAGCTACCCATCCCCACAAAGAATTACTTGTTCTTCACAGCCACTCTGGACTGGCATATCTTAAGCTATGCTGCTGCCAGGAATCTCTTCCAGTGAATGGGCTCATGGCTATCAGCTGTTTAAATATGCTCTCAAATAAACTAATCAGAGAGAATCTCTAAAGCCTCAATGTCTTGCAAGGCATGTCACAACATCTCCCAGTATACCATTTACTCCTGAAGCTCTTTTCCACCTATTCACAACTTTTCAAAAGCTTTTCCTGAGCTACAAACACTAAATCTGAGATGAGGAATTCAAGTAATGATGCCATTTTAATACAATTTGAATTGTAATGCCAGAACAATATCTAGTTTTATTCCAAAATACCATACCAGAGCAGAAAATTGTTTCTTAGATAATGAATTGAAAAATAATAAAAAACTCTCTGTCTCGTATATATTGACAAGAACTCATAAATAAAATGCAGGAAGTCCTTCATCCAGGTATACAGGGATAAGCTGGGACTCCTGACTTCACACACTTGGTCTCTCCATGACTACCCATATGCCCTTTGTAGCATGTACAATTTCCATGATGAAGAGTACTGAAATTAGTACCATCTGGCACCCTGTCACATGGTAAACAGTGATTTCAACCCTTTCTGTAGACACTGGTGGTTCATATCAGCTATTACTCAGGCATTTAGAAGTCCAAAAGTAATGCTCACTCTCAAGGCTGATGTTATATTATTTATACCAGAAAGAGTTAAGGAGAATAGATTGTAGTCGTTCATGTGAAAATGGCAAATACTGAAAGCATCAGGTAAGCAAGACAGTTAGACAATAATCTATAAAGTTATATTTACTAAACAGTTTGAGCCTGATTCACCATTACATTATGCAGTACATAATTGCTCATATCTCCAGGTTCACATCTCTTATCATCATGAGAAAGTAAATAATACCTTCAAATGAGATCTGAGATGAAGTTCAGTGTTGGAAAACATTCAAGTTTTTTTCAGCCTCATCTAAACATTTCCCTCTCAAGATAATAACTTTCCTACCTGTTCACAGAAGTTTGCAAATATTTATCTCAAATCTGGAATGCTTATGCTTTTGGAAGTGCTTTCTTTCCAAAAAGTTCTTTAAGCTGGTTCCAGGCTTCTCTTTTTTTTGGAAAGAAAGCACTTCCAAGACGTCTGGAACCAGCTTAAAGATCACTGCTCTGAAACAAGGTGGAAGTCCATGCAAACCAGTCAGCACAAGACAAAACCTTTTGAAGAGAAGATTAAGCAAAACATGCAAATACTGGCACTACAGGAGAGCTCTACAATCACAAAATCATAGGATTATAGAATTATTTGTATTGGAAGGAACCTTTAGAGATCATCTAGTTCCAAACCCCATGTCATGAGGGCACCTCCCACTAGACCAGATCCCCATTCAACCTGGCTTTGACCACTTCCAGGGATGGGGCATCCACAGCTTCTCTAGGCAACCTGTTCCAGTGTCTCACCACTCTCACAGTACAGGATTTCTTCCTTAGATTTAATCTAAACCCTCCTCCTTTCAATTAAAAGCCATTTTCCCTTGTGCTATCACTATCTGTCATAATATGGTCACAGCAGGGTCATTGTAGCAAGAACTGCACACTGGAAAACGAAGTAATCCCATAAATCTTCAATGTCCACGCTGTGGTTACACTCGATGGAACCTCTAGGTGGGCCCTGCTGCCTCCAATTCACTCTGCACAGGCAGTGAAACCCCTGTTGTAAGACACACAAGAATATGCACTTCTTTCACCTCCAAAGGAAGAGGAGATTTGCGCCAGACTCTTCTTGAGAGCTGGCCATCACATTCAAGGAAGTGCTGATCTTTCTCCTGCTTTATTGCCTGGTTATTTGGGGATTATAAAATGCTCCAGATCACACTGCAGGCTGGGTATTTTTATTAACCATAATCAAAAGGAGCACATAGCTTGACATAGGCTTCTTCATTCATATAATCATGGAATATCTAAGTTTGAAAAAGACCTCTAAGATCACCAAGTCCAACCTTTGATTGAACACCACCATGTTGACTAACTTAACACTAAGTGCCATGTCCAGTTGTTTCTTGAACATCTCCAGGGACGGTGACTCCTGCACCTCCCTGGGCAGCCCATTCCAACATCTAATCACCCCTTCAGTGAAGAAAATTTCCTCTGACCTCTGGACAAGTCAACAGAAAAATGGATGAGTCACGTAACATGGTCAGGGTAGTTATCTGTCATTCATGCAATCCTTTTCTCCATCAAAACCCATCTCCAGGTGGGTTGCCCTCACAATCACATGGTCTTAAATACCTCTCCCAGGCACAAGGCCCATTTGAGCCCCGGTTTCACAGCCCTTGCTCTTCTCAGAGCCAGATCCATCCATGCAGAAAGGACAATATGTCCCACCAGGCTCCCAGTTTGGAGAGCATGGGTACCTTTGCTGTCCTTGAGAGGCAAGGGTTTGGTGTCAGCTCACAGCATCCACCAAGCTCTCTGCAGAGAAGTTCCTGCCAGTTCAAAACCCTGTTCTTTCCACATCCTTCCCCCCATCTCCCATCTCTCCTGTGCTCTGGGACTCTGAGGATGGGTATTCCTTCAGACAGGACTGAGCTGGTGCTGCCTCTCACTGCCTGAGTGCTGCTGGCCTGCCACCCTCACTGAGGGCGGGAAGCAGCCCTAGGAAACCACTCCAGCCAAACTGGGCAGGTTGCAGGCAGTCCCAGCCAATTTTGAGAATGAGACAGGGTAGGTCCCCAGGTCCCAAGCAGGTTTTGGAGGCTGGACGGGAGGACAGGTGACAGCAGGACAGCCCTGCTACTGGGGACAGGGCAGCTAGTCTGCAGGTAGGTGAGAGGGGGCAGAGCTGCTGTCGCTTAGCACCATGGAGCCCATGCTGTCTTCACCCGGCAGAAACCTGGGAACAGGGTCAGAATGTTCCCACAGCTTGCCTGATAGCCCATGGGGGCTTTCCCAGCCAGTTTCACTGCACAAAGTGGAATTTAAAAGCAAACTCTGCCAGCTGGAGTAAGGTATTTAAGAAACCAGCTGTGAAGAGGAGAGGAGACAACACTAAGGGTTTGTAGGTAAAATGCATATTTTGATTTAACGGTAGGAACTTGGAGGCAGGGCAAAGTGGAGAGAGATGAGCAAAGGGTTACAAGATGATGGAAGTATGGAACAAATGAAACTTATCTGAGATGCATCCAACACTTGAGTTAAATCCACATGCTCTTTCCGCATGAAAATATCTCCTGAATTATAAAAGGTAAGGGAACGAGGGCTCACATTTTGATCCCTAAGTATATAATTTGTCTTTTAAATCTAAGTCAGCTGAAGAGTTGAACACTGCGAGCCAAATTCTATTTAATTTATTCAGCAACACATCTGTATGAAATATAGTCCAATTACAGGCACTAGGTTACTTTGCCATGGCTGCAGCCATTTGGCTTTTATTTCCAGCAGCCTATAATTAAATTATCACAATGCAGAAGCAGACAAGTTTCCCTTATACGTGACTGCAATTAAAGACATGCAATCACAACATTTTTTAAAGTGACTCCAATCAATTGGTTACAGTAAAGAATACCATGTAATAAAGCAGTGACTCCACCATTAAGACTGAAAGAGGGTTTCTATTTCAATAACCTAGTTTCCTTCTAGTACGAGTTCTGCTTTTGGATAATTTATTTAAAGTTCATTATGTGTCTACAGCATATATCATTTGCCCTCAGCTTGGGCTGCAGAAGAGCCATTATGGCCAATTACTTAATGTGATAAAATCTGCCACAGTACAAACTGTTCCTTAATTAGATTTAAGTTTTGTCTAAATTCTATTTGTAATTCAGACAGCAAAGTAACAAGGCCAACAGCAAAGACTCACTGTCTTCTTCCTTTGGTCCCTGTTGTAACCTGTTGTCACCTTAGGGCAGTTCGGAACTGAAACCCCACATCCATGTGCTTTCCCTGCAATACTTGTCCCCACTTTGTGTTTCCATAACCACTGGAGGGTTTGGGGTGTGGTCTGGCCTCTGAGGGAGTTCCTTGGCCTGCATCCAGCCATAACACAGAGCACATGGATAGTGAAGGCTCCAAAAGCCCCTGAGGGCAAGTGGCCACCACTAGGACCACATGGTTGAGTGCCACTGATGTGCTTTTTGGTGACCACAAGCATTTGCCCTCTGGCCTCTATGGTTTGCTACAATAGCACACTGGTTGGTGGTGAACAAGCTGACAGAATGAAAGTCCCACAAAACCACAAAGACAGTGATGTGGGGAGCAGCCATGCCCTTCAGCTGGCTGAAGTGCCCGTCAGCTGTGCACAGCAGGATGGGCACAGCCCTGGTGCTCCCAGCATGAGAGAGCACAGCACAGCTTATGCAGGGTGTAGCTGCTGCTGTCAGCCTGGTTAACCATTAGCCACAGCAGAGGCTTCAGTTTTGTTTGGGAATGATGGCATTGCTGCACAACTGTGAAGCAGAACCACTGGATTTATCCAAATTACTCCTGCACCATCCCCAGCCACGACAAGAGGTTTAAAACTATTTTGCTCTTTAAAAACCATTGCTAGTGTTTGTCATACATCTTTTCAAGCTCCAGCTTCAGTTTTCAAAGTATTTTAAATATGTTTGAACCAAATGTTCTGTACAAATTTGAATCCAAATCCTGCGACCTTTTTCTGTGCAATCTCACTAGTGAGGGTAGAAGCTACAGCAAGAAAATTCAGAGTGAAACAAAAATAGAAGCAGTGATTCCTTAGGATCCATTTTAACAGATCCAGGCCACAGTAATTTAAGGACAGGCATCATCCTATAAGAAGCTGCATTCCTCTGGAAAAAATGATTCTAGATGTATTCATTTTCTTCCAGCAGAACATTTACTCCATTTTAGAAGAGGGCACTTCTTCACAGAAAATGCCATGTTAACAGTTATTTTCTATGTGCATCAGTGACCATCTATTTTGTGTTGTAGAGAGTGTATACCAGGCTGTCTTTACATTCCTCGAATCCTGCTCATGTCCCATATTGTATTGCAATTAGCTGCTTTACAAAATTGGATGAGTTTATTTTGACGTTTCAGAAAATTTCTATCTAAGACTAATGTCAAAGCAAAACACCATTTAAAAATTTTACAGGGATGGAAATTTACATAGCAGCTAATGACAAGCCTAAAAATAACTTATTTCTTGGCAACATCAATCTTGTTAATGAACTAAAATAATGAAATATTCCTCTATCAGTGGTTTCCAAGAAGCAAGAAGAAAAAGTTAACCAACTCCAGTAGCAAAAAGAATGTGAAAACATTTCAGCATCCACCTTCTTTTCTTTTCTTTTCTCTTCTTTTCTTTTCTTTTCTTTTCTTTTCTTTTCTTTTCTTTTCTTTTCTTTTCTTTTCTTTTCTTTTCTTTTCTTTTCTTTTCTTTTCTTTTCTTTTCTTTTCTTTTCTTTTCTTTTCTCTTTTCTTTTCATTTTTTTTCTTTTCTTTTCTTTTCTTTTCTTTTCTTTTCTTTTCTTTTCTTTTCTTTTCTTTTCTTTTCTTTTTTCTTTTCTTTTCATTTTTTACTTAACAAACAAAGCTGCAAATGCCTTTTATGGAACAGTTATGTTCTGGAAATTACTCTCTACACTTTTGGTCAGTAGCAAAATGCAACTAACCTGTCCTTCTTCTCCATTTGACCCCTGATGAAAGCAGAAAGTGAACACTGTATACTGGAGAGCACACATCAAACACTAGGGGCCTGGGAATCCCTTATATTTCAGCTTCATTGTGCCTGTGTAGGCCATTTCCTGAAATATGCATTTTAAAATAAAATTGGATCTATATAGATATTCTAAAAGGCTTCTAGATCAAGATCAATTCTTATCAACACAGCAAGGTCTTTCCTTATTCATAAAAGTCACTTTAATAGGAGCACTGATGAGCAGCTGAAAGACCGGATCATAAGTTGTTTTTAATGAGATGTGAGGAGTCTTATCTGTCAGTGAACACTAAACATTTCTCTCTTCCTTAACAGCAAAAGAGAAAAAATGAACACAAAAAATGACAACTTAGCAAACTCCACCACCCAGCAAGACACTGAAGGTGAATGTCCCAAATGCACTGTGTGGAAGTTGGTCTGAAGATTTTGTACCTCCACATGATTTATAACATGATCTACCTGGTGGGCTTCTCGGGGAGTTTCACCGTCATTTGCGTCTACAGCTTCAAGATGAGGCCTTGAAAGAGCAGCACCACAATCAGACTGAACCTGGCACTCACAGACCTGCTCTACCTCACTGGCCTTCCCTTCCTCATGCACTACTGTGCTACTGGGGAACACTCGATCTTTGGTGAATTCATGTGCAAGTTCATCTGCTTCAGCTTCCACTTCAAATTGTACAGCAGCATCCTCTTCCTCACCTGCTTCCATGCCTTCTGCCACATGCTGATGGTTCACACAATGAAGTTTTTCCACACCCAGAGGAAGTGGTGGACAGCGGTGGCTTGCACAACCATTTGGTTGATATCACTGGAAGTTGTCAGCCCTGTCAATTTCTTGATCTCTTCAAAAGGGACACAAAACATAAGGTCCTCATGCCTCAGCCTTACCAGCTCTGAAAACCTGGGCACAATCAGGTGGCTGCTGACCAGCCTGGCCTTCTTCTGGCCCTTGCTGACAGTGACCCTGTGTTATGCTCTCATCATTTACACCTTGGCCACTGGCCCACACATGGGCTTGCTACAAACAAAAGGCTCTCAGACCTGCTGCTGTCCTCCTGGTGGTCTTCTATGCTTCCTCCCCTTCCACGTCTTTTGGGTGGCTCTGTTGCCTAAAATCAGAAGAAAAACTTTCCAAACAATACCAGAACTGATAACATAAACAGCAATCTTTTAATGAAAGTTTCATTAAAAGACTGATCTTTTTGTTGTCAGTTCTAATATTGTTTGTAAAGTTTTTCTTCCAGTCTTAGCCCACAGCTCAGGTTAACTACAGTGCTGTCCAGTCAGCTGGCACATGGAGAATAAATCCACTCTGCCTGCTGTGTTTCTCAGCCACTGGCTCCACTCAACACAAGTGGCAACCTATCACTTTATGTTATGGGGGGAGACAACTTTCAGCAAGCCATTCTCTCTCCTTTAAGGTGTAAGTGGAGCAAATACATCCAGGAGCAAGTAGTCCAGGAGCAAAAACTACATGACCAAGTCAGAAATCACATTAAAGCTGTGAAGGAGTCCCTTGAAGTAAATTCCAGCAAACCCAGGAGGGCTTTGGTGCTCTAAGCTCCTGCAAAGACAGTTGTGTTGGTATGAAAGCAAGACTTGTATCTGAATTTGCACTCTCCCTGCAGCAGAGGACTTGTCAAAAAGCTGTCTTGGAAGCAGGTTTATATACATCTCTCCTAGCAACCAGAGAAAGAGGAGGGAAAAGACAAGATTGTAAGACACCTTGAAGGCGAAATTTAAAACCATCCAGCCTGACTTTGTTCCCAAAGACATTTGGGAAACACAGGGTTCTCTAGCTCTGGGCTTTGCTATTGATTACAGAAACATGGAGAGCTTAGTCTGGACATGAGAACAACTTCCATTGATTCCACTGTTGTCACTGACTGAGTGCTTTGTTTATTACAGCCTAAGTAAAACACAGCAGATATTGTCACGGTTGCTGAAACCACTGAATTGCACACTTAGAAAGCTCCTAGATAAATCAGATGTTTTCAGATTGGATGGAAGTTCAATGAACTTCATCATAGGGCACTGAGCAATTTAATGGTGAAATCTCAGAGCTGGCCTAGGGGAGGATGAGAAGAACAGGAGAGGAGGACATATACGGTGATTACAAGGATACATAAGTATATATCTATATATATAGATAGATATGTATGGAAAAATGGATTAAAAATGAATTAAACCATATTAGTCCACAGAAGATGATTATAGATGAGTACCAGCCTGTATGAATCTATCAGCTCTGTATAATCCCAGAGCATTCTGATTTCCTACTATAACAAATTAACTGGCTTGTACATGAAGGATAGGATGATGTCACATATCTTGACTCCAGAAGAAGTTTTGACTGTCTGAGATGGTTCTTTTGTATGTAAGCTAAGGAAACAGTCTGGAGGAAACCACTTTTGCTAGTTCCAGAGTTCGTGCTCAGAGTCAAGATATTAGTGATTTACTATCCGAGTAGGGAGAGCCACAGAGTGGGGATTTGACCAGTCTGTCCTGGATTCAGGAGTATTTAGTGTTTTCATTATCAAATTGGATGGTGAAATAAAGTCTGTTTCTAATATTTACATATTTACGTGAAGCTGAGAGGACAAAATTAAGCTGACAAATTACAGCTATGATCTGCAGAGACAAAGGCTACTACTAAACAGTGACAGGTGCAAAGTTCTATGTTTAAGTAGAAATAATGAATTGTGCAAGCAGAAATAGAGAGAGAGAAAAAAAGAAACCATTATTTAGGTAGCAGTTTTGTAGAGAAAGTGGTTTTGTGGTTACTGTGAATCATAGGCTGGACAGGAGCTGACAGTTTCAGTGGGCTGACAGTGTCTGCTGTGGCAAAAAGAGCAGATGAATAAATAAAAAATAGTATTTGTGATGCCTTGTGGATATTTAAAATACTTTGCTAAAGAATCATCCATCAGATATGTCTTTCAGAAGCACTGCCACAAGCCTTTTGACATGTTTTCTATTTTAATTTCTCTTCTGCACTGTTGTCAAAGGCCAAATTTTACAGGTTGCCAGTAGATAATGATCAATCATGGTCAAACTACCTGGTCTCCCATATGCATGGTTAATTCAACCCCAAAAGTTACACAACACAAGGTGATTCACACAAAATAAATATTTTCTGACATAGATTCTTAACATCCCAACCCCCAACATGGGTAAAAAGTATAAACACACTGCACAAATTCTCTTCTTCTTCCGCATCAGTGAAAGAACAAGATGTGTCTACCACTTCCACATAAACATCTGAAGGAGTGGATTAAAAATTGTCTTTTTTGCTCTGTAAGAGCATTTTTAATTCTTGTTTTCAGAAGCTCTTCTTTCTCAAGCCCAAGATGAGCTTATCACACACAAGCAGAAGCTCTTCAGTATAACTACATGCTCAATATAAAATGAAGCAGCTGAAGGTAAAAATTGTGAAATGGGAGTGTTCAAGGCTTTCCATCTCTAATAGCAAGAGTGACAATCTCACAGTTTCAGCAACTTGGAGAGGGGCTACCTTTTTGGCCTCTGCTCTCTCTCCTTAATATAGATGTCGTTTGGTTGTCCTCTTCCTACCTCACCTGCTCATCCACCACATCTCCTAATTTAGTTTGGGCTAAACTAGCTGATTTTAAAGTACCAAAGTATATTAGGGGATGGTCCTGGAGCTGTAGTTCACTGGTGGGGATAAAACCTCCAGGAGAAGGGCAGTCATGTCTCCCAGTAGCATGGCTGGGTCTGGAAAAGGAGAAAAGTTCAACCTTAACACAGACACTTTTAAAGGATTCAAGGACTGCTCGGGTGCTCTGCAGGTCTGAGAGATCATTATCTCATGCAACTCATTCCTTTTGCTTACTGTGAAGCTCGATAGCTTCTATTTTTAGCTGCTGTTAAGTTTACTGCTGAAACAAGGATAAGTGCTTCAATTGCAGTAAACAGGAGACACTTCTCAAGCTCTGTACACAGTGTGACTATATAGCTACATAAATTACTGCACTATTGCAGGCTAATTCACACCACAGCTATGCTCCAGTGAGCAGGCTTCTATCAGAAGTCTCTGGTAGGTTTGTCTGCAAGGACAGTCACATCAGCTCAAGTACCTACCAGCAGGCTGCTCTCTGCCTGGGACTGCAGAGGCACCAAGAGAATAACTCTGCAAGGCAAACCTCTCAAGGGGATGTCAACTCTGATGACATAAAAGGTGGAACTTTGGAGCTGCCAACTGTTTTTGTAGACAAGTCAAACCTTATTCCTCACAGTGACGCATGTACTGTCACAGATTGCAGCAGAGGTATTTTCTACCTTTGTTTGTCCAGGTAGGCAATCAACAAATTTTTTTCCTTTCCTCCCCAATTCATGTGTTCCCAAAAGAAATGAAAGCAAAAAGGCCTTCCTCATATTCAAACCTCCCAGAGAGCAAAAATACTGACAGTAATGTTCTGCATGAAAGAGAATTCACAAAATCTGTACTAATCTGGCTGTTCTGCAGAACACCTAAGGAGAGAGTTGTATAAAGGACGTAGCATCAAAATGAATAGCTGGATAAAGAGCTAGTGGAGAGAAAGGCTAAAACAGTTTGGAAATGGTCTACTTTGACAATGTCTGTGTTGGATATTGCTGTGACAAAAGGCTTCAATTTTGTCCTGATGTAACGGGGGGTGTGTGTGTGTGTGTGTGTATATATATATATATATATATATATATCTGGGGTGCTGCTGCAGCAGCTGTGGCGTGTAGCAGGGCACAGAGCCATGATCCACCACACTGAGTGAAGGGCAGTGCCAGGCTCACCACTGAGTCATTTAGACCTCACATAGATGCTGCCATTTTGCTGATAAGGCTAAGTGAGCAAAATGATCTTTGAATGACTGCTTCCATCTGCCAAGATTTTCTGCTGTGAAAATGCAGGTTGAGAACCTAAACTTTAAAGCAGCAAATGACTTTTTTTGAGCACATCACTTTTCAAGTCCTTACCAGCTCTGAACTCAGTTTGCTTTTCCCTGACAGCAGAAAAGGAGAAGAGATGTAGAGGAAAATACTTTGTGTGTTCCTTTAAGTTTTGTGACAGTAGAGGCATTCAACAGTGTCAGCTGATGCTGCTTCAATGCAAATGCCCCACAATTGAGTCAAGAAGGGGGAAAACCCATTTATACTAAAGAAAATCTATTTCAAGGCCTGTTTTTTAAATAGCACCTGGAAAACAGCAGTACTTCTGACTAAGGTGTCTTTCTGGCTTGATGCCCTAGCCTACAGAGTGCTGTGGTAGGGGGCAGAGTGAATTGGATGCCTCCTAAAGCAGGAGAAAAAATTGCATTCCGTCTTTCAGTCAGAGTTATACTTTGGAGAAAAGGAGAAGGAGACAATTAAAGTTGGTAAACCAAGCTGCATATCTTTCCAAAACAAAATTTAAAGCTGAAATGCTGATTTTTTAAATACACAGAGGAAACATGATTTTTCAGAGCTGCTGCAGGCAAGTATAATGCACAGTATGTTTGATTCATCCTTGCTTAAAAGGAACCTTAAAAAGCATTTGAATTATAAGGTGTGTTATCTTTTAAGATTACTCCTTGGTTTCTTTACTCCCCAAAATGGTTGATATCACTGATTTCTGAACCAAAAGAGAGATGGTTTCCTGGAAGCTATAGCACCAGTGATGCTCTCCACTTTTAAAAGAAAACAAAAAATTCTGAGTTTTTATGTTTGTTTATTGAGAAAAAAAAAAGTGTAGGTTTCAAATTACTTTATGAATTTCCTTCTATTTTGTAAAATAATGCAAGAAGATAAGGTGAATCAGAAAGAAATGCAACTTTGCACACAGATGTCTAATGCCATACTGAATGCTAATAAAGCAAGCTAGAAAATATAGTTCCTGGAGAAATCTTCCTTCATGTGCTTTTTTATAAAACACAGTTGTATATCCAGCATGATGCCTGCTACCCAAGCCAGCAAACTTGATAGGTTTTGCAGGTTGCTCCATCTTTCACTGCATCCAGCTTAAGACACATTCAGTTGCTTAAGACCCATCAGCTTTCTGGAAAAGTGATTAGGAAATTGATTTTGTCCCTTCTAACAGTTCTGCTAAAATCTTTGTGGCTCCCATTTGCCCCTGAATGGCACAAGATAATTGGCTGCATCCCAGGGCCTTTTTAAGACAACTCTGCATCTGGCAGAATTGGTGTTTTCTTGGCAGATCTGTGACAAAGTGTTTTGATACTACCACGAGAACACCCTGTGATATTCACACATCTCTCCTCTAATTTTCAAGGATTTTCATGGTGCCAGACACTGTGCAAAGTGATGCCCTGGACCCACAGCTGACAGGGACAGAAAACACCTTCTCTGTAGGTGCCTCAAAGGGTATCCAAGGTAAAAACTCTAGCTCTGATCTGGTTACAGATCTGTAAAGCTGGGCAAGAAAAGGAGGTGAATTGGCACAAAGCAGGAAAGCATTATGGGTGGATTTATTTCCAGCCCCAAATGATCCCAAAGGGACAATTTTCCAGGCTGGCCCAATCACTTATAGCATCAGCAATGAAGAAGACCTGGCAGACAGTGGCACACAAATACACTGTGCCACAATTTCAAGCATAAATCTTTTTGGAAATTCTCTTTTCCTTTCAATTCATGATGTTTTTTATCAACAGAAAGTTATCTTAACAGACAAGGCAGCAGCACCTGCCTAGAGGAGTTTCCTAACATTACCTTTCTGCTAGTAAGCTGCTCTGAGATATTTATATATCATCCCTATTTTACAGGTGATGAAACCGAAGCACAGGGGAGTTAAGTGACTTGCCTCCAGTCACAAAGCAAATTAACAGCCAAGTGGGGAAGAGATCAGTTCTCAGCCCAGAGCTTTTACAAAGTGCATTTTAGGCTTAGGGAAAGATTTTCAAGGGAGTCTTGATTGCTCAGTGGTGGCACTTCAGTAATAAAAGTTGAGTTAGAGCAGTGTCTGCACTACTCAGGCCCTACTTAATTCCCAACATCATACTCTGTATCTGTGGAAGAAACACTCCTGTTTTCTTTCAGAGAAGGTTTTGGGGGACCAGCTCACCAAAGTCAATTGGCTACCACTGCATGTGACCTTAGCCAAGAGCCAGTAATTGGTAGCTGTATTCATCCTTTTACAGGTTTCATTCAACCATTTACAGGTTTCTATCAAGTATTTTCTAATTTGCAGGTTAACACAAAATATTAGCAGTACACAGGGAAACCTTTCCAGCTGAAATGTGTGCATGGCACCGCAGGCTGTTCTTTGTGGGGTGCAAAGGCCAGAAATAGGTTCCATGATTAGCCAGCTGCCTTCATCCAGGAGAAGGGGACCACTGCTGGCCATTTATGTGTGCCAGCTCTGGGAGAGCACATGGGTCCAGCTATCATTCCTCAGAGCTGGGCCAGGCCCCCCTCCCTGGAGACACTAATCCAGATCCAGCAGCCCATGTTCTGCCTTCAGAGCTTTTCTTCTACTGAGAGAACTGCAAATGGAATTAAGATGTAGATTTATCATATGTCTTCTGAATTTCCATCCTTACTTTGACTCAGCATGATTAATACAGCTACACTTGCTTGTCAGAGCTAGATACTTGTCAATGAGTGCCAGTGAAAAACTAATCTGTCCCTCTACCATAACAAAATCCCAGCAAACATAGTCCCCATCCTTTTTGCCAAAATGCAAACCTGCATCTGACTGAGGGAAGGGGAAAACAGGAATGGGGCATCGTCTTTGCTGGGAATGCTACGAAGATCAGCCGTGCAGTAATTCCAGGCTGTGCCCAAGGGACTCCACCCTTCTGTACTTGCGCAGCTGGGATCTGCAGGTGCTATAATTCAAATTCCCACTAGAGGGTAGACAAAACTTTTCCAGTAAAAGGAGCGCTCTACAAAAGCGTAGAGTATGCAGGAAAGCAGTGTCTGATTTGGAAAAGCAAATCTGTGCTTGAGAAGCAGCAAAGAGTAGGAAAAGGAAGAATATATTTATTCCATCTGCAGGAGCAAGGTGGGAGCATTGTTCCAAATTTCTCAAAAGAAATATAATCTCTGCTTTGTACTTTAAAATCAAATACAGCTGGAGTGGCTATGTTGTTATAAATATGTAAGCGGTAAATCAGATTTACAGAAAATACATATTTGTATGTGATTTTCAGAAACACAGCTGGTTTTACCCTTGCAGATGTTGTCTTACAAACACTGATAGTGGCCAATTAAGAATTTCAAATATTTAGAAAGGATAAATATAGAGAATTAGAGTTTATCCACTTTGGGTATGAATTCACCCCCCTCCTGATGGCCTAGCCAGAAAACATCAAATGGTGTATTTCTTTTTCTCTTTTATTATTGACCAGTTTGCTTTTGCAGGTAGTGATGGCTTGTGTTTTCTCCTCACACATTTCTCCACTGCTGAAATGCAGACAGCTTTCTCTGAACCTTGCTGCAGGAGGGGAAGTATGGCTGCAGGCATCAACACATCTTCCTCTTCTTGCTCTCCCTGAAAGAGCAGTTTCTTTCCAGGTGAGAGCGGCTGTCTCAGGGAGCTCCCGGCACTGCAGATAAGGGCACTGTGAAAAGGTTTTCTCACCACATATCTGACCACTCCAAAGCAAGTTTTCACACTGATTCAACAAGCCAATGCTAGGGAAGTTAAAGCAGTTCAGAGTTTATTTTCTGAGTTTATTTATTTAGTTCCAGATCAACAAAGATGTCCTAAGACCCTGAAACATCACCTCTGTGAGCTAAATGACTTTTTTTGGATACTAAGCAAAGATTTGCTTCAATCTTCTGAAATATAACTTGTTTATGCTGACAGAGGTAAGAACCAAAGAAGGCCCAGCAAAGCAGCAGAGCTCTCAGAGGCATTCCTGCAGCTGGGACTCCTCCCACAACTAGGATAATTAAAGGCTGAATTAACTGTACTTCAGATGACCAGCATGCCAGTGTTTGCTGTCACAAGCACTGCATTTATCTCATCTGCCCCCTAAATAGGTGTGGGTTTTTGAAAGGAAAACCTCTGTTGGCCTTCTGTTCTGGATGGGTCCCATCTGCTGGTCCCACACAGTCTTGTGGGTGGCAACAATTCTCTCTCCAGCTATGTGAATTGCTGAATTGGGTGTCGCTACAGGCAGCAGTCTCAACACTTGTTACAACAAAGGGCTAAACAGGAGATGTGCCTGGAGAAGGATTACATCTGTGGCCCTAATGAGCCAAAAAGAGGAGCCCTTTGGGCAGCCAGATGGATTTTCACTGCAATAAGGCACATGAATCCATGGCAGAGATTTTCACAGCACAGTATTGGGAACAAAGGAAGAGTTTCTAGGAGAGAAGTGCAAGGCTAAGCTCTAGGATGTTTAACATGACAAAATTTGCCTTCCAAGTCCAGATTATGCAGTGAGCTCACCCTTACCGTATTCACTAGAGATTTGGGCAATGGAGTAGAAAGTATACCCTTCAAGCACGCAGATGACAAGTGAGGGGACTATAGGCTTTATGGTAGACAGCATTAGATTCAAAGCAATTTACAGAAAATGGAGAAATGGTCTAGAAAATCCAGAATGCAATACAATGAGGACAAATGCAGAATTTATGTTTGGAGATTAATCAAAACTCTACAAACTGGACTATCTGCTTAGGCTGCAGTACTGCAGTAAAGAATTGAGTGGCTGCTCAGGACAAAAGCTGAACATCAGTCAGATGTGTTCTGCTGCTGTGAAAAGGGCAAACAGCAGAATAGGGTGTAGAAATAAGAGCACAGGCTTCCAGGTAGGATGATTAACCCTACTGCTTTTGTGATGTGTCTCTTGGGCTGGCATGTCTGCTCCAATACTGCACTTTGAGAAGGAGGGGGACCTGCTGGACAGGGAGCAGAACAGAGGTTCAGAAAAATAAACAAAAAAAGTAAAATTTTGTGAGACTGAGTGTGTTCAATCTAGGAGAAGTGCCACTGAAGGAAAAGTGATGGTAATCACACACCTGACCTGTATGTGGAAAATAGAGTGCCCCCAGCTAGGACTAGATCAGGAAGGTGTCAGGCATGAGACAACTCATCCTTTGGGCACAGAGAAGCAGAGTAGTAGTTTGGTACAGAAAGAAATTTAAAAGACATTGGAAAAGCACCTGCTGGGACTGCCAAGGATATGACCCTGTCTGGGGCAGCAGATGGACTGCATGTCTTGAGTTTCCTTCTACCCCGTCTCCTGAAATGCCATTGGAAAAACCCTTTGAATCATGACAGAGGATTTCAGGAGAGACCATCATCCTGCTGCATGCACCAAGACAGTCCCTCAGAGAGGGGAGATGTCTGTGCTCAGACTTTTGCAATGACTGTGCCATGAAAGCCAATGCTGCTGAAGTGGATTAAGCTGGCTCCCATGTCAGTGGCAATGCACCTGTTTAGACCTCCTTACAATACCTGATAAATGTCTGGTTAGAGATCCCCTCCTCAGATCCCAGCAGGCCATCAGTCATGGCAGTATGAAGCAGGAGAGCTGTATGTTGGCAAAAAGCCTTACCCCAAACAGCCTGAGCATGCAGAGCATTGCATTTTTTATATCCTTTAACACATTGTATTATTTAATTTTATCAGCACCTACTAAGCAGCTCCTTTTTAAAAAATCAAAAGCCAAGGTCAAGCACAGGGAGCTTCTTCTAACTGTCTTTTCTTGTGTCATCTTCTGTCCCATGGTGATGTGAGCTCTTCCATTTCTCTATTATTGAAAATCTCAATAAATACAATAGAATGACATTCACATTTAACAAAGTGCTGGTGTTTTAGCTGAAACTCATGCCCTGATGGAGACAAATGTCATACATCAGCTTATAGCAGAGCCCCCCACCCGACCCAGGTGTGGTGAGTAAGCCCAGTGCTCTGATAATTCAAGCTCTGCAAAGCTCAGAGAGAGATCCTGAAGTGCTTGGTGAAAGGTGGCATAGAAAGGCAAAGCAAGAGAAAGTCTCTGCAGAGAATAGCACCTCCCTTTTATATATTTGATTTAGATAAAACCAAAATAGCTGGAGGAAAAAAAATTAGGTTAAAAAAAAAAGAAAAGTATAAATTCCACAGGTTCAGTTTGCATGAATTATCTCTTTGAAGGCTATTTTAGCAATCTGCACCTCCACCCAGTCTGAATTGTTGGAGATCCAGTTAATTGCCTGGGGATAATAATAAGCATCATATAAAGAGCACAAGACTCTTTCAAATGCAGGGAAACTGCGTGTCTCTCAGGGTGAGGCTGGCAGATCTGCCTCTGCAAGGGGGAACCAGAGGGAGCTGCCTTCATGCTGACAGAGCAGCTTCTCTGTCATGAGGGATAGAATGGGAAGTGTTTGGGATGAGAAGCCTGAGCACCTCCCCTGTTGTACAGCTCTCTGCCTGATAAAAAGGGAATTTGTTACAAAAAATGCAAGACCTTTGACTCTATGTTAAGTGATGATTTGCAGGGCATTTCCTTGTGGATTTCTGCTTCTGTCTTGTCAAGGAACATCCTCATTTCAGTTTCAGTGAAAATGACTTCTGCTTATTGCTTTATAATATTAAAATTGTACCTGATAATTTCAGGTACTGGTTTACCTTGCCAGAAACAAGTGCTAAACAACTGCAAACAACCAATGCAAGCAACTAATTCACAGGTACATAGTTTCAGTGACTGTATGAAGAAAACCATTAGATGATCTTGGGAGATAAATTATACTTTTGAAATATGAAGTGTGTCCTAAATGGCTGAGCTCCCTTCCCTGTCCTGTTTGTGCTCCTCTTGGCAGCAGCCCCACTAGAAAAGGCTCATTTCCAAAGCCCAAGTGTAATTTCTGGATGTGGGAACTGAAGGGGTTAGGGGTGCAGGTAGGAGCAGACATGGGTGGTGCTGGTAGCAGGACTACCCAGGGTCCTTCTGCCAAGAGCCAGGCAGGGCTTGTGAGGGAACAGTATCTGGCTAATAAGAAGGGTCATCTTCGGCTGTGTACGTTAAATTCATGTGTTGAGGGCTGTGAGGCTACCTGTGAGGAAGTCACTTCCTGAAGACAAAGCCTTATTAGAATGACCAAAGACAAAGGGCAGACTTTCCTTCACGTGCCACAGCATCCTGCAAAAAAATTAGAAGAGCAACAGCACCACAAGACAATATATCTTCAGTGACTGAAAACTTGCTTGTACACTGGAGGCCACATCAGCACCATCCTTTGCTGAATCCTCTACTGACTGATCCATTACTGAACAACAAGGAGGCTGCTTTGTCTTGGAACTGAAAAAACCCAACAAAACAACGAGGCAGCAAACTGGTCCTCTCTGTTTTCAGTCCCACTGAACCAGGTCATTTTCAGGAAACGGCCTATTACCTAAAACAATTATGGCTGTTGTCACATCTCCAATGAGTTTAGTTTGTTTTTCAGTGTCTGCTGGGAAATCTTTAACTGGTGCAGCTGCTGTGTTTAGGACCACTTCATAGCTGGGTGCTCCTGTGGGGCTTTTTATTCACCGGTCTACGCTCTTGGCAGTGCTGCACCAGAGTACCTGAGCACATGCTGGCTTTGAGCAGATAAATTGTCCCATTGTCTTTCCTCTCCCTATTTCCCATGAGGCAACACACCTTCTGCAAGTTCAGCCATCATCTAAAGGCTGCAGTAGATTTTATCTTCTATGCCCTGTAGTCGATGAGCACCAATTCACTTCGAGGACTAATATTAGGCATAAAATAGTGTCTCAGATCCGTATGGGCTATTTTTGGAACTCTATCAAACTACTTCTGCTCAGCTGATGCGGCAGCAGCACTGCTTATATTCCAGATTATATATGTAATTTTCCTAAGGTAAAATATCCCTTTCCAAAAGTTTTCATTAACAGTCTCTATTTCCTACATAATTAGATGACAGCATTTAACTGTGATTAATTTAGAGTTACAGTGCATTTAGGGATTTAAAAATGCTGCCCTTACCATTCGGTCTCAGGGAAGAAATACGAAAGGAGAACTGGAGTTGATTTCCCCATGTGATGAAGACACACAATATCATTCTCGGCAGAACGGAGCATCTCCCAGTGGGTGTTCTGATAACAATGGTAATTAGGTATTCAATCACACACAGAGTAAGATCAGCCAAACAAATGCATGTCTGCTAAGGGAAATAACCCATGCAAAGATTATGTGTTTGCTGAACCAAAAGTAAAACATATAATGAAAGCTCTTAAGACTCTGGAGCCTAACCCTTGCCCAACAAAATGCCTGTTTTCCTGCATAATTATTAATCAGAGCCATTTCTACTGCACCACACCAGGTGCTGTCATGCCTGAAGGCCTGATTCTGAGTCTTTCACTCACGCCTGTGGATTTTAGGTCAGATTTTGTGAAATGAGGATGTCCCCTGTGCTGGTTTGTGGACCCTCATGCCTGCAAAGCATAATTACAGTTAAGTTCAGCAGTGATGCTGAGACACAACAAAAAGCGCTGCTATGACCCCTTCCATCCCAATGCCTAAAAGCCAATAGCCAGCCCATCTGGAGGAGAGAGACATTGTCTGGAACCAGCCCCAAAGCAAAATAAAAATACTGGGCATTGTTCTCCACTTCTGTATTTCAGACTGGAAGTTTTTGAAGGCGGTTGTGTGGCCCGGGTGGGCAAACCCATCAATCATCCTGTGCATCCTGTTCACCCTGCCATCACAGAATGAAGAATACTATATGAAAAGATGATCCTATTTGTGACATGCACTCTGTGATAACTGGCTTTGCCTATAATAAAAAAGTTTCAAGAAAAAACATTTAATTAATAATCCTGCCACCAACACGTTCCAGTTTCCTTTCTATACAGCAACTAAGAGCAACATTAATACATTCACATGAACTCTATAGAATTTTGTTATGTCAGGGAAAATGTCAGCCCCTCTGACCAATTAATCCAGCCTGCCTAGAAGGCTGTTGAAACATGAAGTGAGTTCTGTCTCTTTGGGAAGCATTGCTGGAGAACAGCTTCAGCTGCTGGCTGGTTGCTGGGTGAAACACAGCTTCACAGCAGGAACCCATGTGCATCTTCAGTGCCAGTCCCAGCCAATCTACCTCTGCTGTTGTCATCTTGCCCCCAGGCCAGTCCCCACCAGGGCTCACCATAATCCCTGGAGCCCACACACCCACAGAAAGAGCCATCACCTGTCACAACAGGACCATAAAGCCAACACAAGATTAAGAAAACTGGTTTGACCTCAGTCAGCTCACTTATCCAACACATCCCATGATTGCACAAGCACTGGGGTTGTTGAAAATGTGTGGTTTAGGATGACAGAAGGAAGGTGGTGCTGCCAGCTCTTTTGACTGCAGTGTGCAATTAAGAGTCACTTAAGGTGACTGTGGAGCTACAGGGTATTTTGATTTCCCTCCAATGCTTGTAGAGGGGAGAAGGGTAAGGACAGCCTTAAAGTACAAAAAGCCTCTTGTTTTTGTGAAGGATCACAATGGTCTACTAGTGGGCAGACTTAAGAGGTCCATGGACATGAAGTGGAGAAATGGCTGGTAAAGAGAAAAAGTCCACAAACTGAGGAGTTGAACGTCACACTGCAGAATCATCCCTTATCCATAGAGATCCCACATGAGGCCAGATAAGCCATTTAAACATGTGGTCCTTGTTTGTTTATTCTAAATTTCCCTAGTGCCTGGCATGAGTCCTGGGGCTAGTGGCGCGGCTGCGATAGAAGCCAATGTTTCCAAAGGTCTCTGTGCAATGAGGAGCTGCTGCAACCATGGTGAAAGATACAGGGATGATGCAGGGGTGCAGTAGCCACAAGGTCTCTCCAGCTGATGATGAGGCAAGATTTGGGCAAGCTAAGCAGCATGTCTCCATCTCCATGCAGAGCAGCTCTGTATGAGATGACCTTCTATTAGTCACCATATCTCAAGACTGGTCTGAAAACTTGTGTTTTATTTTCTTCTCTTCTCCTGTCCAGAGTTAGAAATGCAGAGGTGACCCCAGTGCCTGCTTGAGACCCCAGTGCACCAAATCCCTGGCAGGTCTGGGTCACGGCGTCAGGAAAGCCCATTTCTGCTTTACCTCAGGCACTGCCACTGCCAAAGAAGAATAAAAACCAGGCACTGCTGCACAGGTTCCCCATTGCTCAGGGGTATAATGGATTAAGTAGTGAATGCATTAAATGATCCCTAACTATAATTAGCTCCCTCTGTGCTTGTAACGCTACAGCCTCATACAAATGGTTTCTAATGACACATGCAGTGCCTAGGAACAGGGTAATAGCTATTTAAACAGTTGCTGATCCTTGAGCTGGTACATGACAGTGTATTTTACAATTATTGAGAAACTTTGGACATTTTTTAAAAGTGCTCTGGGCACTGACCTAGAGAAAAGCTTGGTTAGATGAGAGCAGAGAGGGTGCCCTTTCCCTAATGGTAACAGATAGATAATGATCTAGTTGTCAGACATTACTGCTGCCCCAGTCTTGATTGCCCCCATTACCACTCTTTCCCTGCAGTATGATTAGCAAAACAGATAGCCAGCTCCCAAATCCTGCCCAGAGAGTCAAGACACTCTTCTGAAACATACTCCTATATGTACATACATACATAATGTTCAGGCATGAAAGCTTGCTCATTTAGTACTGCATCACAAACTCACCAGTGAGTAAAGACCCATCAGATGTACCAAGACAGAAAGGCTGCTGGCCACACTGGGTAGCTGGAGCTTCTGTGCATGGACCACGTTGCCAGCTCAAGGGCTGAAGACTGCAGTTTCAAAATTCAAGATGCAACCACAGTTTTTTAATAATNCTAAGGATAATAATGAGATTTTTATTCAAGAACAGTCTTTTGGCTCAAGGAGCACAGAAAATTGCAGATCTTGTGAATTATGAAGCCCAAAAGCAAAAGCTCAAAATAAAACAAGTTTGCAATTTCAGCTACTCCAGTAATAACCAGCCAACACACTGCAGATATTTCACTCATCAAAAATAAGCAGAAAGAATGCCACAGTTTCTGAAAAGCACATAATGCCAAAATAAACATTCATTTATTTCATGAAAAATAAATAAACTCCGTTAGAAATTTGATTTTAATGAAGACAGTGTGTCATAACACTTTTCACCTGACCTTGAAATGACAACATGCCTTATTCACTTTGATGATCAGGTTTCACTTCACAGGAAATGGAGAATAAATTTAATTTCGTCTTTTCTAAGCATTTGCACTCACATATACATGCTAATTTAAATGTGATTTGCTGCTATTTGAGTACTACAGGTCTGCCTCAGCACACAGAGCTGCTGCCAGCAAAGCCTGATCTGCCCACTGAAGGCAAGACAGCGTGAATGACAGAGGGCAAAAGAGGACTCCTCCAGCCACCCAGATCTAAGAGCTGACACTTGAGCCAGTAACTGAGGTTTTCTACCAGTTTCCTAATTCACAGCCACATGAAGCCTCAGTCAGATAGGGAGTGAATGTATATGGCTGCAAAGCCATACTAAAACCTGCTTCACTGCAAGGAAGACATAAATACATTTCATTTGAGCTCTTTACTTAAAGCAATATCAGAGAGAGAAGCAGAATTGCAGGTTTTCAGGTAAGCAGTATTTCTCCATTTTCAATTTGGAGGGTTCAAGATTGTGGTGAAGAACCGATCAGCAGTGCAAGAAAGCCAAACTGGGGATAAATCAAATATTCTAGTAAATTTGTCTAACATGATATGAAATATACTGGAGAGGCATAAATGTAGGTGACAGTGGTATCACTGAGCAGCAGAAAAGAGAGAAAACATGCACACCCCTAGCTTTTGTAACTGTAAATCTGGATTGGTTTAAAACAAGCTTGACAGCCTTTACCTAGTGCATCTTTTACTGCAAAGCTTCTATACCAGATCTAATATTCATGTTAAAAAGTAATACCATTTTAACTAAATTGTGGGGAAACTGTTCAAATTTCACTCTGAAGTGCCTCTGAGTAACGAAGAGAGAGTAGTCTTGCTGACTTGTTATGATCAAATAATGCCCATTGTGTCCCAGCTTTAATGACTGGGTTTGTCAGAGCAAATTGGTCATGTTCTGCCAGTTATCAAGATAATGAAGAGTCATTCAGGTAACATGTTAAATGCTGTGAACTGAATTACATTTTCCAAGACTGAATAAGGTACAATTCTGTCTTTTTTCCAGGTTTGGTGTTTTTTTGTTTTAGTTTCTGGGGGTTTTTTGTTTGGTTGGTTGGTTGGTTTGGTTTGGGGTTTTTTGTTTGTTTGTTTTTGGTTTTTGTTTGGTTGGTTTTTGGTTTTTTGTTTTTTTTTTTTTTTAATCTGTTGATTTCACCCTGGATGTTTAATGTAGCACTGGTTTAGTTTAAAGGTGCTCTTTCTGGGACAAGAGAGAGGATCTAGGCTTGATAGTACCCTGTCTAGCACTTTATGAAGTTTCTTTAAAATATTTTCTCACATGGAATTGGTTAGAATCTGGAAGAGTGATATTCACCTGAGGTGCTGAAGACACACAGTGGCACACCTCTTGCCTCACTTGAGATACCCAAGGCTGAACTAGTTCCTTGGGCTACCTTTTGTATCAATGGAAAGAAATAGGTATGCCAAAAGAGTAAATAAATTATCTTAGAAACCTCAGTTGTGGGTAGATACGTTTTGGAGGAACTTACTTGTGTCCTTTGGTGATAAAGGGGGGCTTAGGAGGACTGGCTCCAATTTAAGCATTTAACTTTCTGATGCCTGAATTAGATCATTTTCATGCTTGGTTACCTTTTTTCAGGTTAAAATACTACCAAGAAATGTTATGTCCTGAACTCCCTGTGGAGAGATCCAAATCAGCTATGTCAGAGAAGAAATCATTTCAGAGACAAGTCTACCTAGCTCCAATTGGGATAGAATGGGAAGCAAGACCACCGCCTTCCCTCTGTGCTTTCCATTTTCCCTCTGCCCTTGGAGAAACAGTCTTCACTAAATTAAATCAATTTTATGCCACTATGGACCTTAATTAAAAAAAAAAAACAAAACAAAACAAAATAACACCTCTCCCCCAAAAAACAACCCTCCAAAAAACCAAAACCAAAACATTTATACTAGTTTTATACTCTGATGACTCCAAGAGAATAAAATCATGTTCAGGGAACAATCTGTCAGGTTATGGGAGCATCAGGCCCTGAGATCTGTAACTAAACCTAACATCTTCTGGCTTTCATGAAAGCAGAACGACATCTCTGTTTCATGAGCACAAAACACTGATTAGCTCAGATTAGTGAAGATAATATATGGATATGGTTCTACTTTCTGAAAGGTTAAGACTAGTTCACAGTTTTGCAAAATCCAAGCCCAAACTCCCTCTAGCTCTCTAAATGTGTGCTTCCTGTTCCTGAAGATTTGCACATAAGCAGTAATTGTCTTCTTCAGTAAAGGAGGCTAAACAAAGAAAGAGTAAAATTAATAATTATCAAAACTAAAGTAAAAGAGAGGAAAGAGTGAAATTAAATATTTCAATGGTGTTATTTAGGTCAGACTGGGTACATTAGCAAATCCTCATTTCCTCTCACTACTGTGCCTTCTCAAACATACAACATTTTCTCCAGCAACAAAAGGTTTAACTGACAACATTTGTTCCAACAAATCAATTAAAACTAAACGTCTGATTTTTGTCTTAAAGAAAACATCTGCAAACATGGCATCTGAATGCACCAGCAATTTTTTTACTGCTCGGCCCGGCCCCGCAGACCGATTGACAAGCTGCAAGGATGAAGATTTCTTACAGGTGAAACTCTATCTCTCCATCCTTTACAGCCTAATCTTCCTGGTGTGCTTCCCAGGGAACATTGTGACAATTTTTGTTTACTGTGTTAAGATGAGGCCCTGGAAAAGCAGCACCATCATTATGTTAAACCTGGCTATCACTGACCTATTGTATGTTGTCACACTTCCTTTCTTTATACACTACTATGCTAATGGAAATGACTGGATTTTTGGAGACTTCATGTGCAAGTTTATTCAGTTTTGTTTTTACTTCAACATGTACAGTGGTATTATCTTCCTTAGCTGCTTCAGCATCTTCCGCTTTCTGGTAGTTGTGCACCCATTGAAATGCCTTTTTCTTCGGAATCCGAGATGGGCAGTGGTGACTTGTGCAGTCGTTTGGATGATTTCCCTGGTGGCCCTCAGCCCCTTGGCTTTCCTGATTGCCCCAAGTCACAAGCAGAACAAGACAATCTGCCCAGACCTGGCTGCTGCTGAGGACTTCGATGCAAGTCGCTGGTACAACTGGGGACTGACTGTGTTTGCCTTCTTCTTGCCCTTGCTCACGGTGACTCTGTGCTACGTGCTCATCATTTGCATCTTGGCCACCGGGCTCCACACACAGGCTAGCTACAAACTAAAGGCTCGCAGACTCACTGTTCTCCTCTTGCTGGTCTTCTATGTGTGCTTCCTCCCCTTCCATATCTTTCAAGGGATTCATCTGGAGCTCCGAGTACAGCCAGTTAGCTGCCGCTTGAAGAAAACTATCATTTTTATGTTTATTATAACGAAACCTTTAGCAGCATTAAATACTTTTGGAAATTTGCTGCTCTATGTACTGTCAGGAGATAACTTCCAGCAGGCCATACTTTCGCTCTTCAAGGTTTGGACAAACAAGAGCTTGAAGTAGAAGAGATTGATGCCAAGGATCTAAACCTGCCCTCAACCAGCCAGGCACAACCTCCCTGCCATCAGAGTACTCAGGTTAACCCAGCCAGTGCCAAATGAGAGTTAATCTATTCTGGGTTGCAAACTGATCATCAAAGGAGAAAATTTATGATTAAAAATAAAAAGTTTTAAATAAAATACTAATAAATGAAGTGTGAAACTTCTCAGAAATATTTCTGTGGTTGCTTTCTGAATCCATGGTAGCTCTTTTGGAGAATGGCCAGTTCCGGAAAAAAATACTAGCCTATTAGTGGCAGATACAGATTCAGGATGGAAGTAATCCTAAATTAATTTTATTAACTTAAAAGATAAGTGTAATCTGAGCTAGGGACCTGTCTGAATTTCTTCCTAAGCCATGGAGAGGGGTAAGACCCTCTGGAGATTAAAACCCATCTTAGTCCTGTAAGAGGTTCATCTCACCTCCCTGGAGACATTGACAGGGTAGGCCTATGCATATAGCTAATGACCTTGTCATCATTTTATAATTTTCCATTATAATGGAAAGAAATAAGCAGTTTTAGAGTGTGATTCACGGAATTATTCTTGATGTCTGCATTTGGACAAGGTGAATTGTGACCTAGAAGTGCCTGTTTCTCTGCACTGACCGTAAAAGCTAAGTAGATCAGAGACAGACTCAAATGTTTGTGCTTGCTTTTAAAGAGCTGAGAAGCAGCTCTAGTACTGACTGGGATGGATCACTCTCCAGAGGTGGTGAAAAGTGCAGCTTACAAAATAAGACCCTGTTCAGTGCCTTTAGTGATTGCCTGAAGAGTAATGGTGGGATAATGCAAGATCACTCTTACAAGGATTTTCCACACTACTGATATAGAATCTGTGGTATCACAGAGCAGTTTTTCTTGGCAGGGACCTTTAAAGGCCACAGAGTCCAGTCCCCCTGCAATGAGGAGGGACACCTTTATCAAACCAGTTCTCAGAGCCATGTCCAGCCTGATCTTGAAAGTTTTCAGGGGTGGGACATCCACCACCTCCCTGAGCAACCTGGGACAGTGCTATACCACCCTCATTGTAAAAAATTTCTTCCTTATATCTAGTCTGAAATGGCCCTATTATAGTTTTAAACCATTACTCCTTTTCCTATTGGTAAAGTCCCTATTAAAAGTATCTCCCAATTTTTTTTATAAGCCCCCTTTAAGCTTTGAAAGGCAGCAACCAGGTCATCTTGAACTTTCATTACTACAGGCTGAACTTTCTCAGCCTTTCCTCACAGGTGTTCCACCCTCTGATTATCCTTGTGGCCTACATCTGGACTCTCTCCAGTGTCAGGGCTCCAGACCTGGACACAGCACTCCAGGTGGGATCTCATGAGAGTGGAGCAGAGGGGCAGAATCCCCTGCTGGCCACACTTCTTTTGATGCAGCCCAGGATATGGTTGGCTGTGAGCATACGTTGCTGGCTTGTTTTTCATTCACCACTACCACCAAGTCCTTTTCCACAGTTCATAAGAAAACAAAATAATTTTTGCCCATTACATTATTCATTGAAGCTCTTCTTGGTCACACCAAGTAAGGAACAGCTTTAGGTAATAGCATATATTACAGGCAATATGGGCTGTCTCAGGGGGGAAAAAATAGACTTGTAGACTAGTGTGTGTCCAATACTTGAAGATATATCTAGAGAGGTCCCAGTACCAGCTGAAGTACCCTGGGCAACAGCAATACAAAAATATTAGCAACGTAATATTCAGAGCCCAGAAGTATGATCACAGAGTGAATCCTCCAATACATTTTTATAACAGCCTTATTTCATGTTTCATTACTTTTGCTCTCTACACCAAAATGTCCATTAATCAATGGGAACACGTGCTGCCTCAAGGCTCTCATGCGACCTTTCTCCTTATCCAACCCCTCTATGCATGGGCTGGTCTTCAAGCGACCACCAGAACAAGACCACGGGAGCACCACCCCCATTAAGCACATGCCTGAGTGACTAGCAAACAGCCTGTGACTCCCCTGTGGCATAGGGAGCCCAGTTCCTGCCTGTCTCACAGCCAGCTGGGGAAGAAACAGAAAGCACCAGGCTTGCTGAGGGAGTGAGAGGAGATAAGAAAACATCCCTGACGTAGGAAGGAGCAAGATGGGGAAAGGAACAGAATTTCTCTGGGCTAGGGCAGAAGATGGCCTGTGAAGAAAACATTCTGTCAGAAATCAGAGGAGGAAGCCATTTTGCTCCCAAAACAGGCCATTGTATTTTAATCCACCATTAGCTACTCATCAAGATGACTTCAAAAACTTCTGCACAGCACAGCATGATTTCCCCTGAGACCATTATCCAGCCTCAAATTGTGGATGGGGTCTTATGGTGAAGAAGGAAGTTAGCCATTAGAGATGTTGCATGATACAACCATCCAAAAGGTGTAAAGAAAATGCCTCCCACAACACATGCTGCATTGATTTTGACAGTCTTCCAGGGGCAGCTCCTCCTTCTCCACTACACTTGCAGTGCTGCTCTCAACCACTTGCTCCTGAGACACCAGACACAGCAGATACACCATGAGAAGGCAATGGTGAACATGGCATTTTAGCTGTTGTTTCATTTTAAGTTATTCTATCAAAAAAACCATGAAATTTGGGGTTTTTTTAAGTAATAGCAGGCTTATACATTATCTTTTAAGCCTCTACTGCATATCAACATGTAAGTTTTACTAACTCCAATCAAGTCCTACCTTAATATCGACGGCATAGAGTCTGGTTCTTCTGGTGTTTGAGATAGAAAAGGAACTGCCTCTGGTTTTGCAACAATATGTTGGTAAGTTTTGCTTTCAACTTTAAATGAAGCTCTGTATTAGGCCCCCTTCAGCTCTACTTGATGTTTTCTGGATAAATTACTCAGCACACTGATTTGTTCATACATCCAGGCTATGTACTCTTTTTTTAAATGGAGGATGTCTAGAATATTTTCCAGGCATGGGGCATCCACAACTTTGTGAACTTTTCATACAAACAAGGGAGAAACCCTTTCAAAGAGAAACCCAGGTGCTGCTTTCAGTGTGACAGTGGCAGATTGCTGCCATATCTTGATGCTCAGATTTTTGGCATACCATGATTGCAAAATGGGACTCTGGGCCCTCACAACAGTGCCACTGAAGAAGAGAAAAAGGCTAGTTTTGTAAGGTGTACAAACTTCATTTTATCCTTACCTCTGAGGAGACAGAAATGTCTATCTTAAGAATTCTTAAAGAGCCCAGCAGATACTCCAAACCTACCTAATGAAATGCCCTGTACTTTCCAATGACTTGTGTGTGTGTCATGTGTGGGAGGGCAGAAGGGACAATGAAATGGGGAGGGGAGGAAAACCCATATCAACTTTGATGGTAGTCTCATCTTCTCTGAATTAATATGATAGACACACACACTTTCCTTTTGCTTCTTTAATATTGTTTTCATATTTCTCTGGCAGCTTGTGCTCTGGGATACCTCTGCAGACCCCACAAAGGCAGGACATACAGGTCCACCTGCCCAGCAAAGCTGTGGGGAGGGAAGGCCCTGCACACCAAGACTTTGCAGACCAACCCACAAAACCAAGTCAAATGGTTGGTGTAGAAGTATAGCCACACAAGGAAGGTTTAGAAGTGTAACCACACAAGGAAGGTTTAGAAGTGTAACCACACAAGGAAGGACGCACAAAATGCTCTTTGGTCCTCCATCAGAGGTGGAGGACAAGAAGCTTATGCCGATTTATCAGCTGTGTCTATTCCCAAGGAGTAAACCTGAACCTCAATTAAACACACCATTATATAAGCGCTGTACTGAAAAACTGTGGCTGCCAGTAACCTTTCTTCTTCTACATGTACAAATCCCATGCAAATAACCACCTAGAATTTCCCCACAGATCCATCAGCAGATTTCCACTTTATAAAATTACCTGCCCAAACATCAACCCCAGTGGCTGCTCATGCTTTTGCATATGCAAACCCTGAGGGACAGAGGCAGGGATGACTTAACCAAAGAAAGCACAAGACTAGGTTGAGAGCATTAGCCACAGGCATTAGCACAAATTGGCCACAGGCATTGGCACAGGCATTCAGGCATTAGCCACAAATTTTGTTGAAATTTTGAATCTCTCGTCTAAAGCCTTCCCAAATTCCTGTGATATGTTGGGCCAGGATGACAAGGATGGTGACAAAACCAAAATAAAATACTGGATATTAGAATAGTTTGGGTTGAAAGGGACTTTTAGAGGCCATCTAGTCTAACCTGCCATGAGCAGGGACACCTTCCACTAGACCAGGCTGACAACCTTCTTATGCTGGGACGCCCAGAGGTGGAGGAAACACTCCAGGTGGGGTCTTGTGGGAGTGGAGCGGGAGAATCACCTCCCTTGTCCTGCTAGCCACAGTTTTTTGGGGCAGCTCATGATATATTTGGGTTTCTGGACTGCCAGCTCACATTGCCAGCTCATGTCTAACCATGTCTCAATAACCAGTACCCCGAATTTTTCTCAGCAGGGCTGCTCTCAATATCTTCATCCCCCAGCCTGTGTTGATACTGGAGGCTGCCTCAACCCAGGTGCAGTGTTTTGCACTTGGCCCTGTAGAAACTCTTGAGTTTCCCATGGGACTGTAAATAAATCATGATTTTGTATAGTAGCAGAAAATGAGCATGTGAGGGATTTCTGAATTTTACATAATTCTACCGGGGATGTACAGTGGACGATCACACCAATTTGCAGCATTTATTCTCATTGCTGCATATCACAACCACAACAGAAGGTTTTGTTCCTACTGATCTTTGTAAGTGACTTGAGCAGGCCTTAGGAAAGCAGTCTATTTTGCTCACTCTTCTGATCAGTTGGGCAGTTTCTCACCAGAGATACGGAAACATGGGAGAAACAGGTCAAACGGCTGCATTTGTACCATCGTGTTTCTCCTCCGCTACCCACAGAGGGGCTGAACTGCCTGCATCAGCAGTCATGCTCTGGCTCATACCCAAGCCAGCAGGGCTGACAACTAATGCAAACACAGAGGAACAAAATTTCTGCAAGAATCACCAGTGCAAACCAAAACTCCTTGTCCTGAGCAAATGCAGGTGTCTGATTTCCAGGACGGCACTGGTACCTTGGCCCCAGAGAGAGGTGGGGGTCCAGAGATGTTCCCATGATTTGCTTTTCATGTCACCTCAATCCAGATCCAAAGACAACATCCCTTCTTCTCTGCCCAGCTACGACTGCATGTTGGAGATCGGGGCCTGGACTTCAGGCACAGAGGTGCTGGTGTTTTGGGAAGATTGTGGAAAACATTTGGGAATGTTTTGGGAACACTGTGGAGAGTGGACATGTAGAGCATGTAGGAAGGGTGGCATGTCGAGTTGTGCCAGAACTCACTGCTCCTTGGCAGTTCCTGGTAATGTCCCCTTGGGGAAAGATGTAGAGGTTTGAGAGCTTCCTCTTACCTGCCCTTCCTTTTATGTGTGATGGAGAAACAAGCCTGTAGCAGGGAAATGTTTTCTTTCTCACTCCTACCTCAAAAAGAAATTCAACAACAGCAAAATCTTTTTCCTTACATGAACTGAAATGTGTGTGTGGAAAATCAGGGCTGATTTATGCCATTGGGGGTCTTCTCTGGAAGGGGCTGATACTGCTGTGGCTGGGGACACCCTGATGCTGTGGTTCAAGCACAAGAGGGAGGGGCAGTTTGGCTGTGAGCCCAGGATAAAAAACTAGAATGGTGCTGCTGATTCACCAATAAATCAGTGGTGCTAGAATGGTGCTGCTGATTCACCAATAAAGCACAAAGACTTGTTCTGATCCAGTAGCTGAATGACCCTCCCATGTAACCAGAGAGAGTCACTGTGCCTCCCCCTAGTTATTTCCCCTGCCACATTTTATCCTCCTAGAGTTACAAGCTCTTTGGGGCAGATGTCTTAGTGAGTATTTGCACAGCAGGACCTGAATCCCGAATGGGCCCTCCTGGCATTATGAAAATTCAATCAAGGGCTTCAGCCATAAAAATGTAAATGATGTAGCTACTTATCATTTGTGCGTAGAGAGACACATAAACACACATATGCAGATACAAATGCACGGGGAAGCAGTGCCTAATTGCAAAAATACAACTCTTTCAAGGTAACAGCACTAGGTTGTGCCTAAGACTCTTCCTCTGGATATGAATATGCATTTTACTTGTCCCTTTTCTCTCTTGTAGAATAAAAATAGTGTGACAACAGTGCAATAAATTAGTACCCACCTAAGCATAGATTGGGACCACCCCAATCAAGTGGCCAGGTGGAGAAAATTAATCATTTGATCAAGCAGCAAATTGTGAGACTAGAAGTCAGCTGAACAGATATCCCTTTTCAGAACAAAAAGCAACTGCTACAAAAGTAATTGCAGCAATGGACAGAATCTTCTCAAGCAGTTTTAAAAAGTTTTGTGATTTTGGGGTATAATTTTCTGCTGTATACAAATTAGTAAGGTTTTACTGCTGATTTGAAGACCATTCTCTAAGTATATATTTTATTTATACCTAATATCAATAGCACCTAAAGCTATTTAGCTTCTTTTTTCCCATGGAAACTAGCAGTATTTTACTGTGTGATAAGTTACAATGTTGTGTACTAAAACGGATTTGGATGTGTGTTCAAGGGCAAGCTATTCAAGTCTGGGATATTTGCTTGTGTAAATTTTGATGTAAATTTTGCTCTTAATATATTGGTATTTCAAGATTATGAAATTGATTATCATTATTTCTCCACTGCAAAATTGAGTGTGTCTTACCATCCCAGCAGTTTAGGCTTATTCACATATGTAGAACACAAAGAATATTCTCATCTGACTTGGCCTATGTACTATAAAGAACCTGTTTTTTTCTCCTCTGGGGGAAAAATTGTCTTTTATCCATTTTGTTTTATTTTAAACTTTTTTTTTTTCTCTCAGTAGTCATTCTGGTTAAAATGTTCTTAACCAGCTCCAGATAACATAAAGGCTCCGAGATAGCTGTCTATAGTGTTTTTACCGTCAGTTGGCAGAATTGAGAGCTTGGAGGGACCAATTATCCCTCACCAGGTGGGTCAGAATGAACCATGCCTTAGAAGTGCCTGCACAGGGATTCAATGGTGTCCATGCTTCTGATTTCAATGCCAAGGCTTTGGCACAATGTTAATGGTCCACTGTGCCTCATCTATAGGTTGATTGTTTTTTCTTATGAAAAGTTTGGCAAAAAGAAAAGGTGTAGGTTTTGATATTGTGACAATTTTTAGAAGTATTTGTTCAGGACATTACACTGAATTTTTAAAATGCTCTCTGGATCATCATCTTCAGGTAACCTAGTTTAAGATGCCTGGATTATATTCAAGTGTCTTGCTAAGTGAGAGGCTACAGTTACACAGAAAAGAATACAGAACATACTATATTTGTTCTCAATATGTATTCTATATATTGAGACAGTATATAACAGAGTACATAGAACCATGAAGAAATAAAAATAATTGTAAAAACTTTAAAGGACAAGACTCAGCTCAAGTAGGTGTTACATGAGAGTTGGGGTACCCCAGGCTCTGCCCCCATCCCCAGCCCTCAGGGAGCATCCTACTATCCCCCTGCACACATCCACAGGGAATTCACACCATTTAAAGGGCTGATTTTCTTGTGCAAGCCAGGTGCTGATAGGACTCTGCTGCATGGGGAAATAAGGTCAGGCCAAGGCAGGGGACTGTGCTAGGATTTGGCTTTGGACACCAAGGAAGAGCAAGAACAGAATTGGGAAGGATGACTGGAGCCCTTTCTACAGCTAAAGAGAAAGAACTGCTGAGTTATAAGGGCAGAAAAGCTGGAGAAAAAAATAAAAAGAGCTTACAGGATTTAAAAATTGTATGAAAAGTTATTAAAAAATTAATGAACAGACAGAGGGACATCACAAGGAAAGAAAAGAAAGACTCCTGTGTGTCAATACAGGTGCAGGTACACACACACACGCAGAGTGAAGCTGTTCAGAGGGTTGTTATGCCCAAGTCCTGTTTGTGCACATTTGAAGTGTCACTGCTCTGTATCCCTCCAAACTTTTTGAATTCGCTGGAGAACTTTTCTGAATGGCCCTTAGAGCAGCTTGTCCAAAAAGGATTTCTCATTAGACACCTTTAAATTGCCTTAGCTCTGAGATGGGACATACTGTGACTGACACACTAAATGGGTAATTAAAAAAAATATTAAGGAAATTCAGAAATACAATTTATGGTAGATTCCTCCCTGTAATGTAACCAAACTATTAAATTTCTTCATGAAAGTTCTGAAGTACATAATTTTCAGTCCTGAAATTGAGGGGCTGCCAAGTGCCTGAGAAATATGGGTGGTAGGGAGATTAAAATGAGTGGCAGCCTGCAGGATGACAGCTGCTGAAGAGATATCTTCACCACCTGTGGAACCTGCTCCTGCTCTGACAAGCATTAATGCTCATTCCTAACACTTAGTAATCTCTAAGCTACAAGTATAGTTAAAAACTGACACAGCTGAAAATTTGTCTCAGCTGTACCCAAGCAATGCCCACATCAAAGGATACAGCACAAAAATATCCTCCATGTACACAATAATAATTGTTTACATAATAGCTTAACCAAACATTGTGAGATGACCCGGGAGGACAGAGCTATAGAGGGATGTATGTGGCTTATTCCTTGTGTCCTGAAGCTTTCACTGTGTCTTGTTGATCCAGCTGTTTTTATGCTGCCTATTCAATATTATCTTGGTCCTCTAAAATATACAAAGACATACCTACCAACCACAGCAACAAATTAGAAAGAGATTAGAGAGCTCCTTATCTACTCACAGGACCCATGTTTATGTAAACTGCCCTAGCTTCTCATAATCTAAGTTTATTCAGACACCCATAAGGGCTCATAAATACAGGTTATTCTGATAATTTTTCTCAACTTGTTTAGAGTGTTGTTTCCTTAAGAGAATTGTGATTTTCTTCCATGCTGGGTACCCTTGTGAGATCACAAGCTGGACAGAGTCCTCTGTAATTCAGCCCAGCCGATCATGGGGTTCCTTGCAATGACACAAGGAAATCCGTCTGCTGAGGATCGGACCTAAAATGTGCCTGCAGCTCAGAGGATGGAAAATCAGTGGCCAAAACATTACATCCCTCCATCAGCAAGAGCAGAAAGGCAGGTAACCTTGATGGCTGAGGGAGGAAGGACCTTCTCCTTATCTATCCACAGCTCTGACCCATGCTCTGAGCTCATCCACTGGACCTGCCTCCAGTCAGTGGAAGGAGGCAGGCATGCTCAAAGGGACTTGTTTCCTCCTAAGCCAGCTGGCACGAAGCACCTATGGAATCTCTTATCCAGGCACTTGGATGTCCATTTACATATCTGTGCACGGACAACGCCAGGGAATCATAGAATGATTGGGTGACAAGGGACTTTCAAAGATATCCCCTTTCACTAGACCAGGTTGCTCAAAGGCCCACACAGTCTGGCTCTGAACACTTCCAGAGATGGAGCATCCACAGCTTCTCTGGGCAACCTCTTCCAATTATACATACAGGTGACATGCATACATACATCACCCTCAAAACACACTGAAAACCCCAGACCTTGATCTCACTTTGGTGAGGCCAAGGGTGTTTCATCCTGAGCATCTCTTGCAAACAGCCCTATCTCATAGTCCATGAAGGGGGACAGGGACTGAACTGCCATCCTGTCATGGCTGGGTGCTGTGACAGTCACCAGTCATCTCCCTACCAGCTTCATCATCTCTCCCTTCCCCGCAAAATTCATGTACTGGAAACCTCTTCTTCTTTCCCAGAGCCTTTTATTTTCAGATTTGCCTTCATCTTGCTTGCATACCCATGTGATCCATTTTATTTTTCTTTTAAGATGAAGATTTGTTTATTATTCAGCTTTCATTTCCAAGGCACTGGTCATTTGTCACAACATACGCACGCCTGTAAATATTGCCACACCGCTGTCACCCTCACTTGTCTGGCAGAGGGTTTTCTGACACAGACTGATGACACTGGAGCTGACTGGGACCACCACTGCCAGCTCTTGCCTCACCAGTGAGACAGTGTATTTGAGTTAAACTACTGACTTGTTGACAAGGTCAGTGGAAAAAGAGCCAGAGCAGTGATGAATACCAATACAGGGTAGTTCCCAGTTAATGCCAGCATCCTTTAAGTAGCTTCACCAGGACTTGTTCCTCCACATGCTCTGCAGTCACCAGTGGCGCTGCTTATCAGATGTGCTTCTCAGATGTGTGGGAAGCACCATGCCAGAACCATCCCTCAGAGCAAGAGAGTTTATTTACCTTATTCTAGGCAGATAAATGTTTTTTTGAATCTGGCTACAGCTGTCATAGGATAATGATTGTGCATATCTTCTATCCATGACTTATTTGAATAAGTATCTGCATCTGCCCCCAAAATGGCATGCCAGTTACACAGATTTTTCACCAAGGGATAAATTAATCCTGCCCTCAAATTTATGATTCATGTGCTACCATAGAAAACAAAATGCTAAGTTTAATTAGCTCCTGGACTAATTACTTAATTTTATTTTAAAAAATCCTCTAAAGCATTCCTAGCCAAGCATTTGTGAGACTACTGCTGGTCTGAAAGGTACTCATGAGCCACCAGCAGAAGATAAAGTCAACAACAACGACAATCCAGTGCCTGGGCAAGCAGCTTCCCTCCAGCACAACACTGGAGTACCATGGCCAGTGATGGTTATCAGGTTGATAACTTTGAGACACACTATTAAATAATGACTAAATGCACTACTTTTATTGAATGATTCTTTTTTATCAGACTCAAAAGGACCTAAGAGATGTTGGGACTTAGTAAGCCTGAACATTTAAGTAGTCCAAAGAAAAAATTACACCAGAACCAAGACTGCAAGCTCAAACCAGGAATGAGTATCTACGTGTGCTGGAAGTGGTAATATTTATCTGGTATTTTAAAATAAATTGTAATTTAATTCGTATTTCAGTGCTCTGCAAACTCCCAAAATAGTTCACTGCAGACTCTTTTCAAGGTGTCGGGCACTTCCGATGAGAGTTAGACTTCTCCCCTCTGACCTGAATCTTTAGGCTGAAACATGAGTGCTGTCTTTATAGTGGCTGGAGGGCAATCCTCCAAACAGCTCCAAATTCACCTGACTCCAGAAGCTGGGGCTGAGAAGCAACCAGCAAACCTCTGGTTCCCAGGATTCCCCACTAAGCCTAGAGGGAGTATCTTCACTCAGGTCTGTGCAGAGGTGACAAGTGTCGGAGGGAGACCCTACACCAATGGCTTGCAGAAAAGCAGAAAACATCCTCCACCAATGCTGTGAAATCATCTGGCCCTAAGATACTAATGCCATCTCTGCAATGCTTAAGTTGCCATTTATAGACCTAATCCCAACTAGCTCCTATTGGAACACAAACCTTCCCAGGAGAGCTGCACAAAGCCTCAGGGTGAGACTGGGACCATAGTAGTTCTCAGCAGTGTATTTCTTGCACTCTGTAGCATACATTAACAGACTAGGAGAGTCAGTGAATTCATGTGTCCACAGTAAAAGCCTGGTTTCACTCCTAACTTGTTTGCTGGGATCACTTCTTGTCAAGTAATAAACATCGCTCTAATTAAAAACCCTGGTACCAGCCCTGAGCTGCACCCTGTGTACCTCAGCCTTATTGAGGCTCCCACCAGGCAGGTGTTTATTTGCTACATAATGCTCATTCATACACCTGCACATTTATATCAAAACCCTATTATTTAAATTGTAAAAGTTGGTTTAAATCCCTTTCAAAAGCGAGCAGTACAACAAAGCAGAGCAGAGGAAAAAAAGCAGAGCCAGCTCATGCTGGCTCTGTGTGTAATCAGCCCGAACCTGCACGTGCAGGTGCAAGAGCAAGAGCTAGAGCATTTTAATCCTGTGGTATGTTCAGCTACACATTGGACTCTGGCAGTTTTGAATAACCTTAGCTCTTTGGGCCTGTGGAAATTATATAGTTTGTGACTAACCCAGAGCCAGAGGATTTCAGGTGAAGGTGCAGTCCCTGTCTGAAAGATGAGCAATATCATCAAGAAATTACTGCCATAACTAATAAGAAAATAACTAATAAGAAAACAATAAAATATCCCCCTACCCAGCTCCTTTCTGCCATTCTGCTCCTCACTGTCATTCCCATCATCTCCTTATCATCTTTCTTTCTCACATCACAGATATTTTGCATATTTATTTAGCCCGCAGAGAGTTGGAACATAACAACATGAGAAGGAACACCACTACTTTTTTTGGTCAGTAATTCAGTTCTTTGAATCATCAGGATAAACTACACGGCCTTGAAGAGTGCTCATCCACTTGAGAATTGGATTATAGTCTCATAAAACACCACGGTGCTCCTATTATCACCCAAATAAAGTTGCCATAATTCTGGAACAAATAGGTGGAAGTAGTCAGCCACCAAGTATCCGGTGTTGAAGCGAAGAATAATAAGCTGATGTACAGTTCTCAAGAAATTCCTCACAAGGAGGCAGATTTAAAGCCTTGAACACCAGGCTTTTACGCACACAAAAACATACACTCATCTTTTATATCACTGTCTTATCTAAGGTGCTGAGGGCTTAGAGACAGGATCCAGGTGCAATGCTTTCTGAATAGCTGATGATGACAAAGCATCCACCACATTATCCTCTCTCACATGAGGGTACCTGACAAGTTTCTCAGCATTTATAAGCTAGGAAAGGAGCTGGTTTTGTTGCAGTTGCTCAAGATTTTAGCTGGCTCAGTACAAAATCCTGGTTGATTAAAAACATCTCACTGCAGGTTGCTGCAGCTTATGGTTGAAAAATGAGCTGGTAAAAGATAGGTTCTTCCACAGTGTCAGCTGGACCCTGTTCTCAGTGGCCAAGCCACTAAAAAAAGTCATTTTAACTTCTTCATGTGTCTATAAATGGGGACAGGCTCATTTTTCCAAACATCTTTGCAGAAATACCTAATGACAGTGGTCTGTAATTGTGATGTGCTGTCACTATTTTTTGTCATCTGGATATGGTGATGGAACTGTTCACCCCATAATCAGCATGGGGGACCACGCATTTACAAAATAGGGCTAGACAACCCATTTAAAAGGGTTTTTAACCAAAAGATCAGGCCCTTCTCTTTTCTAGAAGTGCTCACACAGCTGTTTCACAAGGATCATTAGGAAAGACCTACCTTCAGGACCAGGTCATGGTAGTAAAACATATCATTGAATACCCAGTCATCCTCATAAGGACACAGGCAGTGCACAGGCACCAATAGGGCACACATCCACTTCTGCCTCCCCTCTGCCCTCTCCATGCTCCCAGCCCTTTGTTTCTGCTGCTTGCTTTGTGCCAGTGAGGGACAGATCCCCTGTGGGCCATTTTCCCTCACATAATTGCAGAAAACTACCTCAGAAAGAACCTCAATTTCTGTAGTTTCCTGCTGTTGGAGTCAATTGAAGCAGCTCAGCCAGGAGTTTGAAAAAAGCCAAACCTGTACAAGCTGATAGAGCATAGAGGGAGAGGACCAGACAGACACAGAAGCAGGGAATGGACTAAAGTTTCCCCCCATCAACTTCAAAAAGCAATAAAGAGCCATGAAATTGGCCTGTCTGCCTGCAGAGAGGGATGTGAATGGGCTCATACAATCCCCAGGCAAAGAATGGGCCTTTCTAATGTACACAAGGAGACAGTGTCAATCCTGCAAGCAGCATTGCTGGGATTGGTACCAGCCAGTGGTATCCACTATGGATGCCCACACTTCAAATGGATGCTAAGGGCAGGTTTCAAAACACAATTACAGGAGCAAATGTACTGAGAAGCCCCTGATGTTCAACGTGTTTGGCTTAACAAAGAAGTGTTGGGCTAGTCTGATGTTAGGTGTTTCTTCATGATGAAATCAGTGCCAATAGAAAATTCTTTAATCCAAAGAACAAATGCATATCAAGCACAGCCTCTGGGCAGGGAGCAGAAACTGTATTAATTGAGATTCAAAATGAGATGCACAGCCACGCTCGATTCCCCAGTACTCAAGGTGTTTAAATCAAGGCTGGATGCCTTTTTAAAGGCCATGTCATAGCTTAACAAGGAGTTACAGGCTTGATGCAGCAATCTCTTGATACAGTTTTATGGTGTGTAACACACAGTCCCTTCTTACCTTTAAAATTTCTGAAGGACCAAAATTAACAACCAAAGTTTGGTCTGGTTTTTTTCACTGTGTCCCCTGCATGACACTGGGCTCCTACAAACCAGGCTGCACTTGCTCCAGTGTGTACCCAGCTCTGCTCCCCAGCAGAGTGAGGAAATTGCTTACAAGAATAAATAATATGGTGGTAAATCCAAGGAGCTGCCTGGACAACCATGTATGCTGGTGCCACTACTGTGATGGGAAATACAAGCACAGATGGGGTCAGACCTCTCTGCCCTTGTCTCAGCAGGCATCTTGTGCTCTAATAGCAGCACCCTGTTCCTCCAGCTTTCCAACATACTCACCTCTTGTTGGTTTTCTGCCCTCACTTAGGGCCTTTTTAATGTTCAGCTATGGAAGAAACGCCTGTTCAGAGTCTGAGCTGCTGAGATTCACCCCATGAGACACACACACTATGGGTCCACATGCACCATGATGCTGGGACTGTGTGTGTGTGTGACGTAGGAGGTGGAAAACACTGGGTATGGACAAGGCCAGTGCTGCCAAAGCATGAATGGTAGGAGATGGAAACCACACCACTGAGTCCTTCTTGTAAGGTGCACACCATGCACATCTACAACAGGAACAACAAACCCGCCTCTTTTCCAGCAGGATGGTGACTGTCCTTCAGTGCTTTGCAGTCCTCTCGAGTCTCTCTAGCTGGCATATGTGAGGTCTGATCCTACTTTCAGTGCTAAAGCAGTATTTGAGGTCTTGGAGCAAGCAGAGCCAGCTTGCTGTGTGGTCACTGTGTGTTCTGAGGTGTAAGGCTGCTGGCCTTGTACAAGTTACTGTCCAGCAGTCTCCAGCTGCCAAAGTGGATATGGGAGAAGTGGAGTAGCCTTGGAAGACAAGAATGAGACTATAATAGTGGACCAAAAAGCATTCTACCTGTGCTTTCTATTCCCTGAAGCAGAAGGCACTCCCCAGTCTAGAGGCAACCCTGCCCTCCACATCCATCACAGCAATGCCCAAGTTACAGGGTTTTTTCACAGAACTCCAATCATACTTCTTGTCCTTATCCCCATCCTATTTTAGGACCTGAAGTGCTCAGCTTACCCCTGCAGCTTTTAACACAGCCATAAGAAGCTCCAGCAGCAAGATGCTTTTTCTTAATCATGTTTGCTCCTTTTGCTTGATGGAGGCGGCTGTGGAAGCAGTGTGGGGTATTATGACATCCAGTAGTCACTCAGGTACCTCACTGCTTCTTCCCAAGATCCCTCTCCCCATATTAGGGCCATGAAAAGGTGCAGGGCTGAACACATCTTCCTTTGTGCTGGAGCAAGGTGAGTGCACAGTCAGCTTCCAACGACAATGCCGTACTCCGAGCTAACAAACCTCAGTTCATTCCAAAGCCTGTTTGTTTGTAAGCATACTTAGCCAGCAAAGTGATAACTTGCTAAGCAAACAGCTACCCATGAATCATACCTCAGGAGACAGAGATGCTTTCTGAGAGCACCAACAAAAGCAGACTGATATGCCTTGTGAATAAACAGACTCAAAGATTTCTCTCTTTTTTTTTCTCTCTGTCCAGCTCCAGCAGAAGTGAATGGACAAAAGCAGCAAGGTACTAAGAGGGCTTAGGAGCATCAGTAAGCAAGACCCAATAAAGCTGCTTGCTGGAGCAACTGGAGTGACTGACATTTTAGGTTTCCATGGCTAATTCTGGGGAAGGCATCGGTGCTTAATTGAGCATAAATGGAAGAAGAGCAATCAAAAACTAAACTTAGGAGCAATGGTATCAAGATATATTTAGTTTTCCCCAAGGAGAGACAGTGACATAACCAGAATTATTACTCACTGTTTTGCAGAAGAACTGTTCTTCCAGAGCCTGCAAGGTGGTGGTTGCTTTCTCAAGTGCTGAACTCACTCCACTCCCACTCATGTCAGCAGATTGGCTCACAGATGATTTAAGTCAAGATGATTTTAACCCAAATTACCTTTTCCCCCGCCTCATGAGTGTTCTTGCCAGGTAGTCTTCCTGAAAAGCACAGCAAGAACTAGATTGCTCAGGTTTACAACATATTGGGAAAACTTGAAGTAGGAGAAACAAGGCAGCTGCTCCCCATCAAACATCGCAGTAAGGACCTGCCTGCTGAGGAGACATGAATTTCTCAACTCCTGGGGGATGATGGGGACTTCAAAAGCCTCTTTGTGGGACTGAAATGATTCTTTTGTGATCAGTCTTAGCATACGATCTTTGTACGTGTTTTGTGAGAAGACAGATACTAAAGAACAATGTAATTTTACAAAGAAGTGGAAAAATATCAAAATATAAAGCTTTCATTTTAACAGCAGTCCTTACTTTTGGCACAAAGCTACTATTCCTCTGTGCTAGCAGGACAGCACTATGAAGTTACCACTTCCATATGATCACAAACCACAGGTCTATATGGCACACCACTGAGCCCAAACTCTTGCTTTTCTTTAATCTCACTGCTGTCTATGTGATCAACACTCCATTTCCAGTCTGTGCCAACCCTCAACATGTGGCTTGAAATCCTTATGTTCCCCGAGTTCAGAGTACACTTGATAAGAAAAACCTGCCTTCTGTCCACACAATAAAAGCAGTGACATGGATCAATGACAAAACTTAGGTGGAGATGTTGGGTGGCTGTTGGGAATGTAACCCAAAGCTGGAGATAGCACACCTTGCACACAGGCCTGGAGGGTAATATGTGATGCCCAGGCATCTCCATTTCCAGTGGAGGAAGGGTTGGGCTGCTATAAAGATATCCAGAGGCTGATTCAGTAAGAGGAAATACTAGGCACCTCTCTCCTCTTCTGGTTTGGTTATACTATGCATTTTTAAGCAGTCATCTAATGCAGCAGGGCCACCTTTTTTGGATGACAGGATGGATGGTCAGGTAGTCTGATTGTCCCAAGAAGAGGTGAGGGGAAGCTGGGCTCTTTCAGTTTTAAAAATGCCAGTGGCCAAGAGGTGACCCATCCCCTTGGCCCCAGGGTGTTCTGGGGAGGAGGACACATCCTTTTGAAGCTGGACACTGCTCAACCTGAAAGCCTAAAGCAGCTTCCTTCTCTGGTAGAGGTGGTTGCTGGGGCATGCATTTGGCATGAGATCTCCATTGAATTGGAGATGGTCCTGGTTGGAGGGACTCCTGGACCCCAACAAAGGGCACAACACCTGATCTAAGCACTCCTTTCAGCATCTGTTCTTTTTGTTTGGGTTTTCCTTCAGCCTGGTGCATCAGACTGCAGGCAACCCCACTGATTTGTGAGTGGCTCAGACATCTTTGCCTCAGCAGCAGCTGCCTCTGACAAGCCAGGGGACAAGGTGAATGGCTGAGGGGAGGTGGGAAGAAGCTTCTGCTGTCCAATTTTAATCTGCAATTGTAAGGCTGCCAGACTCTATCCCAGTTTAGGCAGATTGACTCCCACCTTTAATAAGAGGAGGTGAGGAAATGCCTTTAAACTGTCTCTCATCTGTGTCTGGCTGTGACCATTTTTGGCCTACTGCACTGCAAAGTCAGATGTTTAGGGTGATTTATGCTAACATCTTGGATATTGCATGGAGAAAGCCTGGAATCAGTGGCTGGACGACTACCACAGAAAGCTGAGGGGCTTGAGAAGCTGTCCCTGTTCTGGTGTGAAGTTCCTCCTTCCTCCTGAGAGTGTAAATACTCATCTTCTGTTTCAGCACAGCAACAACAAAAAAACATTCATTTAAACTCTGTGAGGGTGGCCAGGAGAAGAGCCTTTGCACAATTAGGCACGGCTCAGAGACAGTCTAAGTGCTTTAGTGCCTCTTTGCCATTAGTAGCTGCTTCCCAGCTGAGACACGGGGTCTGGCTATCTGTTAATTTGGATACAGCAATTACAGGCTGAGAGCTCTGCTGGGCCAGATCCCAGCCTCCATGTGTAATGTCGATGTAGCTAGAGCTGTGTTTCTGGCATGTGCGGTAAAAAACATTTGCCTTTGGAAACACCAGTTTAAATTTTACGCACTTTATTTCCATCAGGGCTCTCTTGGTAACATTTGCCCAGATGAGAGTTACTGCTATTCCCCCAAATCCAAGGAGACTTACATTTGAGCTCAATTTAAAAATTGGTGAGGGGTTACTTTTGTTTGGCTCACTTTGGAAATTTTTTTTTTTTTAAATCTCTGTCAGGTGAAGTGCTAGAACTTGGGAGGAAAAGTCATGGTACAAAAATTACACCATGATACTTAAAAGTTCACCTCAATCACATTAAATGAGGGAATGTTTTAGGGTTTGGCCCCTCAGCATTAAGCTGTGGATGAGACCCCAAGAGCATGGCAGGACCCAGCAGCAGCATATTGCTGGGATAAGCAGGGGATCAGACAGCAGGAACCTGCAGTCACCTCACCACAGGCAACAGCGTCCCCTCACCAAGCAGCCCACGTGTGTCCTCTGAAGATTCCTTGTAAGCCAGTTTTCTTCTGGCATATTATCTTCCTCTGTGATGATGTGCCTGTTTATCAAAAGCATAGACTCTTTCCTAAATCCTTCCTAACTCACTGCAAACAGCTTCACCTGATGTCACAGCCCTTCACCCACTGGCTGCATGTGATTTTTCCCTTTCCAGCTTCTGCTCAGCCCCCTCCTGCCCAGGATATAAGGGCTTGTTGTCATTTTTGCATTTAAGCAAGCTTTTGCTAAGAAGAGGTATCTGAGGCATGCATACACTGTTTTTTAATCCCTTACCTCCCACACATCCCTCTTTTCTTAAACCAAGCTGTTAATAAGAATACAGATTACTGCAGCCAGAATTTATAGTAAGAATATGCAGTAGCAAAATATAAATTTGAAAAAGTGGCAGCAGCATGATCAAACCACAGCTCTGATCATAAACATTTCAACAGTGTATATTTTCCACAGTTTGCCTACCACAGCTTATAGCTATAGATATATTTTTAAATGAGTAGGCCTGTTTTTAAGGATTTCCTGCCTGACAACCATCAGAGACAACATTTCATATCTCAGTGTCATTAAGTCTGTGGTAACTGTGAGGTCCCAATGTGATTATCATATGTAAATGGGAAAAAAAGAAAAAATAGGCAAATCACTCCGACAGTCCTGCTGAAAATGGAGAATGCAATTCTCTACATCCTACAGATTCACTTTAGGGAGGAATTGAACAACTGCGTGTCCCCCTGAAATGGCAAGCATAAGATGAAAAGACAGAAAAAGTGCCTCTCCTTCTTTGTCAAGAAGAAAATTTTAATGCAGGTTTGAAAGATGTGGTTTGGTTTCCCTTGACTGTTTGTGGCAGAGGTCACAGCCCCTCAGCACCTCACTGGGGGCATGGGGTGGGATATGAGGGAGCACAGAGCTGCCTGACCAGCAGACAGGCATGCACACAGATGGGAGCAGCCTGGTGTGACACACAGCTGTAGGCACCGAGCACCACAAACAGTGTCAGGCCAGGTCAGGTTTAGAACATGGAGCTGGTAGCAGGACAAGCTGAATTGGTGCTTGATTGCTTTACAAACCCCCAGTCAGCTCTTTGTCCCTTCAGCTCCTGTTCAGATGTCTTTTATCCTCTTTCCCTCACCCTTTTCCAGCTCAGACTCATGGTGGCACAAGTTCCACCAACAGCAGTCAGACTGGCACTCCCAGGATGCTCCCAAGGCTCTGTGGATCTCCAATCACCATGCAGAGAGGGTCCAGGATCAGCTGCAGATGCTCAGGGCTTGGTCAGAGGAAAAGCCCTCCATCATCACTGCATGTCTCTCAGAAGGGGCCTTTCCCTCCCTGATCTTCCTCTTGTCCTTTGAGGGAGTGGCACAGCAGGAAGCCTGTCACTGCAGGCAGTGCCAGCCTCTGGGCATGGAGGGGGTTTCTGCACAGCACCATGGTGGCTCTGCACACACAGCCATCCTCTTGTGCCAAAATCTCATCCAGGATCACCTCAGGTAAACCTTTTCTCCTCACCCCAATGGTACAGTACACCCTGGTGTGTCCTGTCCCTGGCTGCTACCTGCACAGCTGGGTCAGGTGGGACCATACTGCAGTTTCCTCTTGTTTTAATGTAAAATGGCACAGAAAGTAGCTTTCAACAATACTTTACCAGAGCTACATTTCCAAAGGTACCTTTCTGAGCCCACAGCTTACATATGTGTTACCAAGTACCCACCTGCCTCTTATAATGGCTGCTGGTTTTGGGATGCTCTTGCATCCCTCCACTGCTCAGCCCACGAGTGATGTCCCTGCCTTCTCTTGTATGAAGTTGTACCAAAGGTTTGTAGGCATATTTCTTTGTAAATTTTTTACAGCTTGTGCCCAGCATAAAACCTGACAATTAGGCATGTTTTAAAGGTGTAGTTTAGCCTAAGTATATTAGTCTCAGCTGATTGCAGTACCACTTCTTCAAAAAGCAGTAACCCATCACCAAAAAGGCTTCTCCATTAGCAGCACTTATGCTGGTTGTCCATATTTAATATAAAATTGCCCATGAGTAAAATGGCCATTACATCTCCCAATTAAATTGACGTACACAGGTTATGCAGGTCTCACATCACCTTTGTGCCTTCATTCACTGCTTGCTACAAACCTCCACAACACAGAGCCTCTCCTGATGGTTTTCCCTGCAATGGACAACAGGGAAGGACATCCCAACACCCCCTGATTTCTACACCATGTGATATTCAGCACATTTGCCCCTGTTCAGATTGGGAAATGAATCATGGCCAATGCAACCGATAGCAAATGAAAATAAAAGCTTCTCAGTCATGTTTCTTGGAGAGGATGAGTTTCACACTGCTGCAGTCTCACACTTCATAGCTAAAAAACACGAGGCGTCACAGCACAGTCATTATTTAAAGATCTGTTTCAGTCAGTGGATGACAATGCTTGTAAAGGCAGGGGGGACAAAGCAAGTTACATTCCTGAGTTCACTGCGAGGGATGTGGATCACAATGTTTAGACAGACTGTGACACCAAAAATTGACAGCCTGCCAGTGGCTGCTGCCACACCTCCAGTCTCTCCAGACATGGGGCGGGCTGATGGCTCTCAGTTGGGAGGTCCTGAGTCTCAGACAGGGCACAGAATGAATCCCTTGGGAGCGGAGGAGCAAATGGAGAGCATGCCTGATGCTCTCAACCATGCTGAGGGACTGTGATCACAGAGGCTTTTAAACTTTCCTACTTTATCATCTGCTCTAAGGAAATCTGAACTCCAAATGCAACAACCCCACTATGATCTAGCCAAACTAATTTTTCTGCTGGTCAGATGCCTGGCAGCTGAAGGAAGCTTTGCACTCTTTTCTTATCAAACTCTTTCATGGGGTTTTGACCCAGACTCCTTGATCACTGCTGCTCTTTGTACCTGCTGCTGCAGAAACTCCAGGAAAGAGTGGAAATCTTTGCCTTCAATTGCTGTCCTCTTCAGAATAGGCACCTGTGTACATTCAGTGTAATGAACACACATCTGAGCTTTTTATCACAAATTATTGACTGGTCCCACAAAGCTGTTCAAGGTCCCAGGCAAACACCTCTGGTGTCTCCCAGCCTGCTGCTGCCAGACTGGGCAAACATATGAGATATTTTCTATTGGAGAATGCAGCTGGCTACGTCTACACAAGTGGTCCAAACTGAGGCGTTCTTATTTGTTAATGTGCTCCCCAGCAAAGATTTGACTTGGCTTTCTCTCAGACACTGCCTGGGGATAGTTTAGGGGCTGGCACATTACAGGCAAGGCTCCTAACGAGTTGTGCAGGCAAACTTAGCCTGGTTTGGGAGGAGGGAACAGTGTCTGGTAATGCAACTGTGAGCTGGTAACCCTGCCTCCCACAGGACTGAAGTGCAAGCCATGGCACAGGCACTACAGGCATTGCTTATGGCCACCCATCCTTCTCTTCTCTGACCATCTCAGGTCCTGCTGTAATGAAGCTTCAACCTGGCTGGTAGTTATGGAAATATTCTGTATTTGACTAATACTACCTTGGCCATTGGCCTTTCCACAAGGTCTGCTCCTCTGTGTTTAGGGTATAAAAGTCTACAAGGGCACCAGTGACTCATCTCAGTCACATAACCACGTCCATTAAAAATCCTACAACTGAAATAATGATTTTCATCCCCTTTAAAAATGAGATTTATTAAGGGAAAAAACAAAATGGTAAAAGACACTCTGCTGTGGCATCTTTCTAAAGAAAGTGTTTAAAGTTCATTTCAGCTGAAGGCTTTACCTTTTTCCACTTGACTCAGGCAATCCACCAGGGACAGGACTTGTTGCCCCTGGGAGGCTTGTATCCACCTCAGTGCTGGAGAAGGGAAAACCAGGATTGTTTCTCTTAAGCCTGGTGTCAGTAAGAAGCCTGGAGGTGTTAGGGAAGCTGAGTAGTGAGCCTCTTCCTCTGGGTGGGGCTGCTCACATTTGGCACTGATCCCACCAACCCAAACCTTAGAGTTTGTCTGCAAGAGAACGTGTTTTGTTTTCCCATAAGCTTGGGTGGCCATGATGACACCCAAATGCCTTTTTCTGTGCCAGGTTAATTTGCCTCTGGCAGGAGACACTGTGGCCACGAGCCACCCAAACTGCTGTAATTGTTCCTGAAGTGTGACAACCCACCTGAAATCCCCCACCACATGCAATGTCCCACTCCCCCCAGCCCAGTGCATGGCAAAGGGGCTGTTAATGGCCCCTCTATCTACACAACAGCAAAACATTAGCATTACCCAAACAGAAAAGATAAACTCTGGGAGTTTGCCAAAGACTTAATTAATAAGCTAAACTTCTTTCCCTCTTCAGTGAGATCTCAGTGTTGTCAGAAGGGCATCAAGGATTTATCTTTGTTTATTGGAATTAATTTACTTCTTCCCCCAAATGACAACTGCAGTTTGGTTAAAGCAGTCAGTCTCACACTAATTTATTTGTTCTGTGAGTACCTTTCAGTACCCACAGAAATTATCAAATTAAAAATTGTCAGCTTCTGTAATGGTCTGACCTTTTCAATCTGATGAAGTTCAAAGTGTGGCTCAACAGGTTCGAAAGGACAGCTGCCAAGAGCAGCTGCCCACACTGGAGCATCAATGTAAATGTTCCAGCAGGTAACTAGTCGCTGGGAGAGCTTGGGAAAATATCTTGCTGGGTGAGCAAGAAGAAAAGGTGTCATGTGTAGAATGAATTAGAAAGGATGTAGCATTTTAGTGATATATCCTAGGGAAAAGACAGAGCTCAGGTATCTATCTAATCAAACTCAGACACTGAAAGGTAATACATCTCCATACTCTGAATTCAAACAAGGGGAATAACCAAAAACCCAAGCTTGCTTGAACAGAAGCTATTAACCCTTTATTGCCTGGTTTTTCTTTCTAGTAAATGTCTATTCACCAGTTATCTTTAGCAAACTTAGACTTCCTCAACACTGAGAGCCATTGTGACACAGTCCATACAAATGTATCCCTGGAGACTGGCAGGGCTCGTGCTTGCAGTGATCTTGCTGCAAGATGCTGCTTGAAAAGGCAGCCACAGTGTTCCCTCTCCCCCTGCTCCCTCATATCAGGTACTTGAGCATCCACAGAGGGAGTGGGGGTCAGCCTGAGCCCCTTCTCCAGGTCTTCCAACGTTTGCCATCCATACAATGGGTACATGGCTGCTGGCTCTGTGTGGGAGGCTGTGGGTCAGAGGCAGGCAGGGCAGAGCAAACCTGGCCTCTTCCCTGCTAGAGAGGTCCAAGCATAGCATAAATAGACCCCAGACCTGATCCTGTTTGATCTGACATATATGAGCAACTCTACGCAGTGCCAAGGCTTACATGGGGGCAGAATTAGGGCTGGGTTTTAGCCAGACACCACATGTGGTAAATCAATGCAGGGAAGGATGGGGACTAGCTAAAGCAGTGTGTTAGGATGTACACCTTGGGCCATTTGCTGTCATTATCTCTGACACGGAATTGCTGGAAGGGTCTGGGATTTTGTTTCTCTGTTTGCAGTCTTTGAAAGCACCATATGGGATTCCTGTGGCTCCCAGAAACACATGACCTCTGATGTAAATTTACATGGTGGTGTATACTTTACTAATGGTCTTCCCACTAATGGTGGAGATTTAAAGCGATAGCTGACAAGTCCTTGTCCAGAGGAACTGTTACAGCTCTCACAAGTTGGCAGAGAACAGAGACCAAATCTGAGGGAGGAATTAATGCAAAAGTTCCTGACTCCCATATAGCTGTAGCAATGATGGAGTTAATGCATGTGGTTCTTTGGGATTTATATCACATCTGTGATGAGCAGGGAAAAAGAGATGGTGTCTCTCTTGCCTCTTCAAAGTCCTTGATAAATTTCTCAGGGACTAAAGGTTTTCTTTAAGGTAAGACAGTTACCATAGAGTTTAAACAGTAATTGCTCCATGGGATGCTCTGTGCATCAACAGAGAGCAGCTTTGGTCCCTTGGATTTTATTTTTTTTAATCAGAGATTCAGCCATTTTACTAATATCTAATAGGCAAAGTTGAAAGCTACATGAACATGCACTCCAATTACATTATTTCTTACAGCAGTGGGGGTCTTCGCAGTTCTAAGTATTTGAATACAGATTTTTGGAATTTTAACAATGTTTGCCAGAAAGGGGAGGGCACTGAGAAGAGAGAAAGAGCAGACAGCTTACTGGTTAATTACGGCTCAGAAAATATCACTCCTGATCCCTGAGATTACTCTGCTTTGATTACTGTACTTCAAGACTGCGTCACTGGCTCTACAGACCTCCTCAGAAAACATTTTACCAGAGGAGTTAGGAAGCCAATAATCAATGTCACCAGGCCTCCAGCCGTTCCTGCTGCCTACCTGGCTTTTTCCTCCATGTGGTTTAAAGTTCTGAGTACAGTTAGCTTTTGTTTACTGCAAATGCTTCCTTCATGAAGACCGATTCTGCCTACCACCTGTGCATTTGATCTGCTAATGCAAGCCCCTCTTGGGTTCCCTCCTCCCTGCCTTATGTCAATGTAACTTCCTTCCCAAAAGCAGGTCCAGACCCTTTTTGTTCCCTCTGCTGGGCTTGTTTCCCTTTGATGAACTGTAAAGTCAAAGCAGAAAGTGGGGGGCTTGCAGGGAGGGTCTATAGTAATTACAAGCATGTGAATGATATATGGCCTAAAGAAGTTTTCAGTGTGCAGGCAAGAACAGAGAAAAACGTCCCTGGGGTGCAATTTTCTTTCCAATAATGAAGTTGAATGGGGACAGATGTTGTCAGATGTGGTCTAGGTTTGGGAAAGTTTGCTTTAACTGGGTTTTATTTTCATTCTGAGTTTTCAGTGATACTTTGGGGTATACTCCAAAAAACCTCCAAGGTATTCCCTTGATGGACGGTGCACAGGCATGTATGATTTTTCTTCCCTGCTGTATTTCTCACCTGACTCCTCACGGACACCTCCCCATGGAGGGGCAAGAAGGTTCCCTGGGTTTCAGGCAAGGTTGTCTTCCTTACAGCTGATTGACAGTCTTGAATGAACTCTCCACTGAGAAGGAAAGTCAGATATATTGTTGAAGACCTTAAGTCATCATCGGCTTGAGGTTCCTTACCGGGAGATTTAGTAAGACCCAAAGTTCTGCACTAGGTGCATGAAGCAACCACAATTCAAAATTCCCACTGTGCTGAAGGACCCTCCTTGACCCTGCAACCCAACTCCAGAGTCATGCCATACTGATGGGCAGGCAGCTTTCAAAAGAGAAATGCCTGCTTTAGGAGAGTCTATTGATATTCACCACATCCTTACAGCCTTGGCATGGGAATGCATCTTCTCATACTGCTGAATTATTTATAGGTTAGGCCAAACACTGGCACATTGAAGTAAGGCTACAAGACATTTTCAGTTTCAGAAACAACTTCTAAATAAGAAGTTAAGTCTTATATTTTAAGAAGAAACATTAAAGTTCCTGTCCCTGAGCTTTACAGGAAATGCTGAAGAATATACACTGCACAATGCTGTCAAAATCTATTAATCTGACTCTTCCCCAGCTCACCTCTGCTGTAAACCAACTTGATCCCATGATTGCCCTGCCAGCAGAGGGGAACCAGGTGGCTGCTGCCTCTGCAGTGGAAAGGGTAAAGGAAGAGGGATGATTTACCCAAAAAGTCTAACTCCCACTGCAACAGCTCCTTCCTCCAGCCTTCTCCTGCTCACCTCCATTTTCTGCCACTCTCCAGTAACTGACTGCAAGGAGAAAGGCATCCACCTCTCTTTCTTCTGCTATTCTCCTCCTCATAATCTGTCAGTTTATGAAACCATGCTCTGCTCAGGGTGAAGGCTTCCTTCCAACAGATGAGGAACTGGAGTTATTTACTTCATAATGGCTTTGCCACCCTTGAGCACCAGCCCTGGGTCAGCTGCATGCTCCTAAAGAAAACACACCACAGACCCAGACCAGGCTGTAGCAAGGTATCACAATTGATCCCATTTTTTATGGCTTCTAGAGCAGGTACCTTCTCACTTATGTCACCTACTGCAGACACCAGAGAACTAACCAACCCTGAATTCTGGCATCCTATTGAAATATAAGCATTAAATCACTGTAATTATACCTTTCTAGCACCTGTTAGGATGGTAAGTTTGATTTTTTAGCTTCCAAACAAAAACACAATTAATGAGATTTTTGCAGTAGTAAAAATGCCTACCCCCTCATTGACAATCTCTGCATGTAGCTCAGCCTTGCTTCCTGCTGTGTGCAAAAAATAATGTGGCTATCGCTGCATTTTTGCTATAATTTCTAAATGCAGTTGGAGCAAATGAAATCAGAAAATGAAGTTTATAGCACTTCACATTTTTCTACATAAGGTTTCATGCTGTGTTATACACTCTTCATCACATTCTCTGTACTTTATTTGCTGTGAGATATCTGAATTCTTTGTCTTATCTGATCTATGATTTAAGATTCTGACCTTTTCAGCTTTCTGTAATTTCACTGCCAGCTCACTCAATATGCCTTTGTTTATAGCCTTACAGCAGGGAAACCAAGAGAAGATGGGAGTTGCTTATGCACTGGAAAGACAGAAATTTCCATTTGCTAAAAATTTGCGTGTGAAAGAGGGAAGCAGAGACATAATTTCAAAAGTTCTTATAGAATCTGGAAATACAGATGAGAAAGGGGATTAGACACCCTTTCAAACAGGACTTTCTGCAAAAAGAATGAATGCAAAAGCAATACCTTTCTGTTAATGGCAACCTGTGTGAAAAGCAATTTCAACACTAATAAAACCTGATTTTTCAGCTCCATGGTGAGAGCAGCAGAATGGCAGCACACATCCCAGCACTTTCATCAGAATGGTTGGGAAGGCAAATGAAGCCTTTATATCTGCTACTGGGATGTTATATCAGCTTGCCTCAAGTTCTGCTCCCCTGCTGCCTAAGCAGGTTGCAGAACGAGCTCTAGGGATGCTAATTTGTGCTGGAGAATAGCTGCTAAATTATTCAGGGTACTAAAGACAAGGGCTGAGTGTGAATTGCAGAAGACCCTGATGACATAGAGTGACGGCAATAAAATGACAAATGAAATTCAGCGTAGATAAATTTAAAGTGAGGCACCTGGGGGGAAAAACCCAATTTTGACTTCCCATACACTGTGCTGAGTTCTGAGTTGACTACTGATACTTGGAAATGAGATCTTGCCATTGGAATATATAATTTTATGGACATGTCAGATTTGTGCTCAGAACCACTCAGAAAAATCCAAAACTGAATTCAAGGAAATATTATGAAAATAGAAATAAACAACATGTATAACACCACTCATATTCACCTCATGTGAATCCTTGGTGTATTGAGTACTGTGGGCAGCTGTGGTCACTCCATCTCCAAAGAAATATGTACCAGAATGAGAAATGCAGCAGGCAAGCTCAATAATAATCAAAGGATAATCAAAGACATGGAGACTTACTGAACAGTCTTATGCTCTTGCACCTACAATGGACAGAGGGAAGAGATACAAAATACAAAAAAAATCACAAAATCAGGAGTTGCATGAAGATGAGCAGGGACTTGTTCAGTATCTCTCCAAATTTAACAACTAGGTGGACTTCAATGAACCTAGAAGGTTCCAACTTGAAGCAATCAAAAAGTGGTAGTTTCCTGTTGTATTCATGAAACATTCACCACAGTTAAGCTAAATGGTTCTAGAAGTTAATATTTAAATTCAAGGAGCAACTGAATAAATTCAAAGAAGAAAAAAAGTCCATGAAAAGCCCTTTAAATTCCAAAATGCTAAATTTGGTCAAGAAGTCCTTGACCTAAAAATGATTGGCAGCTAGGAGACAGATTGTCATATATATAACTAGATATATATATATATATATGTATTTAGACAGACATGCTTTCCTGCATATATATAAATATATACATATATTTACAAGAAGCCACTCAGGCCTGAATCAGAGGGAGGATGTGGGTCTATTTGGCCCTAGTTGAACTCTTCCAGAAACTGTTTTTAAAGTAAATCTTTACTGCTTTGGTCATGGGATGATATTGGCAGAGGGAGATGAGCCAGGCAGATTTCTCAGTTACAGAAGTCACTGTAAGCTTCAGTTCATCCAGTGATCATGGTATCATAGCAGATAAATTAGAGCCCACAGATATAATTAATCTGCTTCAGATTTCTTTAGTTTATCTTCCTTTGTAGTAAACAGAAATAAAAAGACAGACTAGTATGTCTAGGTTTAAGTAGGTATTTCAGGAAACGAATCAGCCTCTATTAGTGCCTATATTTCCCAAGTCTGGGACAATTATGAGTAAACAAGAGAGCATATTTTGCCCAGGAGTACCAGAAATATATATTTCCTACATACTAATTCCTTCAGATAGTTATTCTATTTTGTGATTTATTTAAATAGATTTAGATGTAGCATAAATAATGTTGACTGATAAATCCTGGTTGGAGTTTATAAATAAAAATGCATCTTTGAAACAAAATCTGGCAAAGACAAGCCTGTCTCAGACCTAGGAGAAGTTTAAATTCAGCTCATGTTCTGCTGAGCTAGCTGCCCAGTTGATCCAAATAGAAGATGAAACATCTAAACCTTACATAAACTGCAATTAATTTATTTGCCACTTAATTATCATAAACATAAAGCTGAGTAAACTTGGATTGTGCAGTTTAGATGGTCAATGATGAATCCACAACCCGAAGTCTTGGTCACCATATGACTCACTACTGGGGTAGTAGGGTGGCCATAGCTCCCATATAATCCATCTGTTCATGTCTCCTTTGCATGGAGAGCAGCAGGCTTGGAGCAGGCAGGGGTATCTTCCAGATCATGGACAGCCACAGAAACTAAGTGCTTGTGTAAGCACATCAGAAGTCAAAGAAGGCCTTGCATAAAAAAAACCCAAAAAAAACCAAACAAAACAAACTCAAAACAAGAGCAGATGCATAACTGGGCTCTCTCTGTCTTCAAATTCAAAGTATATGTGCCCATCATGTAGGGATCAATCCAAATAAGTGGCCAGCAGTGGCATTTTGACAGACATCAGGTCTGCATGTTTGCACACATGGGCATGCAGGCACAAGAAAACACACACACACACACACATGAACCCCATACCTGGGACCATACCTGGGCTGTGCAGCATTAAAGTCTTCCCAAACTTCCATGCTGTACTGCCAGTGTTTATTTTGCTGAAGTTCAACAAGGCCAGATGTAAGGTTCTACACCTGGGTTGGGGCAATCCCAAGCACAAATACAGGCTGGGCAGAGAATGGATGAGAACAAGCCCTGAGAAGGATTTGGGGGTGGCTGATGTATGACAAGCTCACCATGAGTCAGAAATGTGCCCACAAAGCCATCCATATCCTGGGCTACATCAAAACAGTGTGGCCAGCAGGATGTGATTCTGCCTCTCTACTCCACTCTGAGATCCCACCTGGAGAGCTGCATCCACTTCTGGGGTCCCCAGCACAAGAAGGATGTGGACCTGCTGGAGCAGATCCAGAGGAAGGCACAGCTAAGCAGATTTTTCTGAAGATCTTCACATCCACGTTTGCCCTTTGAAGTGGGTGTCTCTCTGGGTCTCTGATGCTCACAAGTTGCCCCATCCTCCTTCCCTCCTTATTTCCTATTTCTTTGCCACCTCATTACAATGACTTTTATCATCACCTTTGTCTGAGGGTCCCCAGATCTTCTCCCAGTCCTTAAATCTGCCCCTCTGATCTTTGTTACATCTTCATATGTTTCTAGATCTATCCACTTGGAAGCCTTAATTCCATTTCAAGCACAGTCTTTCCAAAAGTGAAATGCTGCCCCATCATTCTCTGGCACACTGGAGGTTCTACCTTCTCAAAAGTATATTTGGGGATTGTTTCCCCCTCTCTGAACAGAGAGGGAAAGGACACATTTCTGGGATGAGACTCTTCTTAACCATCATAAATGTCCAAAGCAGGCCAGATGCTCGTGCCCTGAAAGTGCATTTGCCACCATCACCCATGAGGAGGTCCCCAGGGGTTGCCTGGGGACATTGGCTGCCAGCTGACCTCTACTTATGTGAAAGGAGTCTCATTCAATGTGTGTCACAGTGAGATGGTGAGCTGCTTACCCAGTGGAAAAATTCCTGCACTAGCTTCTGCATCTGAGAAGGGCAATCTTTCTGCCTTCTCACTGCTACATGTTTACATCACTCTGGGCTCTTACAGGATTGTGAGATTTATAGGTCATTGACTTACCTCCATATTATCTAATCTCACTTGCTCATGTTCTGAATTTCATTCAGAATGTGAGCAGCATACTCACAAATTTCTTAGGAAATGCTGAAAGGTGTCACACCTTGGATAGTGTCTAGAGGTAAAATAGAAATAAATGTGAATGAAATCTTAAAAATCCCAGCCTTTCTCCAGTCATATGTAATACTGGCCGGCAATGCTGAGTCTCACTCTCACTTTTAACTGTGACATAAACTACACATAACAGCACAATATTCTGATGTACTTCTTGAAATGTAACCATGTATGTGGCAAAAAATCATCTGTCTCCTGGTGGCAAAATCAATTTCTCCTTTGGCTATATTGTACTATTTATCAGCAATACAGACATTTATTTCACTTATCATCTTGCTGCTCCTGCTTTATAACTGCTTTCACTAAAGTGCAGGACCCAGAAACACAGCAACATTCATTTTCCTCCTCCATCTCTCACACTACTCTGCAGCACATGTAATTTTGTGCTCAGAACTGGCAAAGATGATGGACTTTCAGTTTGCAGATCACTTGTCTCAAGTGACACCCCCAAATGCTACAAAAAAAATGCTATGTGAGAGAAGTTTAGGTTCCTAACCATAACTCTCAAGGAGAGACACTGTTGGTTGGAGATCTGCAAGTGTCTGAGACAACTGCACAGGGTTTACATATGTGACAAAGCCTCTATTCTGAGATCTGTATCCTTCTGGGGCAGCAGCTGAAGGTCAGATGGGCAACTTCAGGGCACCATAAGCAGCACTGGATTCTTCTGTTTAGCAGCCTGTATTCCTACCCAGTAGTAAGAGCTCCCCATGCCATCTTGCCTTCCTTGCCAGGATCCAGCCTTTGGGCCCCCTCAGCCAGCAGCTTCTGGGAGTCTGGTCTCAAACAATAATGTAAGTTTATGGAGGCTGACATCTGTCTCCCAGGAACTAAGTTAGTTTCACATCAATAACCAAGCAAGCAGTGAGATACCGCCACCAAAATTTAGAGAAATCTAGATTTCTCTAAAATCTAGATTACAAAGATTACAAAGCCATCCAACCCCTTTTTTTCCCTCAAAGTGATACAAGGGGCAGGAAAATGGATACTTGCAGTAGGAATTTCATTGGTGACGCTGAAAGGGGCTGCAAAACATTATCTAACACAATCCTGTTGCAAGGCATATGTATAATTTATGTTATTTTTTCCTAATTATTAATTCATAGCCTTTCTCTCATCCACTGTGTGGGTCACCTTTTCATAAAAGGAGATCAGGTTGGTCAGGCAGGACCTGCCTTTCACAAACCCATGCTGGCTGGGCCGCATGCCTTGGTTGTCCTGTCCATGCTGTAAAATAGCACTGGAGCTGATCTGCTCCTTGACCTTCCCTGGCACCCAGGTCAGGCTGACAGGCCTGTAGGTCCCTCTTCTAGCCCTCCTTATAGATGGATGTCACAGCCATCAACCTCCAGTCAACTGGGATCTCCCTGGTGACTCAGGACTGCAGATAAATGATGGAAAATGGCTCAGTGAGTCTTTCTGCAAGATCCCTCAGCACATTCAGGTGGATCCCACCCAGCCTCACAGACTTTTGTGTATCTGAGAGTGTAGCAGGTTGCTGACCACTTACCCTTGGATTATGGTGGTTACCTTCTGTTCCTGGTCCCTGTTTCTCAGTTCAGGAGTCTGGGTATCCTGAGAACAACTGGTCTTAAGGACCTCAGCCTTTTCTTCATCTTTTGTCACTGTTTCCACGCACATCTAATAAAGGATGGAGATTCTCCCTATCCCTCCTTTTACTGACGATGTATTTAAAGAAACATTTTTATTGTATTTTATAGCAGTAGCCAGATTAGGTTCTAGCTAGGCTCTCACCCTTCTAATTTTCTCCCTGTGTAACCTCACAATATCCTTGTAGTCCTCCTGAGTCACCTGCCTTTTTTTTTTTTTCTTTTTTCTTTTTTTTTCTACTTTACCTCAAGTTCTAGTCAAGGCTCTCTGTTCAGATTGGTTGGGGTTCTTCCCTGCTGGGTTGTCTTTCAGTACATGGGGACAGTCTGCTCCTGTGCCTTTAGAACCTCCTTCTTGAAGAATGTCCAGCCTTCCTGGGCTCCTTTGCCTCTCAGGACTGCTTCCCAATGGACTTTGTCAACCAGGCTCCTAAACAGCCCAAAGTCTGCCCTCCTGACCCAAGGTAACAGTTCTGTTGACTTATATCTTACTTCTTCAAGAATTGCAAACTCTAACATTTTGTGATCGTTGTGCCCAAGACGGTCTCCAGCCATCACATCACCCACCAGTCCTTCTCTGTTCCCAACAAAAGGTCCAGTGAGGCCCTGGTTGGGCCACTCACCACCCATATCGGGAAGTTCTCTTCCACACACTCCAGGAACCTGCTTCCTCTCCACTATATTGTATTTCCAGCAGACATCTGGTAAGTTCAAGTCCCCATAAGAGCAAACACTAACAATCATGAATCTTTCCCCAGCTGCTTATGGAATATTTTATCTGCCTCTTCAACCTGGTTGTAGTAACAGACCCCCACCAAGGTACCGGCCTTGTTGGCCTTTCTTTCTCATTCTTTCTCATAAACACTCTTTTCATCCCCACTGACAAACTCTGGAGAGTCAGAGCACTCCCTACCATACAGGGCTACCCCACAGCTTTTGTATGGGTAGACTTCAAGAGCAAACCAGCACTACGAGGCTGACAGTGCAGCAACAGACTTCGACTTCTCATTATTCCCCACAGAGCTCCGGAGATTATCCTGACAGTTTGGACTGCTCCTCAGTGCTGTTGGAGCAGAAATGAAGTCCAATTGGAAGCAAAAGTCTTGGTATTGGGCCCTAAAATAATAAAAAAATAAGTTATAGCAATATGATTTTCCTCCGTGTACATTTTGCTAAAAACACACAGTAGATTTTTACTATGACTTGAAACATTTTCAATCATTTTTATGGCTATGTAGATAAGATAGAATCTTTAGTGTTTCAAAAACACAATCAATGTTTATTTGTTCTCATAAGTAATTCATGGACCCAACAATATTCAACAAAACTTCATTTTTAACAGATCTCTTCATGAGCATCATTTTACAGAAAATCACCAACAAATAAATATATGAAAACAATTGCTTTTGACATCACAATGGTTAAACACATTAAATAATTCATTAAATTGTGCTTTACGTCAATGAAAATCCCTAGGTCTACAAACTATCTTTTAAATAGGAATGGAAGTATATATGATTACTCACAATACAATCTCTCAGTAGCAGAATTCACAAACATTATTGCACATAAACAGAAGGAAAATTCCTAAAGAATAAAGTAATTTACAACCTATTCATTTATTCTTTCATCTTAAATATGGCAACTGATGGGAATTCTTTATTTTTTTCTTCTCTTCCAACATTTATTTAAAATCACAGAGCTAGTGATATGGCCAAGAAGAAAGCCAAGGACATTGCAGGCTATGGAACCCATTTCCCTCCACAAAATGGAGACAAAGAAAGTATTACAAGAACCAAAATGAAACAGTTACAGTGAAAATTGGGTACCTTTTTCAAGTGTGCTTTTTTTTTGCCACACACAGGGAGGATACAGACATCAACTCCAGCTGAATGACTTTATTGTGATTGTTCATCTTGTACATAGTATTCCCCACCAGTCTGGAAACAATCCTATCCCAGACCAAAAAAAAAAAAAATTCCATGTATCAGGGGAACAGCAACTGAGGGAAGAAAAAGTGAGATATGTTTTAAAACAGCAGTGCTCATAACAGATGCAAGAGTGCAGGTGGGAAACAAGATCCCATTAGGGCAGAAGGAAGCATGTGCTAGCAAGACCAGCTTAAGAAACCTCCTGATTTAGTAATGGATGTCAAATCTGAAACATCTCCAGACACACAGGTGATGTGACGTGCCATTTGGTTGAATGGGTATGATACAGTTACAAAGTGTGACTCTGGATCTGACTTCCATCATTTTTTTTGTTCCGTATTTCTGTTTTTCGTGAACAGCAAGTAACTGCTGCATATTGGGTAGAATCCCCAGCAAGGCTATAACAGCCTCGCTATTAACACAACAGCAGTGGAAAATACCCAACATCAGAAACAATGGGGTTTTTATTCTCTTGATGGTCAAAAATGTTTTTACTATCAGCACTGGTGAGTGGGAAAGAGAGGACAAATTTTCACTCCTCAATAAGGCCATAAGGCCATAAGGTGAGTGCTTGGACTAGACATCAAATTATCAGGAACAAGTTCTAATGACACAGCCTGTTTCTCTGTCCACTTCAAGCCCGCAGTGAATTATAACTGGAAAAGCCAGTGCTGGGAATGGGATGGGAGAGATTAGCAAGTACATCTCCATTAAAAAAGAATAAGATTTGTTTCAGCACCACAGTAACAGAAGCCAAATTGCCTTGCTTAAGCAACAAAATAATGCCAGGAAGATAGACAGAAATCCTATAGCATTGTTGCTTATGAAGCTTTAGAAAGAAACATGCTGCTCCCTGATCTTATATGGGCTAGTGTAATTACAGTGAAGTTTATGCTGTCAGAGCAATGAAAACCTGGAATAACAGAGTTATGAGGCAGGACTTTTATTTTGCTTTTGCATTACATTATTTCAGGCACAGTGCCCAAGCAGAAAAAAGCTGCAGGCATGTGTCTTAGAAATCAGCATGAAGGTGTTTCCAAACTGCTTTATTTGTCATGTGTAAGGAAACTCTGCTAAGAAAACCAGGATTGTTGGTGCAGTGAGTTTGCTGTATCTGCAGCTGGAGCTAGGGAAGGAGGTGCCAGGTCCTTCAGTACCAGGACTCTGGACAAGGTCTTAGCTGCTGAGTGCCCACCCCTCCCAAAAAAAACCCCAAAACAACAAAAGCAATAAACCTACTCCTGCACAACCAGGGCTGTTACACAGGCTCCAGAGGAAAAAAAAATCCAACAAACCAACTTCAATTTTAACTAAATCCCAAGCGTTAAGGCAAACCCCGTTAACATAGATGCCACAGCACATTAACAGCTCTTAAGAACCCTAATCCTGACTCCTGGGAAATGACTGATTGAAAAGGTTAGGCATCACATTAAGATGTTGCCAAACTATTCAAGCTAATGTAAACCACCTAAAAATGGCTTCAATTTTCCTCATTAGGCTTTGTTTTGTATCAGGCAAAAGGAACAGTGTGGAGAACAGTTGGTGTGCTTAGACAACTGAAACTGATACTTACAGTCACTGGTGAGGCTCCAGGGAAGTATTTCTGAGCACTGTCTCCTCTCCCTTAAAAAGAAAACACTGCATTTTCTAAATGAAAAATGGGGCCCAAGTTGCTGTGAGCAGCATGGAAAGGTGGCCTGCTGAGCAAAGAGGTATATGAGGAAGGGACAACTTTTTTTTTGCAGTTAGGAGGAAGAGGAAAGGATGCCCTACAGAACAAAAGATGAGTTGAAATTTATCTTACTTCCTTGCTTACTTTGCTCCTTAATGTGAATTTGGCCTTGCATCTTTCCTTCCACATGGCTGGCTTCTCCCCTGCCCTTCAGGGTCTCCCCAGCACCCTGAGCTACCTGTGCTCATGGGAACAAGAAATACACCTGCAAATCCTGAAGACTGAGCATCAAGTGCCAAAAGCATCCTTCCCTTCTCATGCTGTTTGGTCTCCAGCAAGATGTGGCAATGGGCTCAGGAATGGGGAGATGCAACAGTTCCCATCATCCCTGTGTCACCGACCAGAAAGCTCCTTCCCTTCACAGGGCCAGGGCCAGCGCAGCCTAAAGGCCTGGTGCCAGGAGCTAAGATGTCAGATCACTGCGAGTTACCTGCACCGTGCTAACAGTGCAATAGTGCCAGCGAGTCTTAGCTCTCCATGGCCTCACTGTCCTGCAGCCACGATGCCCAGAGCAAGCTTCAGTCCTCAACTGTAAAGTTTCCAATTTAAGTCTCGGAAGGTTGGTGTCCATACGTGAGCGAGGTGTCTGAGTGCCTCTTCCAGGCAATGGGGATCCAAGCAGCACCGTCCAGAGAGCTCCTCACTCTTCCCTAAGGCAGCCATCCCATGCTCAGACAGAAGAACAACAATCTTCCTTTTCCCTTCTGAATGTGGAGGTGGGAGAAGATGTACATGAACCATCAGTGGAAGAGGTATTAGGGACCAAAACTCACCAATACTCACCCCAAAGTAACACATTGACAATCAGACGTAAAGCAGCATATTGTTAATGAACTACGTTGATAATGAGGCGTCATCCTGGTAGCCCTCTTCACTTCTTAATGCTATTATGATATTTCATGTTCAACATATTATTGTATGCATTAACTCTCAACAGAATCATTAGACTGTATTTTTGATATTCTGCATAGATAAGCAGCAATAGCATTGTCAGAAGAAGAGAAGATACAGCATGCACAAAAAAAAAATCCAACTTGGAAATGAAGGGACAAATTTTCAAATTGAGCCTCTTTTTTCTGTAACACATTATTTTTCCAACCAACTGGATAGAAACCTTGAATTTTGAAAACAAGCGAGAAATGTGCATCCACATCAGGTACTCCAGTACTTCTAATTAGCAAATCTGTAAGGTAAAAGCCATTCATGCATGCAATAATATACTTTCAGCATCTTGATTTAGCAGCCACGTTGAGGCACTTAGAGAAATTTCCTCCTAATGCTTTACATTTATGCCAGAAGAAGGAAAAAAACTCTCTCAGAAGATCTATGGTGCACAGGACCCTCTTTTTAAAATTTCACTATTACAAATGGAACAACATAAAGTCTTGGAATAAACAGATGCAGTTTAGCCACAAGAATGGAACACATGGAGGAAGAACCCATTGAATAATTTTCTAGACAAGGAAGGAAAACAGATACAGATCTCTCATCATGAAAACAATAAATTTACAAAGAATCCTCATATAGAATAATAAATATCAAGACTTTCCACATATCCATTAGGTATCCTATAAAAATGAAAGCTGATTTTTTTTTCTAGCCACTACTGTAGTTAGAGAGAAAACCAATTTAAACTGTATGCAATCAGCATCAATGTATTTTAACAGACAATATAATAAACCTGCCTACCTTCACAGACAATGCATCTCCAGGCTTTTACAGCAAATCTGGAAAAATGTCTCACTAATATTTAAGCTTTTCCTTCTCTCTCTTTCCTCTTCCCTGGAGTTTGCTTGACCCCTTCTGTGAATGTGAAGGCAGATTTCATTGCCCCCAGCCAGATAATCTCTGTGATGTGTGCTCAGCTGTCACATGAACCTCATTTCTCAAAGCTTACCTTTGCCACACACACTTAGAAAGATGGTTCCTACCTGGCTGGGCTCAGTACTCTCAGCAGCTGCAGGGAAATAAGCCAACCCCTCCACCACCTCTCCTATAATCGATCTCTGACTGCTTGCCTTTGGAACAGAGCAAGAAGTGCCCCAATCCAACACTTCCTAAATCTTTTTTAATCACCTCATCAAATTCTTCCCTTAATCAAAACACAGCATGTAGAAGTTTGAAGGGCAATGTGTGCACCTTCTCCATTTCATTCACTAGAAAGTTATGTACTATAGTTGCAATGAACAGTACAAAATAAACCAGCTCTCATGTCACAAAAAAACCAAGCCAGGTATTTTTCCCCAATTTATCATTCATGTCTGCACAAGTTTTAGTAGCTCAGATTGTACAGGGTACATCTGTTAATGCAAAGAATCTCTCTCGCTCTTCAACCCATCCTCATAGCTTAGGCCTTTGAAGGAAGTCTTTTCTGACAGGAATCTTATTCTACTGCCATTTAATAACACTAATCAATACCTATTGAGAAAAAAATACATTCTCACTGGCAGAAACCAAGAAAAACTGAGACAAGGAGGGGGAGTTGTCAGACGAGGTTTCATTTACCAAAGCAGCAGGTCTCCCTTGGCTAACTCCCAGGTAGCCACGTTGCACAAACAATCTGATCCTCTCATTTGTTAGGCAAGACGGAGGAGAACTACCACCTTGCAACCTGACTGTTATAATCTTCAGTAACAGCTACTTCTGCTGCCTCTTCCCTTGGCCACTGGTGAGCTCTCTGCTCCCGCAGCAGTCGCCGCTCCTCTCGCCTCTTTAGCCGATTCTTCTGATGCTCCTCTTGCTTGGAGTACTGGAAGCGCTGCAGGAACAGGTCCTTTGCGTATTCATACAGCTGCATGTCCAAGAAATTCAGCTCCTCTATCCGTCGCCGCACATCCTCGCCGATGTCCACATTCGAGGCCCGCGTAACATTGAATTGGGTGAACGGGGAAATGAATTTTAGGTTGAATGTCCTCTCAAAGAGATACTGTGTTTTCCTCTGAAATTCCGTCAGGCCGAAGAAGGCCATGTTTTTCAGATTGTTCTTGGCGCTTTGGAGAAGAATCATATTTCTCTCACTCTCATTCATAAAAGTCAGGTTGTAGCAGCCCACCAGGCTGAGGTCTGCCAGCATGCGCACCTGGCGGTTGCTGGCCAAGTTGTAGCTACAATCCATGAATTCCTGTAAGCTGACTCCAGACCAGTCGTCTCCTTCATAACAGGTAGGCAGCTCGTCTGGTGTTGGGCTTCTTCCATCGCACATATGAAGGGAAGTTTTCCACGTCGCGCCCCTCTGGACATGTTTCCATTCACTCAAGTACCGTGACACTGGATCCCTCAGCATGGTGATGTAATAGAAATTCCTGAAACATATAATTGAACACAGTTTTAAGATTTCAGTAGATTTTCTTATTTATTCTCCAATAAAACTATCACCCAACACTGGCACTACCCTTCACTTTTTCCAGTGCAATGTAGGCACTTCAGGTGACTCTTTCTGAGATAGTAAAATCTTCATAAATACCATGAATAAAATACAAGGTAAATTGGGAGAGAGATATGAAAGGAAATAAGCAGTCGTCAGAGAATCAGAATTACTTTGACCTGTCAAGTGTTCTATGATAGTTACTTTACATAGAAACCAATTAACTGAAGTGTGCTCCCCTCTACATTGAAGTATTAACCATCAGCAATATCAGAAAAGGTGTGAAAAATGATTGAAATAATCCTGCCACTTCTCTTCTGGACTGAGACACGCACATCTCACAAGATGCACAGGATGATAATCCCTACAGCACTTGGGCACAATCTACAAAAAGCATAAGCCATTTTGTGTGGACAGTGTAAGTGCTAAAAATAACACCATGTGGAAGACTGGCATGAGCCGCCTACTTAAGAAAAACCCTATTATTAAGTGGGTTGGAGTGAAGATAGTAAGAGATCAAAAATTCATATGACTTAATTTTAGACAAGTGCTTGATTGAAATTAGTTATAACCGTATAGTACAAGAGCATTTGTTGGTGTAAAGACTATTATTATTATTCAACCTCACTTTTCAAGAATGCAAAAGAAACACCAAGATATATTGATTTGAAATACAGAAAATAACTACGGAGCTCACATTGTCAGTTCATCTTTCTGCTATTAAATTCAGTTTGTATGTCTTATTTATGGCAATCCGAAAGGGACTGCAATTAAATATGCATCAAGGAGGCTTTCACGGATTGAGGGTTTTTTTTACTGAGGGATGTTTTACTCGATAATAACTCACCTGAGTTATAAGGTGATATCCTAAAAACAAAGCAGAACTGAAATACTTAAGATTTCTCTCAGCTAGAATAACCAGAAGAAGATTCATGACTAAAATTAACACATGATGTAGTACAAAAATAGGCTCATGAGTTTGCATGACTCATCTTACTGCAAACTACACATTAATAAATCATGAGCCACAAGTTTTCTTAAGGAAAGTCTGATCTCAGTACTTTTTCTTCAGCCTGGAGAAGGATGAAGAGAGTAAGCAGGAAGCAGAGAAGGATGAAGGAAGTTAGCAGAAGCAAGCTTGCTGAAGACAAGCTACATGTAACAAACCAACGTTTTGGAAGTGTCATCTCATACAAGAGCTAACTCCAGTAAAATGAAAAATCTCAAAATTTTTAACAACCTCCAAGACAAATACTTTGCTTTTTCAGGTATCACCCACTTCCTGCCACTAAAGATTCTCCTTCTCCATGAACCTTAGGTTAACCATAAAAACATTTATTTCCCCACATACGGCTAAACATGCAGATATATTTCCCAGTGCAGGCAAAGCAAAGGGAAACAGGTCTGAATGCTTCACTCTTATTCATTCTGAATTTTCCACCTACAGGACCTATGATATATTTGCCAGAATAAAATTATGAGACCAAACTATGGACTATGTTCTGCTGCAGGGTAATTTCCTGAGCTACTACCTAATGGAAACAGCTGTTTCAATACTTATTTAACAGCAGAAGCTTTACAGGTGGAAGGATTTAAACTAGGGAGTCTCATGGATCTATTTTCACTATCACTTGAACTGGAAGCCAAGATTTCTGTCAGCATCAGATGATACTTTGAAGGATGATATTTCCAGAATCATTTGGAGCTTGGGTCTTCTGACTGCTGCTCACGCATGACCAAACTGCTCGTCAGCTGTTTGGGTCCCCTTCAGTTACTTACACTGCCCACATCAACAGGGAACCCAAGAATCACACAACGATTCATAGACAGGTATTTCTAAAATCCCTCTTCTCCTGGAGAGCAGGAAGTACCAGAAATCCCCCTGTGTGCTCTGCAGGATAGTTCCACTACAAAAAAGCAGTCTTTGGGCACTTCAGGCACAGCTTTCTCTTCTCAGATTGGATGCTCATCTCATCTTGGCTCTACACTGCATGTATGAGAGCACATTAAGAAGTACTTTCCATTTTACAGGGAAGAAAGGGGACGCTTTTCACAAGTGCTGTGCAGATAAAACAGCCCAACTCTCAAACACTCATCAACTCTGAGCATAAGAAGCTGTTGTTGCAACATCCAGCAGGCACTGATAGGGTTTTGATCAAAAATGGCTGAAACTCCAAGGGAGCAGAGATGAAAAAAATGGACAAAGACTCAGAGGCAGTTGCAAACATCTACATCAACAAAGATGGGGCATTGGCTTAGTCCTTGTATTGCTGCCCCTTCTCTCTTCAGGTAATTTTGAATGTTAATGTGTGGTAACAGACAGATTTAAAAGTTGCTATTGACAGTTATTTATACCTCTAATAATAGTTCTGTCCTTCCTCACCCATCTCCAGCAGTCCCAGTCAGGTATGACTCAGAGCAACAACAATTAGCAAAAATACCTTCTTTGCATCAATCATTTCCATTTCATCCCTGGATATGTAAATGTGTTTGATGTGCAATAAACAGGAGTGCAAAGCAAATGCATGGAAATGAGAACAGTACATCTTTGTATAACATCCGCAGCTTCCCTTCGGCATACCGGGCCAGAAACCTTCGCCAGCCTGCTCCTGCTCTTCCTTGTGAATACCTGACTTCTGCAGCTGTTTTCACTGCCCAGATACATCTGCTGCTTGTTTCTGCAGCTTCCAGAGAGTTGCCTTCTTGTGTTATCCACTGAATGGCTTCTTCATCTGGCAGACAACCTTTACCAGCAGCTTGGCACACATTTATTTTCTGAGGGGCTGATAACTTATGCCGCATTCACAGTTTACAACTTTCTGATTAACGTTCTGGCTGTGGCCCTCTGTCACCCTTTTAATCAATCTGAGGTTTGAAGACCTTAAGAGTTCTTCCACCTAATCCTGGACACTGTTCAGATGACAGTGTTACATGCTACCCCTGGACTGAGGGGATGCTACACTGAAGTTGTGCACTAAGTTTTCTTTCAGGGAGAAGGGTGTCACGTCTCTAGAATAATGATACAAGTAAACACACGAAGGCCGTGAACATTTGTTTCAGCTGGAAAAATTATGCAAATTATAAAATTATCTTAGGAAATTGTTTTCAAATGTTGTCATTTATGGAATAATTATAGAAGCATTTTGGAGCCCTCAGTGCCTCATATACAAGCATTCAATCACACCGGGAATAGCCAAGGAGTCAGCTCATAATAAAGACAAGAAGCAGGTTAAAAATTCGAAACAGGATATGGCCTTTCTTCACTGTTCAGTAAAACAGCATAAAGTTGGCTAAATACTGAACATGCTTGTGCCACTCTGAATACAGATATGCAGTTGTTCTTGCTGGTGTAAACGACCCTCTTGCATCACCGATGCTCACACTTATGGCTATGTTGAATTCCATGGCTACCCACTGTGGGAAATACAGAGCAAAGGATTAAGTAATGACTTCTGTTACCCTGTTTGTCAAAGTAAACTCATCACAGACTTCTTGGCTCCATTTTTATAGACTCCCATCATTGATTACTGAAACTGCTGCCACCGATACCCTCAGTGCTTAAAGGCTAACCAAAAAGAAAATGCTGGTATGTCAGGGAGAAGATATTTTTCAGAAAATATTCCCAATTAATTAAAACCCATACCAGTTATATCTATATAATACATTTATGTAATCAATATCTATATCAGCATGTGCATGTGTGTGTGTGTGTGTGTGTGTGTGTATAAAAATTTACACTGAAATCTGGCCATAACCTGCATTTGTCAATGACAGAAAAATGATAGTAAATGCATAAGCGTGTGTTTGCCAGTGTATCTTGTGACTGTTTCTACAAACACAGACATGTAAGAACAGTCTAGATTTCCTTTCAAACACCAGCCCACTAGTTGCAGTGTTAGCTCCTCCTGAAAGGAAACTTTATGCCGCTTCCCCAGATTAAGCAATCTCCTTTTGAGCATGATGTACTGAAACTAATGGATTATTGAAGTTGTCACTATGGGATAGTTGATTTTTTGGACAAGTGATAGTCACGGCAAGGGCCTGATGATCCATGCAAAGGCTCAAACAAGCACCAGTGTGAAGTGTGGGCTGCACACTACTGTTTACACTACAATTATGAAGTACTTGGTAATTCCTAAGGCTCTAGTCCTACTTGCATGAAATCCAATCTCTTCATTAGCATTAGGCAAAGAAAACCTTTAATTAAAAGAACAGATAAAATGAGCTTCTAGTTATAACCTAAGAACATGTATTTCTTCCACATTATAAGGTATTTTAATATAAATACTCTAATCTTAACATTAATCCTTCAATAGTATTGCCCTGGTTTAGAAATTAATTTCAGACGAGCAGAGTCTGCTATAAGCAGAGGTGATCCCAAACCAGGGCATTTTGCCTCTTCTATCACCATGGAACAGATGTCCCAGCTGAGGGAGATTTACTAAATACGTGAAGCATCACCGCACACTGAGAACAGAAACATCCTATAGGCCCTCCTGGGGAAGAAGGATGAATGGCATCTTCATGAAAGGAGAACAGCGTGCTCATGGCAGTGGATGCAGAGACAGAAGAGTATTTGAGGTGGAGAAAAAGAGTCACCAGAGAATATTTTGGAAAACACTAGCAGACAGAAGAAAGAAAAACCCAAGTGATTGAAAAAATCCAGGTGCATCATAAAACTATCCACATTCTGCTTCTTCCTGGTAGAAAGGAAAATAAAAGCCCTGGTCAAGTTTATGTCCCAGGTTAGTAGCTTTAATTGTGGAAGTGAGTGTGCTCCTGAGGAAAGGTCTGAAATACCCACCAAAAGCCATCCTGTCAGCACACTTCTGCTACCAACAGAGGTTGTAGCAAGATGAAGGCTTAAGAAGGATCAGCATTATGTGAACAAGAGCCTTATACTTTCCAGTTTTATCCTGAAGCCCAGACTCTCACAGGCAGTAACAGAGTTAGCCCACAATCAGTAACCTCTCTTTGGGCAAAGTATCATCAGTATGGATGATGGTGAAAGGAAGAGGGTAAACAAATGAAACAAAGATAAGTATAATGCAGCGCGTGTACAGTTAGGGAATAAGAACATGCAACAGGAATAATGGGGGAAGGCAGAAAGCAAAGAAACATTGTCAGGCTGATCTGAACTGGTCAAAGTCACCCCAGTGAAATGCAGATGTATCAGCTCAAGGCTGGCAGCACTCCTGTGCAGAGTGTCTCTGCATCCATGTGTGCTTAATTTACAGAAAAACTGCCCAAAATAACAAAAACAGACTGTATACTTGTCCAGAACAATGGCACTGTAACGAAAATCTGTGAAACGGTGCACAAAATATATGCATGTACATCTGGCTGCAGGAAACATCATACAGCTTATCCACCAAGCCAGACAGATCAACCCTAGCTGTCCCACAAACTTTTGCAAAGATGATGTAGCAGGAGCACATAGGCTTCTTAAGCTTAGTGTCTGTCACAGGATGCTAGACACAATGATGGAATGGTTTTCTAAGAAATCCTTTACATAAGTTTGTGACCTTAATATTATTATCTGTCCTTTCAGGTTTTCATGGGTTTCTTTACAAGACTATTACTGAAAGAACAGCCACCACCATTAAAAAGTGAAGGTTTATCTACTCTTACCACATGCATCACCTGCTCAGCATGTAGCAAAAGCGCTTAATTAGCTGTTTTCTCAGTGGATCTGAGCACTCACCACTCCTGCAGTTTTTATCTGGGATGATGAGCACTTAAAACAGTGGCTGTAATATCCTATAGACACTTACTCCACATTAAAGGAGAGCTTAGCAGAGTTAAATAAAAGAAAAATAAAAAAGCCCAACTTTAATTTTGAGGTATAAACCTACAAAAATTTAGATGTATCTCATTATTCCTTTGAGATTTTGTCCCATGGCTCTGAATCCAACTGGAATAAAAACTGGCCATTGTTTCCTATTTCTGAATTGGCTACAAGTCTCTGTTGGTTAAACTTACCCTTTTCATTACCCCAGTGGCATAAAGAGCAGCTAAATCCATCTGACATGCCTGCTCAGAGAAGGGACTGGATACTGCTTTCAGGGTAGGACACCTAATTGCAGTGGTCTACATATGAGCTACGCATGGAGGCAAGCTCTGAAACCAGCAGGGAGCTGCTCAGCTCAGGCAGTGATGTGTGTCTGGCCATGGCAGGGGCCACCTCTGGCATGAGCTGCATCCCTTCAGAGGCTCCCTCTGCATCACACCGTGTACCTTGGCCACAGAGGGAGCTTTATTGCTGACCTGGAGGTGTCTATGTTGTACAGATGTCTCTGTCTGCAAGGTGTGCCCTGCAGGGTACACCAAAGGGTCCTTGCCTGAACCAAAAGAACCAAAGGGTCCTTGCCTGAAGGGACGTATTCACAGAATGCAAAGTTCAGACCAACATCAAAACCTAACCACTAACATAACATTTTGTAATGAGGGAGAAATAGCCACAGAGAACCTCCATTTCACACCTCTTTGTACCTATAACACATCTACCAGTCATGGTATAATATCTCTTTCTAAACATGCTTATAAGACTGGAGGATTCCCCAAAGTTAAGCAAAGTTTTAGGCAAGTTCTGTATTGTTTCATACAAATCTCCAATCCAGCAGTTAGAAAAATAGTCCATTATAACTTTGTTGTCTTTGCTGATGTATCAGTATATCAGTGTGACAGAGGGAGGGCTGGGAGTCAGACAGCTGGGATTGTATTTCTGGTTCTGGTAAGAAAAGGCAGTTGCTTGGGAAGTTATTTGTGATGACACAGACTGTTACAGGCAAGAGAAATATCGTGATTGGGCACTGGGAAGCACTTAAGAAATGTGAAACCTTATATTTCCTTGCATGTTAGGAGGAATACTCCCTGTCAACAACTTCAGTTTCTTTTACAGTAATTCACTGCTTTCATCACAAAACTCCCAATTTTTCTGTTTAGATATTGCAAGACCTTTTTTCTTTAAAAATATCCTCTGAAATATCAGATTAAATTCTGTATCCATGCCATCAGAAAAACCTCAGGAAAGCTTTATAGCACTGTTTTATTTTTTTTGCACAGTTGTTGATCAGAAGATTAGTGTCCTACACCTGATTAAAGAATGACACATGATAAGGAGTGTCTTTAGAGATCACTCACTCTTCAACATCAAAGAACTCTTAACAGTAGTAATCCAGAAGGGTAAAAGAAAGGGAGTAAACCTTTGGCAACACAAATGCTACACATACAACATTAGAAATTTTTCCACCTAAAGAGTTCAATTTTCCTTGATGTGAAGCTAGAACAAATTCAATAATGGCATAGAGCTATGCAAAGATATGAGAAGAATGAGATATTAGGTAAGCTATTTTAATATAGAACTGGCTCATAGATCCTTATAATACAGAAAAAAGATTAGTTTCAAAATCCAGCACTACATCTGTACTGAAAACAATAGTAAAAACTGCATTTGTGGAGACACTAAATTATTTTTTTTTCCTAAATACTTCAGGGATGAAGACAACTGGCCTCAGACTATGCAGAATGACAATTCCTTTTTAAAATGTTTTCTGCTTTTAGACTTACAACATGTGATTTTGTACTTTTTTTAAAGTAATGAATAATCATGACAATAATAATCACATTCTTGACACATCACATTGCCACATGCCCTTCAAAATTATCAGTGAAAGTGTATCTTGGGTCCTACTGCTGCAAAAGGATAGTGGGAGTGCTAAGAATTTTTTTCTTGGCATAGCAGAATATAAATTTGTGAGCATACAGATTTTAATTATGTATTTCAAAGATGTGTCTAAGATATTAGGTGGAGAGCATACAGCAGCCTTTCAGCACCTAAGAAGAGGCCAGTGAGAAGATAAAGCAAGGCTTTTCACTTTTGTGCATAGTGGGATAGCTAATGGGGGACAATAGTCATAAACTGAAAAAGGTGAGAATAAAAGGAAAACAATCTTCATTATGAAACTAATTAAGCATTGGAAAGTTTTGTCAGCAGCAGCTCTACATCTTCCACCTTTGGAGATTTTGAAGATCCAACAGGACAGAGCTCTGAGCAACCCCATCTATGTTCAGTGGTGGCCCTGCTCTGAGCAGGGGGCTGGCCTTCTCCTGAAGTCACTTCCCACCCCTGGGGCTCTGGGATTCTGAATGGCAGTGGAAAGTCTGCTGTCACCAAATGTACAGTCCTGTCAGATGACACATCCAACACAAACCAACACACCAACTAAATTATCCTCTCTCTCCTTTGTTCTTTCCTGGCCACCCTAGGAACAGTATAGAGGATTTTTAGTCTCTTTTAAGAGATTGTGGGGCTTTTTAATATGATTTTAACTAGGGCTATAACACTCCAAATCAGCACCCCCTGAATTATTGAGCTGCTTCACAAGTACTTATTTCAATGACACATTATTCAATATAGAGTCTCCAGAAATTGGAGAGGACACTGCAGCTGCTACACATCCCTAAAGAAATTAATTCTGTTCACAGGTATCAAGTCTGCATCTTGAGCAGCTCCTAGGCTAATGAAATGATGTAGTTACCCATGGTTTTAATCCCAGTATTTTAGAAAATGCACATGAATAGCATATGAATATGTGTGAGCTCTCTGAGCCAATATAGGTTTTTCCTGTGCGTTGCCTTCAGGATTTAGGCATAAATTTTCAAACACAGAGCATAAAGTTGGGCATTTTACTCAATATTTAAACATGTAGGTAAGCTCAGCCTCACTGGCAGTGAAGAAAATAGAGAGTCGTATGAGCAGATATTAAGAAAATTTGTTGACTTATTTAGGAAAAAGAGCTTTCAGAGACATCATGGCCCTATCTACCCTGTGAGCACAGATAACAGCACTCAATTATCCCTTTCCTAAAGCATCCTAGCCCCTTTTGAAATACCCTTTTCATACCATTGCTTCTACTGAAAACATCTTGTGAAGGTTGCTTCTTACAGTTAGGAACACAAGTCTTATTCCCAGACAAAATCTGGTCTTGTTCTACTTAGATCCAGTTGTTCTTGAGTTAACACTGCAAATACATCAAGGAGATTTATAAATGTAACAACAGAGAAGGAGAAATAGCATTTAAGCTGAAGATCAAAGAGCAATCACACCTCTCAACTTTCAATTTACAAAGCTGAACTACTTTTTGTTGTCTCCTCTGATAAGAAAAGTCATAAGTGACCAAACTGCAGTCCCCAAAACCCTTGGGTCATGCTTAGATCCCTTCACTGAGTTTTCCAACATCTCAGCTTTTCATGCTAGCTTTTGATAGGGGGCTTACAAAAGTAAGGACCTCCTGGGATTTGTTCCAGGTTTTGATCATCATAGCAGTCCTTTCCTGGCATTTGAACTTGCACACTTCAAATTTCACTATACGTGGCTAGAATTGAGCAAATTTCACATGAGGCTTTAGAGGTACCTTGTACAATAAACATTTCTTACCTCCACTGGCAATGTACTCTCTGATACACCCTTACATTGCATTTTGGTTTTTTACAGGGACACATGGCTCTGGAAACTCATACTCACTGGGTCACTGGCTCAGATGGTCCCTGCCCATGGCAGGGGGGTTGGAACTTGATGGTCTTTAAGGTTCCTTCCAAGCCAAACCATTCTGTGATTCTATGAATATGAAGGCTCCCTGTTTTGGCTGGTAAGCACTCAGTTGATAGAGGACAGCTGTTTCTGCCAGCTTCAGATGCATGAACCATGAAAACTTAATTTTCCCTATTTTTATTAAATCCTCAATGTCATTAAGCAAATTCTATTAATATACTTAAGCTTTTAGTGCCAACATAATTAATGGAAACATGAAATAGGGTCAGAGATAAGACTAACCCTGTGGAAATTTATGGATAATTTTCCTTTAAGTTCCTCTTGCAGGGCATCCTGTTTTGTTACCAGCTTCTTGTTCACCAGAAAATTCTTATGCTCAGCCTCATACTTTCTGCCTTGTATAATAACTTTGCTGATGCTGGTCTATCAAATACTTTATTGAAGGTAAATTTCCAATCCGTTATCAGAGATGGATGCTGGATATTTACATGTCACAGCCCAGAGGCTGGTGGCCCCAGCTTTGGTGCATGTGAGAACACAGAGGCTGGTTAAAGATGGGGAAATGACAATTTGTTTCAGAGTGAAGTGGTCTGGAATAGAAATGTATAGATGAGGCGATTTGACAGAAAAACAAACAAGCTTGATACAAATTGTAAATCATTTCTTGATGAGACACAAATCCAACAAAATTCCCTCCAGTGATTTTTGTTCTTTGCCTAAATTATATCAAGCTCAGTTGTTCTAAATATTCCTTAAATTGCTGAAAGGAGTGAAGTAGCAAGAACCTTGCTGAAAGAAATACAAATACAAAATGCAATAATAATTTGAACAATGAGAATTGCATTGTTCTATCAAGCACATGCATAAAACAACCCTTGTACCTCTTAAGAAACAGGGTGTGAGCACCCACAGGAGGAAATACTATTCAAAAGCAATAGATGTGCAGTGTCTTACAAGATTCTTTAAAGATAAGCAAGGCAATTGTGCTGGGGAGAATAAGAAATCTTTTGTGGCAAGGACTGGCAAAGGGGGATCCATTGCTCACATCACCCCCATTCTATCCCATCACCATTGTGCACAGGTGATTCCTGTGTCTCAAAGGAGCTGTGTAAAGCTGAGGTGCATGTCACCTCTTTACTCAAAATTGTTGTTTCTTTTTTCTCTGCCTTTGCTATGCCACTGCACAGAAGGGAACATAAAATAAGGGTGCATTTGCAGTGCTGTCCTACCCACCTCCTCCCTGAGCTGCCTCTAGCCCCAGCCTGGGGAGGAAGGTCTGAACTTGCCTTTCTCAGGAAGATGTTACAAGTACAGGGGAAATGAGCTAAGGGCATGGCCCACAGCAGGAAGTGGCAGCAGAAAACAAGAGCTGGCTAGGGAAAAGAAAGCTGATGACAGGGGACAAGAGAAGAGCAAACCTGAAGACAGTGCTGCACAAGGGACCTGCAGTTTGAGCTTGTTTTGCCAACATAGCCTTAAAGGGTTACAGAAACCTGTTTGGGAAGAGACCCTCCTGAAGAAGTCTGATACCTATAATCATGGGTAACAGCTTAGCATAACAAGATTCATAAAATATCCCTTATGCACCCAGGACAAACCACAAAAACCCTCCTCACAATCAGGTCGCAGTCTCTCAGCAGCTGCCTAAAAAGTTAGAGCCTCTGTTTCAGGAGGACTCTCATGGGGTTACTGCCTGGGTGATCGAGCACTCCTCCAGCTCCAGTGCAAAAAGGTGGGGACACAGAACTCCTGCCTATTCAATAACTTAAACAACATAAGGCCTTTCATAATGGTTCTAAAGGAAAAAAATCCCTACATACTTTCATGCAGAATTATGAGAGATCTGTTATCTCTCATAATAAGACTCACAAGGGTCCTGGCTGCCTGTAGGAATACACTTGGCTGGTAAAATTCAGTTTCAAAGAGCCCCTGAAAAAACCAATCAAATGTAGCCAGATCCTTAAATCTTCTGACATTTACATTTCTTCAGTCAGATTTTGTTAGGTCTAAAACAAAGCAAAATTAGTTATTTTAAATTCAACTACAATGTTTATTTTCATCCTCTTCCTGTTTTTTGAAGGAGCTGTTGCTATCCCATTTTATTCTCTGGCTAGGTAATACTTGCAGCACCAGAATCACCAGTGTTCCTTTGTAACTGGCTTCACTGGAAACCAGTTTGTGCCACAAGTGTAACAAGGTTCCCTCTCCAGCTGAGCTTTCTCTGATTTCCAGCTAAAAGCTCAGTTGCAGGCACTCTTTTCCAAGTCTAGGATGCTCAGATAAAAGTTCTGTGGGATTTTTCACTGCAATGCATTTTGAATCAGTACAGTAATTCTGCTCAATTAATAAAATAATTAACAATAAAAAGGGCTCAGTAATTGAAATCCCTTTGAAAGTACACTAATTTATTCTCTCTAAGCTTTGCCTCAAATCTTTATTAATTCTGATGTCAAGCAAAATGACCATAAATTATAAATGATTATCACGAAATCCAGGCATCACAATCCTTTTCTTGTCCTACGTGCTGAGTTTTTAAAGCCTCCCATAAGGTAAACAACATGACAACACAGATATAAAAGAATTTCAGGTGATTCAAATGATGAACATATTATAAGAGAAGTGTTTCTTATTCATACATTGAAATAGTTCACAAAACCTAGGGAAATTACCCAGCTGTAAAACAAAAATGCTATTTTTCCCCCTAAAATTCCTCTTTTTGTAATGCAACTGCATGATTTTACCTGTAAGCCAATAAATAAGAAGATGACAGGATATTTCGATTGAACACTTACATGACAGACTGCTGACTTTCCATTTTACACTGAACTTTGTGTTTTACATCTGAACAAACCCAAAAATATTTGGTATGAATATATAACTCTATACAAACCAGAAATGTTTGGTATTAATAATATAACTCAAATATAAGCAAAATTGCCATTTTCCTTCTCCATTGGTCGAATAGCTCTCTGTACATATATAAATATATAGCCACACATACATACATAAAATCTCCACAAGGGGGCCCTCTAATCTTCCCCAAATCTTTGCAAAAGCTTAGCTTGCTCTCCAAAAATTGATGTCATAAAGCTTTTGTCTACAGGTACTATGGTATCTTAGGAAAAAGGCTGTTTACCAGCTAGAAGTGACTTTGTGATAGAATTTCATACAACAAAACCTGTAGTTTTAAAGGAAATCACTTTTTATGCACAATTTCCACTATTCACTTGGCATGCAAAGGACTTCGCTCAAGCTTTTCCAAGTTCACTACTTGCAATACCCAGCCAAAATGAGACCTTTTACACACACAAACAGACACAGAGCCAGCTCACACTGCCATGGCGAGGATGCAGGATGCAGCCTGGTTCTTTGTTACACTGTAATTTGCAGGCAAAGCCCAAAGTGAGTGACCATGAGTGATTTCAGCCCTGTAAGAATGCATCCCGTAGGTGCCACAGCTAAGGTACAAATGCTATTAAAGTTACTTGCACTGTCCTCTCAACTCCCTGTGGATATGAAAAACAAATCTTGTTTGTCATACCTTGTTATCTGCTTTAATATTCTGAATGTCTTACAGACACAGCGTTACAAGTCCTCATCTTCTTAACTCAGCTGTAGCTCTGTGATGTTTTTATTATTTACCATACCTTTGACCTTGGAATACCTAGAAGAAATGGGACCATCTCCTTCTTCTGACCTCAAATCTTAATTAATCAGGCTTAGTCACAGATGCCAGGCTGTGGACTGCACGGTACCATCAGTTGTGGATGTCATGCTCTGAGAAATAAGCTAATAAGATGAAGTAAAGAAGTCTAGGCTTCTAAACAACTTCCATGAAGGACTTTTTACCTTTCAGGAAAACTAGATAGAGATTATATGAATTCAGTCCTGCAGATAGGGCACAAACCCACCAATCTGCTAACTCAATCAAATGAATCCCTGCACCTTGATCTGCAGCACAAACTTTAAGCAAAGTTTCCATGATTTCTCAGTGTATGACACAGTCATGTTTAACCCATGTCCATGACAGAGTTCAGGCTGCTGCAAAACTTGTGCATTCACATAAAATAAAACTCCCAAGAACCTGATGGGTCTCCATAAGAATACTGGCTCAAGCAAGTCATCATGGATGCCTGTGGCTCTGCAACTTTCCTCTGAAATGGACAAGTCCTAATCAATGAAGCACATCTGTACAGTGGCAAAAAAGCACTTCTCAGTCCCTTCAGGCCATGAACTGACTACTTGAAGCATGACATTTGATTAGCCTTATTATCTCAACTCATTTATACATAAATGTTTTCAGGGGCCATGAAGCCATCCAGCCTTTATTAAAATCCAGCCACATTCTCTGAACTGATGTTCCCTTCTCTTCCTTCTTCCTTTTTTGCTTTTTGTCTGTAAAAACAAGGAGGAATGTATTTTTTTTTAACTGTGGGCTATCATCTTTGCAATTTTATTATTGTCAAATAACCTTCTCCTCATACATTAGTGCAGCAGACTGTTGCCATACACGCTCACATATGCAAATAGGTCAGGCTTTCTAGTCTTTCCCCATAGAAATATTTGACATTGAGACTCAACATGATCTAGCATCTTTCTGAACTAAAGGCCAGGGGAATCATGTGTAGGACTTCATTTCCAAAATTATTTCTCATGGAAATTAATGAACATCTGTGCATATGCTGAATGTGAATTTAGGCAGCAGACAAAGCCTATCTGAAACTGAGCTTAAGGTCTAGGAATACCTAACGGTAAGCATGTTTATCTTTGGATTTCTTCCTTCTCTTTGAAGAGTCAGAGCGCTCTTCAGGTCACAAACTGTTCTTGCTCTAGAAGCAGTGAGATGATAACAGGATTATAAAAGTTATTTCGGCATAAACAAGAAGCAAAGTTGCTGATGTGTATCCTAAGTAACACAACGATTTGAACATGAAACATTCATTAGGATTTCTTTAAAGACTCTGTAAATTGCTTTCTGTTTCATACGGAGTATTACTGTCAATACAAGTATAGAAGCAATGCAAACAGGAAAGCAAAATTCAGGTTAAATATAATATCATAATGACTATTTTTCTACAGTTTTAATGACTTCAATATTTCTGTCTTTTATCTAACAGAGATTACATAGTCTGGGTCAATCTTATTTGTGATACATATATTGAATATTATGTAATTTAACATCAATTAACACCTGTGATTTTAAAAAAGAAATCTCATCAGAGTTGAATAACTGAAGATATGCTACCTTACTAGAAAAATTAGCTAAAAAAGAGAAAAGGTTGCAAACTAATCTGGGTTTGTTTTTTTTTTTTACCTCTGAGGATATTAGTTTTCATTTGGCTTTTTATAAAGCAACATTTTTTTTTAGAATTTTATAATTTTTAATATATGACAAAGCTATATATCCCAGTAGTCTCACCAAGTGCTGTTTAGCACTTGTACCCTGCTCTCCCTCTGGGGACAGAAGCCACTGTATGTTCAGGCTAAAGAACAGCCCTGCCTGGATGAAAAGGAAGTTTGCATGCACATAGACCTTTATTCGACACTTTAATTTGCTCCATGGCCTTAATAAATACACCAGCATTAAGTGTTCTCATACAAACCATGACTCTAAAAATAACTCTCTTCAGCCATTTTTTCATGTTGCTTCCAGTTACACTGCTTTTACTACAAGGAACAATAAGTACAGGCTCTGTTTTATCATCGAAAACCCACACTTCCTAGCTTCTCTCTCATTCTTTGGCACGACTTTGCTTCTTTTTTCCTCTATTTCTGCTCATCGTTTGCCCTCATTATTTGTGTCCTCACACAGCAGCAGCAGCAGAACTTTATGCCTGACAGAGCTGCAGAGGAAACAGAGCATTTCCATGTACCACAGACTGTGGGGCTGATACAGAAAAATATTCAGCTTTCTCCTAGCTAAGTTTAAGTTGAAGCCCATTTGCTCCTGCACCAAGTTTCTCTAACAAGGATCTGGCTGCAGGGAAAATACGAGTGGGAGTGGGACGGTGTCACTCAAAGCCCCTGTCAGCCACAGAGCTCTGGCGCTGCTTGTTGGGGTGGGCACAGGGGCTGTTCAGCTGGCTCAGGAGGGCAGGCTGAAAGCTGGAGCATGGGGGACAGCTCTCACCTGGAGGTGTGTTGGCTCAGGTATGTGGCTGCTTCCCCACAGGCCATTTTCGCGGTGCTGCCCTCATCTGTGCCCTTCCTCTACAAGCTAACTTTTTTAAATTGAGATTTTTTAATTTTAGCTCATTGAAACATTTGATTTTAGCTCATTGAGGAACCAACTCATTTTTGCATCCCAGGCACGCAGACTCTCTGAGGGCTCAGTTTAGATCCCTGTGCATTAGGTATATTACTGTTAGTTCAGGCTTTCTTAACAAATCTAAGAGCCAAATATTATTTTGAAAACCTTGGTATGCAGTCTTCTCCGTTCTGCAGGTTTACCCCAGTTATTTAGAGTTATATATTGGCATAACCCTATCATTCAGCATATGGCATGTGGCATCAGTGTAACTTTCAATGCCAGGTATCCTAAGGCAGTTATAATACTATAGTAGTGCAACTGGACTTTGTTATTTTAACCTAGCCTGGACTTAGCTTTGCTTCCTAAAAAGGCTTTAAGACAATTATGTTCTATAAAAACAGCTGAATTTAAACTATCATATTAAAAAAGTGTTGAAGAAGCTACTTGACATGGCAGATAAACCCAGCAACAGCTATTAAATACAGAGAAATCTTCAATAAGCAAGAAATTCTCAAGCCTAGAATTTTTCAACCAGGGGACTATGTTCAGGGGTATCATCATTATATGTTTGCCTTGTTCTTGTCCTCTTTGGACTCCATTTTTGGAGGCAAGGTGTCAGGTTAGATGGACCTTTGGTCTGACTCAACTTAGCTATCCCTGTGCTACTTCAAGCCACCTACATAATAGTACTTTTTTTTTCCCTGACATTGATGAGAGAAGTATCTCATGTTGATGAGTTAAGTCAAAGCATAAAAAAAAAAAAATTAAAATCTGTATTGTTTTAGTCATATGCATAAGGAAGAATCTGGAAGTCATGCTTGCCATAGAAAATGTTCTCTCACCTTCAGTAAGAAATCTGTTTTCTGTTTTCTTAAAAATGGGTGTGGGTGTTACAAATGGCAGTTCTTTACCGCTTTTAAAAATGAATGCTTTCCATTCATTTAAGAAGAGACTATCAGAAAATATATTATTACCAAGGGTTGGTAGGAGGCAACATCAAACAGCATGTCACCTCTGAAAGAGAAATGAACCATGGAAACAGACTGAATGCAGGGACCGACCGCTGAGGTTCAGCACAGAGGACAGGAGCATCCCATGGAGGCCACGGCACAGAACGGCAGCTGAGACCTTAAGGTAGGCTGAGGAATGGCTCAGCCCCTCCTGACTGCTCCACTCCAGGTCTGCACCTGGCTGTGTGGCCTGGCACTGCAAATATGACCCATGGCAAACCTGGGCAGCATGAATTAGCTAAAGCACATACCCACCTCCACTGGTTTTATGTGTTCACGTGTGATAGCTGACAGACACGGGCAGAAGCAGAACAAAACAGCCTGGTACAGCACAAAACCCGTTTGCTGACTCCTTCTGAGCAGCTTGAATTGGCACAGTGGTTTTATGTCAGAGTAGCCATTTGCATCGTTGTTCAACCCTGCTTTTGAGGGCATCCTAGGATATCTAAAGCCAGTTCAACTGTATGGTCAAAGCAAAAAAACCCTGTGGCCTTCATATCTAACCTGTTACAGCCATGCAGGAGTTACTCTGGATGTATGGGTGTGCAAACACACCAGGACAATCTGCTTTGTTTTGACACTTCTGTGTCTGTCCCAACTTACCAAACTTACAAGGCTTTCCATGTAATACACATTTCCTTGTGTCAGTCTGCTAGAACTATATGAATGAAAGTAAATGACACAACTAAAACATTAAATTCCTCAAATGTTGAATATCACACGTAAGATTCCAGAAGTACAACACACTTAATTACAAAAGCACATCAATTCCATGAGAAAAGTAATGTATAAAAGCCTCTGTTACAAGGTGAAATATTGTCCTGGGAGTTGGAAAATGCCAGAAAGAATATTATTTGCGCAGGTTTTATTTTGCTACTATAACACCCTACTTATTTGCAATAAAAAGTATTATTTTTTCCATAGAACCCCTGCTTTGTTCAGTGCACTGACAGGCAGTGCTCAGTATGATGCCTGTTTGATACTTCTTTTTATCATCATGTGAAAACCCATAGTTCATTGTTTTATTTACAGCAGATTGCACAGACTCTGCTCGGGCACAGAATATCACATCTCCCCTTTGCTTTTACTATGACAATCATCCTTCCACTATGCTGTACTTAACTTATTTTTGATTAGTATTTTCTTCAACTCCTATTACAGTCATATCCTTGCACTTTTGCACACCAAATTTTGATTTCTTTTGGGTCAAAAGGAAACATAACCAAAGACTGGGGACAAATTCCTTCCCTGAAGAGATGGGAAGTACACAGCTGCAATGATCTCATGAGCAATGGGAGAGGCAAGCTTGAGACTCTTAGGCTATAGAAGAAAATGAAGAAACATCCCTCAGTTCCTACACATCATGAGCAGCTTTTGACAAAAGCAGGCTCAGCTGCTATTTGGTGTGGCACTCACATCTGCAGGTACCGTGTGTGCCACAAGGATCCTGAAGGAAGGTGTTTCCCACTTATGCTCCCCAAGAGGGACCCATGGGGCTCCTCAGACTCCCCAAAGCAGGCAACAGCAATGTACATGCACAGAGCCTCTTCAGACACAGCTGTGGCTTCCAGTGACAGAATCGAGCAAGGTTTTGAGTATGAGACTCCCAGACTTGGTACTCACTCCTTGTGGCTTGGGGCCTCAGGTGACTTCATTAATACCAACAACTTCGTACAGCAGGCCACCCCTTTTCTGTTGCATCTGCAATACTGAACTCGAACAATACTTCAAAATATCAGCATCTTGAAGATTTAGTAATTTGTCTACCTTAGAGTCTTGTTGTGTGTACTTATTTCAAGTCTACATGGCCCAGGACAATGAAATGGTTGTTGCTTTGAAAACCATTACTACTAAATATTTCACTTCCAACAGAGACTCAATTCAACAGATAATTCAACAGACATTTTGAGGATATTTTATGGATTTTGCATTTTGCAGGGGTGGCCCATGGACTAAGGGAACGATATCTGCTTATTATATCAAAGGATGGAAGGGGGGGGTGGTGGTGAGTAATGGAGTTATGTTGAGTAGTGTGGTACCTGGGTATGATGAAAGTGGTATGGAGTAATGGGTGGAATGTGCTGGTTTCAGCTGGGTAGAGTTAATTTTCTGCATGGTGGCTACTATGGAGCTGTGTTTTGGATTTTTGCTGAACACAGAGTTGATAATATAGAGATGTTTTTGTTGTTGCTGAGCGGGGCACACACACAGCCAAGGCCTTTTCTGATTTTCATACTGCCACACTGGTGAGGAAGCTGGGGATGCATGTGAGGCTGGGAGGAGACACGGCCAGGACAGCTGACCCCAACTGATCAAAGGGATATTCCAGACCATAGAACACCATGATCAGTATGTAAAGTGAGGGAAGGAGGAAGGATGAGCTGTTTGGAGTGATGGTGTTTTGTCTTCACAAGTCCCCATTGCATGTGATGGGGCCCTGCTCTCCCGGGATGGCTGAACATCTGTCTACGCATGGTGAATAGTGAATTAATTCCTTGTTTTGTTTTGCTTGTGTGAATGACTTTTGCTTTCTCTGTTTATCTTTATCTTAACCCATGGGCTCTGGGTTCTCTTGCTCCTACCTTTCTGATTCTCTCCCCAAGCCCACTGGTGGGGGAGCTGCATGGGGCCTGGCTGATAGCTGGGGTTAAACCACGACACTCTCTCACTTTTTGTTTGGAAATGGCTGTCTCTTATTCTTCATGGCGTCTTTCAGGCAGTACAAATTTTAATGAGGAAATTACTGACATTAATAAGGCAGTAATGTGTTTTCATAGCCACCACTTAGTGGCAGATGCTCAGAATAACTAAGACATAGGTAATGGAAAATTAACAGAAAGATGATTTGGTTTAGTCCACCTATTTCTCATGAAGAAATATACTCCCGAGCACAAAAACTGTCTCTAAATTGTTGATAAGGAAAAAAATATCTAATACACAAGGAATATTTGAAACACCCATAAATAATACAAAGCTTTCCTTTTTTTTAATCCAGAAGACATATGGATGAAATAGATATTGTCAGCCAGCCAACAAGTAACATTAATATCCTTTAAAAACATACTTCTAGGCTACACAGAAAACTTTATTTTAAATTCAATTTAGCACTTTATACTCACTAATGGGCACAACTTCACAGGCAAAGTTACTTGAAGACAAAAATAACAGCTCAATCAGATGGGGACTGGTTGGCCATCTTGTCACCATTACCACCTTGTACAAAGTTAAAGGCGTGTCTGTGCACTTTGCTGAACAAGGACAGCCTTTAACTGCCTTGCTGAACCAGGACATCAATTATTTGTGGACATTAAAAAAAGTATTATCTAATTCATTATGTAGTGAGACAGTTGTTAGCACAGTAAATTAGCTGGATGATAGGTGGACTATACATGCTCGGAATTAAAGCAATCACAGCGTTACTTTCTCTGACAGGGGTTTATTCACTCAAAGAGCAAGTAAATGATGTAAATATGAGCAAACAAATAACTGTCACAGTAATATCTAAATTCTGGAGATGTTTTGCATTCATCTGAGTTTGAAACTTGACCGCTTCAGGCCTCAAAAATCAGTAAGAAGGAGACATTATGCCTCACAGGAGCAGAGACACAAAGACTACTTCTGTCCAAACACCTGCAAGAGACCAGGCTGAAATGCAGAGGTGAAAGGACGGGTAACCTCAGTGAGGCACTGTGTCCCTGTCTCATCAAGCAGCATCTGTGAAAAGGTAAACCGGGAGAGGGCAAGCCAGTGTCCTTTCAAGAAGACAGACTTCTTCACTTTAATTTTTCAGATAAAACTAATATTTTTGACCTTGAAAATACTGAAATATGTCCAAAATAAATTCATGTGACTCGGTGGGATACAGTATCAATGATTATAAACAAGATTATATCTGATATTTGAATTCTTCTTTTTCAATGACTGGAGACATCTTTTTTTTCATGCAGTCAAATATTTGGAGATTCCTTGGATACAATGGTATTCTGGTCTTTAAAGTCTGTAGGATACTACTGAACTCTTCAAATTCTCTTTCTTTCTTGAACTCCAGTAAATTGAAATACAGATTTTTGTGAGATCTCTTCTGAGATCTACTGACTGTTGGTCAAAGTTCCTCTCACTTTTCCCAGTTGTGAGCTCAGAATTACCATGCCTGTGCTTTGCTGTGAACCACTGAAATAACTGATACCTGTAAATGGTTTTTGCTTAAAATGTCCTTGCTCTGGAATCTTGTGAGTGTACTTTGCCAGTGCACTATGGAGTAGCACAGATCTCCATGGTTTGAGAACAGCTGTGTCCAGTCTTCCTTACTCTTTTGACATTTTAATTTAATTTAATTATGTAGACAAAAAGCTTCCTCTGGGATGTCTGGCTCTCTGGGGAGTCTGGGAATAGAAACCAGGTACCATACATTCAAACAAAGATATTCTTTATCTCTTACCTCAGCCTCCCCTATTTCTAATCTCTATTATAGGATGAAAATGGTTAGTGTAAACACATTCAAAGCACCCTCAATTTAACATTCAGCCTTTTGACTTCTGTTGACACCTACTCCTCCTCACAGGACTTCTAGAGTAAGACCTACTCAACCTGCTGTCTGTCATTGTGAAATTCTGGGTCTCAGGCAGTTCATCTGCAGTAAGAGAGAAAGGCAGGTACTTTCAGAGATTATTTATCCCCTCCTAAGACAGCTGTCTTCAAGACATGGAATGAGTTTGTCTCTGAAGGTGTGTTCCAGTTGAGCTCTACACAGTTATATTCACTTTTGCTGGCAACCCCCTGCCACAGCCACCACCACCATTCTTGATGTCAGTGAGCTCAGATCAAATGCAACTCAGTGACTGACAGCCAGCACACAAAATGATGCCTGCACTTAGTAGATGCTTCTTTCCTTACAGCAATTGGTGAACTACATGGCAACCAGTCATAGTCTTTGATGGCCAGCTGGAAAGACATTTTCCCCTGGTAACATACGTTATATTACTGGAAAAATTACTCAGTTGCTTAATTTATTTTACAAAAAGCTGACTTTCAAAAGATGTCTCTAGGAGTGCTCCTTGTGGTGATTCATTGTTGGACTGAGTTCCCCAGCTTTGTAAGTGTGGCTGCACAGCAGTCCACTGAGCCATTGGTTTATTGCCTTATCATTCAAAATAAATGACACCCTAATTAATTTTTCAAACTTTTGTGTCAGAGCTTTTGCCAAGACCTGCTCATGGCAGAGGACATTACGATGCCATGTGGCTTGTGCTTGGTTGGTGTGGAGTTACTCAGTTCCTTCTGCATCCAGTAAGGACAAATAACATTGAAGTGCTCCCTTCAAGGCAGTAGTGGGTTGCCTGGGCTTAGGGCTTGATGAGTGATAGCAATTTTTTTGCATAAATTGTAAGCTCAGACACCATGAGTTCTATAAACAGGATGGAAATCAGGCTTTTAAATGGGCACCTAAGATCCCAGTAGAAAGGGACTGCCTTCTTGCACAGTAGATGATTGCAGGGATTTCAGTCACCACATTTCAGGTATTAAAGGACTGCAATAAACTATGCAAATTGCTGTAAAATCTAATATTGTCCCATAAAATAATGAAAAAAATGCTAACATTTCTCAGCTGTTGACATGGTTATACAGACTGGTAATTAAACAATAGGGGAAAAAAAAAGAAATCAACATCAAGTCTGGAAATACTGCAAGGAGGAATTCATAACGGGTGCTATTTTGATCAATGTTATTGCATGCACTGTTATCAAATATAATATATGATGATTAAATGCTTTAAGAGAAAAGGTAGCAAGTGGACTAATTATGAAAATGACAGTAATTTGGAAGATACTAGTTAACTTCATGAAAACAATATAAAGATACTTGAAAGAATTTGGTAAAAAAAAAAAAAGTACAGAAATGTATGCAGAAAAATATATTCTGAAACAAGTATTTTACGGGGTGGAAACATTTTAGGTCTTAAAAATATCCAGGCTGGATAGGGCCCTTAGCAACCTGACATACTGCATGGTATCCCAGCTCATAGCAGCAAGGTTGAAACTATATGATCTTTAGAGGAATCCTTGCAACTCAAACCATTCCATGATGATTCTACGAATATGGAATAATATAAGAAGTGCTTTTTACACTTCTATTTTGGCAAAAAAAGGGAGCATTTGTCACTTCACACACAAAAATATCCCATTGTGTGCTATGACTTTGCTGACTTAAGAGTATTAATGTCTCAATTAATGACAACGTTTTGGGATAAGAAAAAATACTAAAAATATTTGAGGGTATGGCAGCAAAATTTTGATAGGACAAGAATAAATCTGTGTAGCTGGGCTACATTAACTCTTGCTTCTTGAATTTTGAAGACAATGAAATTCAGCTACTGCAGTTTTCTCAGGACCACGTCCAGTTGGGTTTTGAGTGTGTGTCTCTGCAGATGGAGACTCCACAACCTCCCTGGGCAGCCTGCGCCTGTGCTTGGTCGCTTTCACAGTGAAAAAGTGTTTCCTGATGTACAGGAAACACCTCCTGTGTTTCAGTTTGTGCCCCTTGCCTCTGGTCCTGTTCCTGGGCACCACTGAGCAGAGCCTGGCTCTGTGTTCTTTGCATCCTCCCCTGGCTCTGTCCCCTTTGCATATTGTACGTGTTGGAAAAATCACTCCTGAGTCTTCACTGACCCAAGGCCAAACAGTCTCAGCTCTCTCAGCTTCTCCTTATATGCCCAGTGCTCCAAAACTTAATAATCTTAGTGATCCTTCACTAAACTTTCTCCAGTATGCCCATGTCTCATACTGTGGTGCTCAGAGCTGGATACATCATCGCACCACAGATGTGGTCCCACCAGGGCTGAGCAGAGGGGAAGAATCACCTTCTTTCTTAATGTCAGTGGTTGTGGGTTCCTTAAAAATGATGCAATTTAAAACTTTATAATTTAAAGCACACAAACAAAGCAGCTAAATAAATCAATTAGGGAAAAGTAAATGGCTAAACAGTAAGGAAAGACATGACAATAATTTATAACCCTTGTAAATTAAACAGGAAAAAAAAACCTGGATGGTGGTAGTAGTATTTGCTCTGAGAAATTATGGCAACTACGCTAACTTAAGCCTCTTGGATTTGTATTAAGCATAACCAGATCTAAGCACTGGGAATAAACACTGGCAGTAGCAGAGGGAAAAACAATGTTAGAAAATGCAATATGTCTCTTCCATTTTTAACTTCTAGGAACATGTGTTGCTTCCTTTCTGAATGCTAGCAGATGTCAGCACCCTGCAGACTGGTTTCTCAGTGGAGGAGAAATCAGAGTGGATATACTCTAAACGCAAATTGAGTAATTTACATTTAGACACTCATCCTGGAGCGGAGATTGTCATAAATAACACGCAGGCGATCCCTTCTTTCAAGACACTCAGCCAAACACCAATGCCCTGTTCCCAGGGAGCAACTTCAATCAAAGATATTGGCCAAAAGCAAACTCTGTGGCCTCTCACATAGCGATGGCCTCATCAGAAAGGTGTATTAAAATGTCAGCAGGAAAGAGATGCCAATCTCTGCCTTTCCTAGCACACAATGACATTTTGAAAGCAGTGCCACCTGGTGACACCTGCCAAACAACACTCTGCTGCTCAGCGGAGCATACACCGCCTCAGAAATACCTCAAAGGAGGCTCTGGAATTGAATGAAACCAAAAAGAAGAAGAAGAAGAAAAAAAAAGTGGCTTTTTTATTTATTTCCTTCTATAATTCCTTGTTGAATTTCTGCATGCAAAAATCTTTTCTCTTGTTCTGAATAGCGGTGAGAGCAGGCGATGGTTTAATCACTGGCATCGGTTCCTGCCTGCTGGCACTGTAATTTATCTCAGCAGAGCGCAGCCCTCCCCTGTGATAAGCAGCCGTGCTACCACAAGTTATGAATCCTCTCGCTAACAGTGAGGCTGACCCATAGCCAACAGCACCAGTCTTGGTACAGAGCAGGTTTTGAAGCACAATGAAGCTGATGCAGGAGTGATCACACAGCCTTTAAATGCTGTGAACACCCAGCACAATCTGGAGCAGCATCTCCTCCTCACAAGGCCAACACAACAGTTTTGTTATGCTGGCCACCATGAGAGCCAGCCTGCTGCATCAGGAATGAGCACCAGACAAATTTGTAGATTGGGGTTTAGTTAGAGAAGGTGAGTCAGCTTTCTTTTTTTTTTTTTTTTCAGTTTCAGTTCCACATCAAACTATAAACTGTAAGTATAAGGGAGCCAAGAACCTGCAAGCTGAGAGGCAAGCCAAAGCAATACCTTCTCTGTAAGCATCTCAAAATATGGCAGGGCTGTTACACAAAGCAAAAACCTATTGCTTTAAGCTGTCATATCCTTCAGCTGCTGTAAATGTAGTCTTTTATCTGTCCTCTGGATCTATTTTTACCTGCCTATTCCCAAGTACCAAAATTCAGCCAGCAAAGAGAAATCTGTTGCTGCTGAAGGTCTGTGCAACTCTAATTCCCCTTAGGTCTTGCTATGCGTGCCATCCTCTGTGTCCACTGAATGACTGACATTAATTACTTCAATCACAGCATGTACACTAGCCCTGTAGAAGAGGAAAAGGATTAAAGCAGGAGCAAGTGGAGGAAATTTTCTGTGGGAGGATGCAACACCTCCAGACTCAATAGCAACTTCGGCTGGCGCAGTGTGTGCTGCTAAAACCGATGCCCGTGCTATGACCTAGCCGGACACTTGTATGCATCCAAACCATTACCGTGTTCAAGTCCAAAGAATGGACGTGTCGTGCCATCCAAGTAGGAATGAAAAGAAAAGAAGCTTGCAAATGCTTCACGTTGAAGGGTTATTTTTCTTCCTCTTCTCACTTGCAAATCAAAAGACGTGATCATAAAAAGATTAGGAGCAGTCTCTGAAACACAGAACAACCAGTACACATGCAAATAATAAAAACATCAGAAAAAGGAAAATCACCCGTCAAATTTCCCTCAGACTTCTAGGTGTTTTTTGAGAAACAAATGTTCATTGAATTGGATATATTGTGGTGGTTTGATATATTTAATCATCTAGTTGCTGAAGATCAGGGCAAGCCAAGAGAAGCCAAAGCACCATCATGAGAGGTTCAAAGCTCTTTAGCCATTTTCTTGTTTCTCTTTAAAATGGTTTTTTTTTTCCTATTTAAAGAGCTATTAAAACAAAGAGAGAGCTAGTGTCAATTCATGCTCTGGATCTAAATATTTTAAAAGGCAAGCAATAACACTGAAAATATCTGGATGCATATATTCCACCATGAGTCATTATATTTTAATATTTCGGCGTCTGGCAAATCACTGAGTACATCACTATCTACCCTGTGAGATAATTAAGTTTAGAAGTCATAACAAATGTAAAATAACACATAATGAAACAATCTAAAAGCTATGCATTCACATTTTCCTTGGAATATTTTCTGATTACCCTCTTGCAAATTGTCAGCTACCCTGTGATAGTAAAATTGTTTGAATAATTTTAAGAGAAAAATCAAACACATTAACTTTTAATAGTATTTTATGAGACTCATAATTCTTTGGGATGTAATAACCTCTTATCCTACTGCGATTAGTCACTGGGATCCATCATGCTGGTCCCCTGGTTACTCAAGACAATCTAAATTTTGAGTAATACTGGAAAAGGTAATAGAGAACCAAAATTAATATGATCCTTTGTGCTTGTAATGTTATCCCTAATGGAAGCAGGTTTTTTATAAGAATTAAAATGTATCAAGGAGCAAATTGTGAAGATCCAGAAGACGACATAATTTGTAGGAGATAACACTGTGATGGGACTCCGACACAAGGATTTAATTATTGTCTTGAATAACCTCTGCCCTAATGACAGTTGTCTGAAACTCCCTGCTGTCAAGGCCAGCAGCAAGAAGCAGGAAGACAGTAAATCCCTCAGCTTGATGGAGTGCAGGGAAATCTCACATTACTGTTAGCCAGCCCACAGCTCACCAAGCCCACCCTCCCAGGCTGTGGGTGGTACTCCATGTCTCACAGAAAACCACCACATTCCTCTCGCATTCTTGTCATCGGATCTGTTTGCAGCTGTGCTTATCAATTTAATGCCTTGGCTAATTTCACCCCAAAATAATGTTTGTTTACATGAATCTATTCACCACAGTAAAACAGCTCGCACTTGAGTGTTTCAAACGTTACCCTATTAATGGGAGACAGGATGGCAAGAGTAGATGTCCTATTGAAAATTAGCACACTCTCCATTTGCCTGTGTTAGTCCTGCCTGTCGGTAAGTGGTGATTAACACCCCGCTGGCTGCAGCTGTACTTCTCAATATAGCGTCTCTGAGTAGGAGGATGCACAGAGAGTACCTCATTACTATGTCTTTAAAGCTGTAAAGCAAGGAATAATGCAAAATAAATCCTTTAAACTAAAGGTCATAGACTAGAATATGTTGGCACGAACACCTGCTCGCACTTTTTAAAGAAAAAAATCACAAAGACAAGTGATTTATCTACTTTTATTTCATTCCCTTTCATTGCAGGTATGCAGAGGCCACACAACTGGATGTTAATAATTCTCAGCCACAGCAGTATGTTTTTATATAATGCCAGAAGAAAAGCTTAGGAGTTTAGCTAACAGGCTGCCTTGCTGGCTGAGACAGTAGAGCTGGCATTAGCTATTTCTTCTCCTTGCCCCAAGCTATTTGTTCACTGCAGACTGCAGGAGAACAAACCAGTCATCCTGTTCCCTCCACACTTCCAACACTGTAAACTTTCTTCCAGTTCAAGCCCATTTTGTGTGCACATTCAGCTGTTAACTGATAGGTAAAACCTAGCTGTATTGCTAAGTTACAAATTACAATAACCACAGACTTGTATGAGAGAAAATTACTGCCTGACAATGTAGAGAAATCTGCAGGGTCACATCCTCAATAGGTTTTGGTCTCCTTGTGGATAACGCTTGTGACCAGGGAGGATGTTGGTGGCTACCCTCAATCTTTATCATTTGCTGTCACTCACACAAGCTCAGAGGCCATGCAGTCGCACAGATAAAGGCACATGACACTGCTGTGTGTAAAATCTAACAGCACTTTGGTGTGGTCCCATCAGTTCCCCTTCTAGGTGGAGATAAACCCTTGGCCTTTGCCAGACACACCCTGGGCTCTGCAGGGTGCTGAAGGGGTCCAGCCTCAGCATGTGGAGGGGGCATTGCCAGGCTGAGAGCAGGCACCCAGTCCTTTTCCAGGAGGACCCAGCAGTCCTTGGAAAGTCTAGTCCCACATATGAGCAGCGAATGTATCTAAAAATATAACCACAAATGAGTTAGGAAGAGTCTTCTTGCCCTATTTCCTGCTGCGGGCATGCTGAAATGGATGCAGCTTCCACCACCGCTCTATCTGCCACAGAGGTGAAAGTCAGTCTTGGACAGATGTCAAGGAGGAAAAATAAAAACAAAAAGAAGAAAGAAAATATTACTCTTTCTGGTGAAAGGGGTACAGGCTGATTCGGAAGTACTTGAATGGGAAAGGTTTCTATGCAACTGAGCCTTTGCAAAGCAAAGCAACGTGGTCCCATCTCCCACTGCTTCAGGAACTGAGCACAGCACCCCTTCAGATCACAAGTGCATTGTCAGGCAATAATTTTCTCTCACATAAATCTGCAGTTACTAGTTTTGTAGCTTAGCAATACGGACTTTTTTACCTGTCATTTTATGGTTGAAAGCGAGCACAAATAGACAGACATGCAGACTCAATTGTCCCCAGAAAACATCACCTCTCACTGCACAGAATTATCCTCCCAGGTGCATGTGAGGCTGAGTGTTCAGCCATGTCCAGACTGGCCAAGCAGACTGAAGAGAACCCTTTCAGGAAGAGAATTGGGAAAACATTCACTTTGTATTTCAGTGACTGAAAGAAACAGTATGATTGAGACTGAGCAAGAGCTCTGAGAGCTCTGCAGAGGTGTGAGATGATGTCTTAAGTCCTGGCTGGAGTACTGCACTATTTAGAAGTTGAGGACAGATTTCCTCTGATTCCCTGTTGTCTTGCTGCTCAACCAAAAAGCTGTCAGTAATACTAGTCCTGACAGCGTCTGTGATCAACCAACCTCTACTTTCTACTCCAATACACTTCACAGTATTATTATAATTTCAGAAACTATCACGTTTCTATAAAATTCACAAAGCACTGCTGAACACAGAACCTGTGCCTTCTGTTTGTTTCTGAGCTAGCTTGTTCAGACAGCAGGCACAGGGAGTCCTGCTGGGACTAGGGATTATCCTTTGTAAGATCTCAGTCTGAATACTCCCACTGAGATGAAAGCTCTCCTTTCCACAGCAAATGAAAAAACATCCTGCTGGACCCTGAAAGACCAGCTTCTTCCATCTCCCAAAGTTCCACTGGTACTGCATGAAGAACGGCCAGCAAAAGTCAAATTCAAGTAAGACTCTGGTATGGGCTGAAAGAAAATAGGCAGTGCTTTCAAGAATTCAAAGTTCTTGTGGAATTTGGAAGCTGCATGTGGGACACCATCCCTTAATTCAGTAGGTTTACTGGCTGATCCTGGAACCCTCAAGATCTGCAGAAGCCAAGGGCACCAAGTATCACTGGAGAATGGCAGACAACTCTCTACTGCCCACCCAGCATCTCGGTGCTCCCTCTGTGTGCTGCCCCGAGGGCCTCAAGTGAAGCAGCTCTGCCTTCCCCTCATGTGAAACCTAGAAAAGACACAAGATGAAAAAGGTCAAGGATATGATGGAACCAACCACTTAGGCATAGAGCCTGTCCTGGCAACCCACTGGGTGTGTGGCATAATTCAGCTTTCTGAAGTGACATTTAATATTTGCATTTCCCTCTAATACACATGGGATTACCTGACAAGTCACCTTGCACTACATATTCACCACTGCCCATCAGGATAATTAAATTGTCACCTAATGGGGAGAAGATCACAGGGACAAACCTGATGTAAGAGCCAAGCCTGGACTACTGAACATTTTATTTATCTTTTTACTTATTTTAAAAGAGATAAGAATAGTCATGAAACATGTGCCAAACTGCAAAAATTTAGCACAGCTTTCCCTCAGCATGTCATTTACAGAAAGAAGCACAGAAAAAAAAAAAAGTCACATTTCCAGAATTATAAGAAATATAATATTTCATCTTTTGAATATTTGGGAGCCATTCAATCTGGTTATGTCAGAAGGCTTTGGATTAGACTGATAATGCAACTATGCCAAATTTGCCCACCTTTAGAGATGCAGTACAACTAAGAAATATGTCACCAAGTAAAGCTTATGTACCAGAGTCTGCAGATTTGCAGCTGGAATTGTTAAGGAATTTTTGGGGAAAAAGTCCTTATGGATGAAAAAAGTGAAATAAGTTCAGAAGAGAGAGTCCTGTTTGCAGCACTTCTTATTTTAACCCAGGAAGTATTTGGGGGGTGACACCCTCTGCTTCCCAGCATTGTTTTAAATCTGGAGATACCACTGGAATCTCTGGGTTGTTTTCAGACAACCCAGTTGAGTTTACCTTCCCCAAGACCTCAGTCCCCTGGAATGCAGAAATCTAAAGGAAGATCTAAAATATCTATGGTTTTGCATGTGTTTTGGCTGAGTGACTAGAGAAAGCCCTCAGGCAGCAGCAAACTACTTCCCTCTGAAAAAGCTGCACAGTGAGAGGGCAGAACCAAATCTGAGCCTCAGTCACCCACCAGTGGGGTAATCCTGCAGGGTAACTGCAACGAGTGAGGAACCAGCGGTGAGGAGGTGCCACTCCGGCCTGAGCCACACTGCCACAGACTGTGGGGAGATCCTGTTACACTTTTTAATATATATTAAGCATAATTGTACTGTCTTTGATCCTGTGAAGAATTATTATTCTTCCTTATTGCATGGAAGGCGTGGTTTGCCATGAGCCAGCAAAAGTCATTATGGAGATTATGCCTGGCCTGAAGACAAGACAAAGAACTCAAATCACACCGGAACCATGGCATAATTGTGGCTTTTCTCAATAATGAGAAAAATGTTTAATTAATATTTTTTTTAATTTTCAAAGATTATAGGGGCTTTTTAAAGCTCTGTGATTACATTTTTAAATTAAAAAAAAGGGAAAGGAGTACAAATTTTTTGAGTGCTTCCATAATTTCACCTAGACCCCAAAATAATTAATGCAGTAAGTTACTTGGGAGTATTAATACAGACTGTCAAAACCAGTTTAACCTTTTTAAAATCTTCCTGATATTTTCATAGTCATTAACTGTAACACAACAGTACACTTCTGGGAGCTCCACACTTAATTACCTTTCATGGGTAAGAAAAGTTTTATTTAAACATTCATATTAAATGCATACTCTCATGAAAGAGCATGTCTCAAAGCTACATAAATGCAAAATATGCACAAATAAATGCATCTGTGTCATTTGTGGTAGCTTTTTGATGCATTAGAATGAAGACAACAAAAAACTATGAAAAAAATCTGATATTTCTCTTAAAAAGAGGTGCTTCCAGAATACATGCATAGTTAGTATTCTCTATATGCATAGCACTCGACTAAAAGACTTTCAGAAACAGCCTCATTCTATGTCATGGAAAGAAACAATACAAAACATATTGGTCATCGAACGGCTGGGATGAATTTTTACTGCATATAAAGAAGCATAAAATTTCATCATGTGAGTTACCCAGCTGCCTTAACAAGAAAAAGTGCAAATGATCACATTTTCTTAATTCTGCAGTATGGATTCTTCATGAAGCCATTCTGCCCAGTATTTATTTATTCATCCCATATGAAACACAAAACTTCCCAAAGAGAAGGAAAAGAAAGCACCATTCAGAAATAATTATGGTTCACAAAGTTTAAAATGTTCTTTAATCAGATTTTATATAAACATACAACATTTAGAATAGATGCTTATAAGCTGTTTGAAAAATTTTGTGCCTGGGACTGAATGCCATTCCTGCTAGGGATTGCCTTCAGGAGCACACCTGCTACCTTCTTGCTGTGACAGAGAGGGTCTGATCAATCCAGGAGGTCGATACAGCTGTAATCCTAATGTTTGTTTTGAAGCATGCCCTGCTATTTGAGATTAAATACAAACAGAAAACATAACTTTCAAGCAACTCATCGTATAGAAGGGGCAAGCCACTCTCTTACTACTCTCTAATTAAATTTCAGAAGCTTCACTCTATCACAACAGCACATTCATGACCCTTGCCAGAGATGTAAGAAAACAAAGAGAAGCTGTGTACAAGTTCAGCACTGGCTGCTGGGCCAGTGCAGCAAGCAGGTTTTTGGGGAAAAGCCTGAAGGGAGAGGGAAGCACTCAGTAGCAGCTTGGTGCTGTGTAATTTATCACTGCACAGCCACAGGCTACAACATATGGTGCTCTCAGTGAAGCACCCGAAGGCATCTTGGTAGGGCTCTATGAAGATCAATGATACACCAAAGAATACCATTAAAAGACACATTCATCTTTCTCCAATCAATAACAGCCTTAAAATGATCTCTGTGACACACTATTCTTACAAGCATTGCTGCTGGGCTTCTTCAGCTCACTTGTCATCTTCTGGCTCAAGTCTTATTACTGCCAACTACTCCACATGCTCCCTTTAGTGGAGGAATTTGGCTTCCCCTGAAACTTAACAGACAGAATGAGGAAATATAAAAGTGACATCAAGTTCAATGAAGATACTGAAATGCATTCAGTCTCTTCAATAGCCTCTGATACAAATGGCGCATGTGGCAAGCGATTTTTTGTGCCTTTTATCAGATCAAAAAGTCTACTCTTATACACCCTTCATAGATTTTAGCAAGCCATTGCCAAGGGAATTCAGAATTAATCAAAAGCATCTCAGATCTGAATAAAAAGCAATTAAAAAGAAAGACACAGCTGACTAAAAATGCAAAGCATAATTTATCTTTATGCGCAAGCAAAGCATTGTGTGAATTTGTGTCCTCTCCATCAACAGGAATTCTTTCCCTCCTGGGACAGGCTTTATCCTCTGCATGGAAAACCAAGGGTCAGCCTCTGATGCAAAGATGTACTGAAGCAGCATCTTGAGGATGCCAGAGTCCCATAAGTTTCTTGATCAGGCTGGCTGGTGTCCTAACTCCTGCACGAATGGAAACTGCTAGTGGCCTGTGTCCTTGCAGATCAGCTGCCCTTAGGGCACCTCCTAGTGAGCACCCTGCAGCCTCGTGGACCACAGCAGGACAGGTCTCTCTGCGGTCAGGGGAGCACAGAAGGGCAATACTGCCCTCACTTTTTGGAAAAGTAGATAGGCAGTTTCCTTTTCCACACAGAGGCATCACTGAATCAGAGGATGCCTGTGGGTCCTCAACCCCCCCATCAGGAAATGGTCTTTCTAGGCAATTCAGTATTCACTCCCTGAAAAAACAGTGGTTTTGCTTTGGCTGAGAGAAAAGATGTTGCTGTTTGCCAGGAGCAAGGGGGCTAACACGTGAGTTAACAGATCCTAGAGAAATCCCTTTTATTTTTGTTGATCAAGATACTAAGTCAAGATATCTTAAGCATTAATGTCAGAGTGACATTGCTCATCTGCCTTATACTGAGCTTGGTCAGCATGGTTAAGCAGGGTTTACCTTCACAATCTGGGGGGAAGTAACTCAGAAGCCATTTAGGAAAGGCCTCCTACAGTCCAAATCCAGCAGTAACTCTGAGAAACTTCCCCCACCTATGACACACACTTGTCCTTAAATTCACCATGTACCATTTACTGCTCTTTAGCACCATGTGGAGCACGCATAGGAAGTCCTTTGCTTTCCTACCTAGCTGGAGTTTAGTTCTGCCTCATTAAAACATCACTGTAGCTGTATGAATGAGATTTCATTAGGTTCTTGACAGATATTCATTTGGTAGAGGTCACAGTCATGACACTATATGACTGTTTTTCCTGGACCTAAAACATAGTTCTGCCCAGCTATAAAGTTCAGATTTGAACCCACTGTGCTGGGAAATCCAAAACACAGGCATATATTTGAATTCAGAACTGCACTTGAGGAAAGTCCTAGTGTGGACTGAGCTCAGAGGCTACACCCCTAGAGCATCCAGAATTAGTAGCGTTGCAATTCAGGCTTTGCCAGAGATGATTCTCCCATCTGATGCTAAAACTTGCAACTGTGAAAAGGTTTATATATACTTAAGAAACAATTACAGCTAGTGATGCAAAAATAATTCCCACACCAGAAATATTTCAGAAATTAGGAGAAAATATAACTCGATTTTGATTATAATTAGGTATCCTGTGGTTAGCTAAATGCTTTCTCATTTACCCTTTCATTCTAGCAGTGTAATCAGTCACCTGGTTCTTTATGAACTGTGCACCATGGTGTACATGCAAAACTGCCTGGAGACAGTCTCAGACCAGCTTCTCCAAATGTGATGCCCCAGGCAGGAAATAGGCATGGGGCACGTACATTTTACCAAAAAAAATAATAATAGTAATTAAGGAACACAGCTTAGCTCCACTTTATTGCTTAAAAATAATGTAGTTATTATACTGAGCAACAGGACTTTTAATTTCTAATTACTGTATTTATTTTCCTAAACAGATTTCAAAGTTGTTGCAAAAACCTGGATAATTGTTTCGCATGAGCAATTTAATATTAAGACTAAATAAACCATATTCATCAGACAGTTATGTTAAACTATGCAATTATTTAGGAAAACCAAAAATGAATAAATAGTTTGCATTTCTAGCCTTTGGGAAAGGAATCACTTCTGGAGTTTCTTATTAAAAGTAGGAGGATTTTTCCTGTCTTGTAAAATTCAGACTTGAGCTAGTTTAGAGAGCTGCTTGCAAACCAAATCTGTATTTGCAGTGAACATGAAAACTCCAAAGAGTGTTCACTCACCACTTAAAACAAATTGCTTTTGAGCATAAGACTCCTTGTTGAGATTTTATTTGCCTTTGAAGGGAAAGGAAATTTGGCAAGAAGTTGAAACCGGGCATAATGAAAAAAATTAATTTCTCAAAATATTTCTCTATTTGGTTCCATCCCATTGCAGCTTCTCTGTTTTGCAAGATGAATCAATAAAAGATATTTCCACTTTTAAAGGAACACAGGATTAGAGTAGTTTTAGCAAGTACCCCATTTCCTACAAGGAGGTAAACTAAGATGGGTCTTTGTGATTAATGCTTTGCATAGGCTCCCACTGAAGCTCACCAGCAACTCATTAGTGCTGCTCTCATTCCAAAACCACTGTCTGCATTCCCATTTAAACACTGTATTTCACCTGCATTGAAAATAAAGTTTAATATATGCTTTGGGTTTTGCTGTGATTTTTTTTCTTCTACTGGAAGTTGCACAGAGAAGTTAGGGGAGCATCTACCCCCAACTGCTGCTACAGCTTCCATTTTGCAGCTCAGTTCTAAGTACTTCTTCCTGTGTTGTTCTCAACTTCAAGCATCCAAAGAACATTTTAACTAGAAGTGTTTCCTAGATCAGGACATTGATCTTTCATTGTGGCTTATCACTTTGAGACTGGAAACAAATGAAACCTTTTTTTAACCTTTGCCTGTTAGTTGGCATGAGAGTAGCTTCATAAAATCATGCCAACTATCCCCTAGATAATTATATGTATTTGTGCATCCACATGTGTTCATTTCAATGTATTATCAGTATTAACCAGCTGTTCCCTTTACTGAGTACAGGGAATACAAGCAATACTCTAAATGATGATTTTGTCACATCTAATTGGCCAAAATAAACCTGACAATATTCCAGGGAAAACCACTGCAGGTATCACTACATATGCTCAGTGAGGGATGTCTAATGAAGAGTCAAAACAGAGCACGGAATGCCAAAAAACACCAGTGCTCCCACCTAGCTTTTAAATAACATGGACTTTATCAAAACTAGTGATTGCAAAATTTTGACTTTATAGATATTCCTCTCTCTTGGCTGCATATGAAGTTGTGGCTCCATGTAAGCAAAAGTGAGCAGCTTGCCTGGTGCTTGCAGTGATTTTTCATGAGGAAAAAAAAATTAAGCACTGCAATATCTTCCAGAAAGGGAAAATTTTATTAGGAGGCTTACATGACAAAGCCACTCATACCCTAGAAATCCAGACATGTTTTACAACTAACAGTTTTGTAAAAAAAAGAGGCAATTTCAGAGCCAGAAACCCATGAGCACAAACATTCACAGACAATTTATAATTCTGTACCATAAATAGCTGGTCCATAATTCATTGACAAAGAGTTAATGAGAATATTTGTAACTAATACCCATAAGAAAGATAAGGGATGGTATAATGTGGTTTATACTTTCCTACAATACTTTTCAAGGACAGCAGGGAAAGGCTCCCGACAGCAAAAAGCAACAAGAAATATTGCACTGACCTACAAATTTCCTACAATCCCATCAAAGTAATCCATGTGTAGAGACATTAAAGAACAATTTTTCCCAACTGACAATTTCCAAATAACTAGATGCCTTTTAATTGCTGGCATCATTAACCTTAGTAGTATAATTGTATAGCTCCAAATAATAATAATAGTAATATAATTTCCTCTCACTTCCCAATCGTTCAGCAAAAACATGATGCACAGAATAAATTCTAAGAAGGAAGAGAAAAGGAAAAAAAAAAAGTTTCTAACAGATAAGAACAGGAACTTTATCGGTTTTATCTGTCAGCTCACAAACTTTAAGGAATATCTTCACGTAAAGTTCCTTAGACAAGTAATAAATATTAATAATTGCCAACCACCTATAGGTTTTAAGTGACCTTTTCAAACAACATGTCAGCTCTTCCCATTCTGAGGACACACTGTGGAGCACCGTATAAAACCAGCCTTGTCTTGAATGATTCATTCCAGTGGAAACACAGGTTTCAGCAACGCTACCTGCTACAGTAACCTCTGCTGAAGACTTGCTGACATACTCTTTCACTGACAAGTTTAACTATGCATACAAAAAAAAAAAAAAAAGGAGGGATGTTCTCTCTCCCTAAACAGACCAAAAGGCCTTTCCTATCTGGTCTGGAGCTCCTGAGACACTCAGGGTTGGATACTGGTCACCACAAATTGTCTCTGCATTCAAGAGAGAGGGAAAGACATCTCTAAAAGGCAATTCAGATTTAATGTCTCAGTGACCCTCTGGGGGTAATACGTGGGTTAGTCTGTACCTAGCTGGTGCTGAGATGCATTGGATTAAAATTATCTACCATGTTTTATACAGAACAGCACATGTGAGGTGAAAGGAAAATTCCTTTTGTTAGATAGATCTGACAAATAATTGCAAATAGCTTGTATTATAAATAATTGTAAATAATTTTCTTAGAAATAACCTAACTATTCTACTATTTTTGGCATAGTCATGTTCATAGAAAAGGAAAGGGTCCAACAGATCACTTCATTCTGCATTAGGGAGCATAATGTAGCAAATGTCTGATTCAGCACATGAACCTCTAGGTAAGGAGCACTGGCTTTCAAGGGAAGGAAGTTGCTCAGTGTTTCAATACATGCATAAGTGCTGCATTAAATATAAAACCCATGTTATGCAGTTCTCTATACCAGTGAAAAACATATTTATATAACCTGAATATTAATCTTTGAGAGAAAACATCACTAGAAAGCAAGGAATGAGGAAGAACAGCCTCTTGGATAATGCATGAGACTTGTCCTCATCTCTGCTCCTATTTTGGACATTGTTACACTCTTCCAGTTGTCCTTTGCCAGCGTTTTCATCATCTTTTGACTCTTTCCTCACACATAAAACAGGGATAATAATTCTTAGCTCCTTTAGGTAGTGCTTTGAGACCCATTCATAAAAAGCTAATCACTACAATGAGATTTCTACAGTAATTATAATTGTCCTGAAAGGCATCGAAGTATACAAAGAGAATAGTCCTTACATTTTGAACTGTAAAATATGCTTGGCAAAAATAATTATTTAATGAAAGTGTCATTTCCTAAACGTTAAAAATTCAACAAAGCGGGAAGCTTACAAAATTTCTGATTCCTGTACCCTCAGTTCTGCATTAAGTACACTGCTTTTTCAGAGAGGAGCCACATCCAACAGCAGTGAACACTTTCTTTTGAATCTATATTCTGGATGAGCAGTACTGTTATACTGTTATATATATTATATATATTTTATATATATATATACTGTTATACTATACTGTTACCTGACAATGTATTTCCAGGGAAGAGTGCAGTGCTTCAAGCCCTCATCAATTCCTATAAAATCCTTATATTGTTGTTTCTGAGTTTGGTCTGACCCATACTGAGGTTTCTGTGTCTACCCCCTTCTGTTGCACTACAGCAGGCAATAGCTAATCTCCCCAAACCTTCCTCCCCTGTGATCAGTAAAACCTAGATAGGCACTGGTCTGCCTCCAGATAGGCTATTTTATTTCTTGGCACAAAGTCACTCAGCTTCAAAGTCAGCCACAGACATACTTAATGCCCTAAACAGAAAAGTTATGGAGTGGTCAGAGGACAGGTGCATGCACAACCTCTAGTACTTTTTAAATTTAGCACTTCTGTTGAATATTGCATTTTCCTCCCCACTCTATGCTCAAAGTTGATGCTTACATAGGAATATCATATTGTGGGACAGATCTCTCAAAAATCAAGAGTATTTGATTCTTGCCATGGCATACACACATATGTACTCTGACTTAAAAATGAAGTAAGACAAAACAAAACTAAAACTTGATTAACAGATGTTTCCATAAAGGCTCAGCTCAAGCAAAACTATCTCCAATGCACTATGAATATTCTTGTTGAAAGGAACATTTAAACATTGTGGCTCTCTAGAGCAGCCTTGTTGAGATCTATGTGGCAGGAGTGTTATGCATGATACTCCCCACAGAACAGTTGAAAGCATGAGCTATTCCATAAACAACCAGTAGCAATCTTGTCATCAATCCTCTCCAAATTTTATCCAATCCACTCTCATAAACTGTTATTTAATATGACTTTGTCTGGAGAGGCTTCTAGGAGAGTTCCTGCTTCTAAACAGGCAAAGGAAAAAAGAGCTGTTTTTAATCTTTCATGCTAAGAAAACAAGATTCAGCTAATAAAATACAAGTAGCAAATCAATTAAGTGTAGTGAAATACAGCCAAGCCTGCTGCCTAATTTTTTTCTCTGCATTTTTTTAATGCCAATTTTTGTCTTTCTCTTGTATTTTTGTAAATTCCAAATTATTCTCTTTTTAGTTGCATGGCTTAGTTTTACTATTAGGACATGGACATTGGGGTATAAGTGTTCCTCTGTAAAACACTCTGTAAATCTGGGGCAGATTGTTTTTGCTTTGCCACTAAAAACCTCTTTTGTCTTAATCTTCTGTGTAGACACCCTTAAGGCTGTATATGAGAAGAAAATCATCAAAGAGAAACATGCAGACTGTCTCTTATAAAATGCTGATATCAGCAGAGCACAGGCTTTTTTGTACACAGAAGTGATATTTTCATCCATTAATACCTCAACCAAGTATTATTGCTTTTTGTCACCTATAAGATTATGTCTTATTTTTAGGCTGCAGACTAGCAGTCTACATATTGGGAGACGGCTGTCTATACTGTATTTGCTACGTGCTGCATAGCAAAAGAGTTGACATTTCCTGGGAACAAGCCACCACACTCACAGAGCTTCATGTTACATTTGATATTCAGGGATGTTCTTCATTACTTTGTGACAGCTGTTGCCAAGTTTTGCTTCAGAATACACTGTAAGAGTGAAAGCATACCGAGATCAAAGGTAAGCTTTATAAAAAAAGACTGCTGTAGAAAAGTTAGAAGAGGAAAAAGTTTGCTACTAAAATCACATAAGACTGCAGGACAAGATAACTGAATTTCCCTTTAAACAAGCTCAATACCTCTGAGATGAAGATGAACTAGAAAACTGACTTCTTGGGTCCGTTGAACTGAAAAAGATTCTTCATTCTGCATGTGATCACACAGAAGGAACTCTGTGGGGATAGTCATGATCAAAAATATCTGCTTTGTGCAAATGAAGGTGATACCATATGTTAAAAACATATTTCTGACACTTACAATGAACAATGAGCAATTCTGCTGTTGACATACTTTAAGAAGCTACTAAAGACTATGACTTTAAAAGGGAGGTGATGAACAAGATTAAACATGGAGGAAAAAATATAAACACTTCCAGGAGCTCTCTCTTAATTTGATAAAAGGTCAGGAACAGTTTCTCTCCAAATCACAGCAACAGATGATTTGACTGGGGCAAGAGTAATCTCAAGAGCCATGTGTTTTGCCTTTGGGTCTTCTGTTTGCTCAATAAAGCTAGGAAGAGCTGTTCCACATACCTTTTCAGACAGGTCTAAATACTTGTGCCCTTCTGCAAAGCTCTTACGAGGAATCAGCTGCAATTCATGAGACCAAGGCACTCACAGTATTTCAGTCACTGTGTCAGTGACATTTCTCTTGACTTTTGCCATTATAACTAGAGTTTTCCAACTTCTCCTTTGGCACATTTACCAGTTTATAGATACATGCATACACATTTAAACACTTGTGAAGAAGTACAGTTTAGATTTTGATGATTAGTGGATCAAAGCATTCTGCAAGGACAAGGCAGGTTTGTTGTAGGCTTCCTCACTTAAGCCAACCAGATGGCCACGTTATCCAGCTGGCTGGATTGTTCCTATGTGACAGAGAAAGAGAGGACCAATAAAATGGGCTTGGAAAATGATGATGAAAGAAGAATTAAAGGGAAAAAAAAAAGGCTTACTGCTTCAAGTTGTGCCCAAGAAGCAACACCCATTTGCCTGCAACCACTTACAGTGTTAAACTGCACAGCTGTGATGTGGTCTCATTCTCTGTTGGCATTGTCTGGAACTTCAGGGAAGGTACATCACTTCCCCTCATCCAAGCTAGGGGCCAGTAAATAGCAAACAGCTCATACTCCCTGAAGGGTACTATGATCTTTTTGAAAGAAGTATCTGTCTATTCCTATGGAAATACTGGAATATATTTTCCCAAAAGACATATTAACTACTTATGTCCAGCTTACTGTATTCAGCTAAAAGTTTATTACATTCAGCTCACAAGTTCCTTCTCCCCTTCTCAACAAAATATACCTCATTGCTCTGAGGTGTTTCATAAACAACAAGATGTTTGCAACAAAACTCAATGTACTTTCTAAGTAAGTCTCAGCAAAATACCAGTCAACTCTCAAAATCAGTAAAGCCCCATCAAATGCAGTCAGCATGGAGGAATCTCAGTGGTCTTCAACAACACTAGAAGAAGTTTCTTTCTTGTAAGAGGCCGCAGGTCACTAACGTGGTAAAGTTTAGAACTTAACAAGAATAAATTGCACTGAAAGTTATGGCTCAAGTAGCAGTCAGACTCCTTAAGAAAAATGCTAGTAGGTCTAACAACATGCATAAAAATTTCTCTGTCCAACATTCAAAGGATTCCTATAAAAGCACTTGCCAACCCCTGGAGCTGAGATCATTTAGAGAAATAATGTAAGTGAACATCCTCTTTTTAAATTCAGTTTACACATTCACTCCAGTCTTCTGCTTCTATTTCCTGATAGGAAATATATCTAAGCCAAAAGGAAAGAATTCACTTTTATGGGACAGTGTGATCTTATTTGGTTTAAAAGCTTCTGATCTATAAAAGACATGATAACAAAACACACAATGTGGTTCCTGTTTACTTAATGCACTATTTCCCCAGGAATTCTGGTACTGTCATAAATATAACTTCTTGCTTTTATTCCTTTAGAGAGATTTCCCTTTTCCAGTAATTCTAACGGAACTAAATTGTTAACATAAATTTTGCCTTCTTTCCACTAATGTTACCAATCAAACCTATGGGATAGTAAGCAGTGTCAATGCTGTTATGAATATTGTTCCTCTAACAATTGTTCCTCCATAACAACTAACTCAGTGTGGATGGCACTTCTGTCTTTTGAAAGAGGCCAAAAAATAGACTGTTAGGGAAGAAACATCTGGCACCTCTGCGTATCAGACATAAACACTCATTGTTTTTATGGCCACTGCCAGCTTGACAGGTAGAGCAGAGGGCCTGTCACCTCCTCTGCACCTTCCACCACTGTGGGGCTCCACAGGTTCCCCTGGCCACCAAGCTGCAGCGGGTGGATGGGGCTTGCTTGGGATGCACAGATGAGACACTGTGCTTTTTAGGGGATTTGCTCTCAATCCCTCTTTGATGTCTACTCTCCATTGTGAAGCTGGCTCAGGAAAGGACATATCCCTACCTGGTGTCCTGTCAGGTGTGAATCTTCATCAGAAAATCTCTGTGGTTATGGATTATCTTGTCCACTATCCTTCTGGGGTAACCTTGCCTCAGGTGGCCCAAGACCTGGCCACCAGCATAAACCTACACCTGAATTCCCCAACAGTATCTTGATCTTTGATCCTTCTGATGGCTCAATGAGAAAGGAAAAAGCCCTACTCTTCCCCCTGCAGCTGAGCACATTAAACAGATTTAAGCCATTGGATTGTCAAGCACTGGAACAGACTGCCCAGGACAGTGGTTGAGTTATCATTGCTGGAAGTATTTAAAAGATGCATAGCTGTGGTGCTTAGGGACATGGTTCAGTGGTGCTGGCTCTTCCTGTTTCTTCCCTCATCATTCCCTGCAACTGGTAGGACAGAAGAGAACCTATGGTCCTGGTCTCTTACCCAGTTGTCCCAACACCCTGAGGTCCCTCTTGATTGCCCTTGGGATTCTTGTTGCAATTTCATTGATGCCAACCTGAAAAACCAATAATGGACAATGATCTGGAGGCTCTATCAGGGTGAAAAGCTTTCTCTCCACATCTTCAACCCCAGCCCCAAAGGAGGCAGCAGATTTCCCTAAGAAATGGGTCCAGGCTGCACACTGGGCCTTCTGTTCCCCTCAGGAGACAGTCTCCTAGGACAATGACCTGTCTTCTCTGCTTTATGGAAGCGGTTTTGATGCAGGTGACTTTACCTCAGAGGCATCGCCATGCTGGATGAACCACTGCCCCCATCATTGCTCAGTTCCACTTGCACAACCTTGTACCTGTGATTTTGGGCTCTGTGGGAGAGATGTGCCTGCTGAACTGGGCAGGAACTTGTCACTAGTGCCCCCAATCCCTCGAGTTCAGCAGAGGGAGGATAGGAATCCTCCATATCGTGCATTCTGTCTGCCCATTGGGCCTGTCTCAGCAAAGGTAAGGTGCAATTCCAGAAGTCCATTTCTCTCTCACATTCCTTGGTAATCCTCAACCCCAGGAGTTTCTTCTATAAACATGGGAGAGGCTTGGCCACCACTGCTCTGGCCCTACCCAGGTCTTGTCAGCTGCTGTCACATGAGCAGCAGGCTCCTGGTGGATCTGTCAGCTTCCACAAAGGTCTTCCCTTCCACAGAGGTTCAGGAACCCACTAGAGAGCACTTTGCTGTGGATCCTGCCATAACTGGAACAATTCAGTTCAGCAGTGCTAGATTAACACTTGGACTCGTTGATCTTAAAGGGTTTATCCAGCCTAAATGGTGTTACGATTCTAAGTCAGCCGTGCAATTTTATGCCTATTTCATGTGTGCACTTGGCATCATCTGAGTTACACCTTGGCAGAAGTACTTGGATGGATGCAGCACTCCCACCACCCCAAAGGAGCAAAGGAAGGCTGAGTGGCAGCAGCGTGTGATTGACAGAGTTTAGAACCACTAAGGAACCACATCAAAACTGCTGGGAGAAAATCTAGGTATCCTCAACAGAAATTTAGTAAGTGGTATTGCAATGCCACTTTTTTTCATTTGGAGAGCAAAGACAATAGGAGAAGTAAGAACAACCACAGTGTACCTTTTTCAATCTGACTAGAGATCATACTGCTTCTACATTTGCTTTTCCTAACTTTTAGACAAAATAGTGTGTAATGTCTGAAACCTGCATGAGAGTTCTTATCTACTTCGTTGAAAATCTGGAAAAAAAAAAGTTACTATACAGAACTGGCTATTTTTTATTGACCTTTTTCTAGGAAGGAAAATAATTTTTAATGCCCCTCCAAAATATTAAGATAGTTTTCCACCTTTCTATCACAGGCAAAAATCCTTAACTCCTGCATCAGTGTGCTCAAACCTAGGCACACTTGAGGTTGCTCCTACAGCTATCCGGTATCTTATCTAAGAAGTTTGCTTCTTCACAGTAAATACACTCCATATAATAGGTATAATTTCCTAAGACTTTACTTTCTTCTGAGTCCTAAACAATATTTTTAGCAGAAGTTCAGACACTCATTTTCATTGATTGTGCTACAACTACAGATTTGTGCTGCTCTCTGTGAATTCCTCCATTCCAAAAAAACCAGTAGGAATTAAGATCCTACTGTGGATGGGGCAGAGGGGGACCGGAGTATGTTCCTCCAAAAGAGTTTAATTGCCTGGAAGAGGTCACAAGGAGAAATGGCTTTTCCTCCAGCTCATGGGTTCAAATACCACCACCAAAGTGGTGCGAATGCAGAGCTTGAAATTCTCATTTAGTTCCCTACATGAAGTCGCCTTATCCTTGACTTGAGAAGAGCAAGATGAGTTTCACTGATGGAGAATTTCAGGACAGTGCTTGATACATACTGACTTTATAATTAAAAATATACAGCTGAAGGAAAGATGGTCATAAAACGTTGCCTGGGGCTACATCTAATACATGATGTTGTTTTAGTTTCCTCCTTACATTATATTTTTATCATCAACCCAGGGAGTTCATTAAATCTGTAAAGCTGTTGGAGGTTATCTGACAGCAGATTGTATTACTAGAGAGAACTATCGATCCAGGGTACTCAGTCTCATTACAGCACACTTCCATAAAGCTTGCAAGAGGCAGCAATCTGTTGCTTCTGCACTGACTACAGTTATTTCTCATGGGTGGAATAATGAAATGTTTTCTGATGTATAATCATGACAGATTTTATCTGGAATGAGTAAAACAAGTAAAAGTCAGTCATAAAATATAGCTTGGCTGGAATCAAAGAAAGTAAACTCCTCTGCTCTTCCATCAGATTGACAAATAACTAACATATTCTGCAGCTTCTTGTATGTGACATTAAATCTCAATCAGTTGTTTTCCTACTGTGAAATTAAAATGGAATTATTTATCTGGAATATCAAAAAGGGCACTGCATCATGAACTCTAGTCTTGTTTTGATGCACTATCTTTCCCAATAAAGACTAAAAATTGCCAAATGAACTCCCTTATCATTGAAAATGCAATATATGAAACCTTCAGCAGTACAGGAAATTACCACTTGAATATTTAAAACAACTATTAAACAGGGTTTACATCATAACATAATGCTTGCAACTGGGATTCATTAGCTTGAAATTTGTGAGGAGGAACTCAGCTTAAGCAAATATGCAACCCAAAGGACTCAGAGGAACCCCTTCAGCAGGTTTTACATAATGAAATACCAAATTACATGTACCAGTTTATGTTACTATATTGACAGCTGGCAGTACTATATTCCGCTAAAGCAGTGATATGGTAATTTCACTACTCTCAATTTAATCAAATTCCAATATCTGGGGCTGAGGTTTTCAAAGACTAACACATGCACTTTTTTTTTCCTCTGGGAAAGTCCATGTTAGGAAAAAAAAAAGTCTCTTCTCTGTATAACCCAGTTGAAATGTAAGAATTTACAATCACTTTATGGAACAGGCTGAACATGATTATGCTTTGGAAGAGCAAAACATAGCTTAGCTGCTACCCTAGTGCCAGGAGCACATGCACATTGAGGTGTTGTCCAAATGTGGCCCTATTACACCACTTCCATAAAACAGTTCATACATGTTGATCCATGCAGGACTAGCTACCTTGGAGAGGCAAGGGCAGTGGCAGGAAAAGATCAAGAAAATCCTGGGAGCCCACTCCCAGACAGAATTTAAGATTTAGGGACCTCTCAGCAATGGTCTGCTGGCAGGAGAGAGAGCTGGATAAGAAACTCACAGTTCCTCAGTCTGGCTGCTGCTCTGCTCTCTCACCAAGAATTACCTGCTGCCTCACAAACTGCAAAGGTCTGCTCCATGCTGTGGGTGTAAAGGAGTCTCCTGCACAGGATTTGTGTGAAATAGTTCACATTAAATGCTGTATCTTGGCACCTTGGCACCTTGGCACCCCACCTTCTGGTTGGAAGGGACACGGCACACTTCTAAATATTTAAATTTAAAGTGCTAAGATGGCACAGTACAACTGATGAATGAAGAATTTTGTATGCAACAGCTCATCCACCTCATAACAAAGTTTTTGTCATTATGCACTATCTCAGTATAATTACAAAATACGCTTCTGTCAGGGTGGATATACTCCAGAATCTGGAGTTTAAATCACACACACAAAAGAAGGAAATTAAAACAACATGAAACTGCTTTACTTCTGGCAATTCTTGACTTCCACACGCTTAATTTGACACAGCAACATTCTTCTGAAAACAGGTTTTTTCCTATGTCTACCTCTTATACTGTTACCATGTACATTGCACTTTCATTGCATCCTCTAAATGTCTGTTCAGTATTGGAGTGCTGCTTAGAAATAAATGAAAAAATTTAATTTAATGTAATTTCACCTGGAAAAGGATACCCTATAGATGGACTGTATGAAAGGAGTAAAAATGCAACAGAAGATGCTTCATATGAACTTGTGGCATCAACAAGCAGGAAGGAACAGGAATTGTGTATTTGTGCTAGGGCTTGAACTCCAGTCACACAATTTCTTATGGTTAGAACACACAAAACCTTCCCTCTGCTTTCACTGAGGGGACCCACAATAGAGACCTTCCAAACAGAGCTCCTCCATCCAGTTACTTTGCTTTATGAAATGCACAGAGGTAATAATCTGAGACCTTTTCACCTCTATCAATTTTTTTACAGCAGATTCACTGAAGAAAAGCAGGCAGACAGATATGGTACAATCACATAACCGAGAAAGGACTTTGCTAAAGTGTTGTTGAGAGCTGAACAGAACATAACCAGCAATCAATAACCCAAGCACCACAATCTGACAAGCGAAAGACAAGAAAATCTGACATGAAAGACAGCTTGTTGAAGAGACTGCACATATATGGTGTACAGCATGGTCAGTTCTATAATTAGAGAAACGTAGAAACCTCCTTTATAAAGGTGTCCTTAGATGTTACCAAATAATTTCACAAATGGCTTCTTGATGTTTTTGCACAGGGTGGTTTTGGAGTTTAGATCACTATATCAGAACCTTATTTCTGAAAACTTGACCTCAAACTCAGTGGCTGCTTCCCACTGGACTTTAAAATTGGCTGAAGCACAAAAAAATTCTATCAGGTCTCCTACTGCAATAAAGTAAAAGCGTGTTACACAGTAGATTTCTTTTTGCCACTAAAAGTGTCCATTCCTTCCATAAACTCTGGACTGCCACATTACGTTTTTATTTTCTTCTTTGGAATGTAGTGTCTTTATTTATTAGAGACCACACAAAAGATAGGAAAGTTCCCTTCTCCAACAATTAATGAATGATACAGTGTCTCTGTTCTCTGAAAACTGGCAAGTAAGTTGGACTGAGTGAAGAAGTGTCTCAGACAATGCAGCAAAACTATGAAATATAGCATTGGGTTGGATAAATGAAGCAACAATTAAAAGAAAGATAACTTTCCCTCTAACTATCCCACGGGTGGGAACAATATCAGAACATCATATAGCATTCTGCCATTTTCCTTTTACAAGAATTAAATAGAAGTGGAGAACTTCTGTTACCTATGTAACACTTCACTGAGAGCTGGGAAAAGTTGTTATGGTGAAGGACTTCAGAAGTTGAAACTGTTTAGTTTCCAAAATAAGACCAAGAAGAGATTTGATTACAGCAACGCTCTACCTTTTCAGGGAGAAAACGCCAATATTAAAGGCCTATTTAACCTAATGGGGAGCAACTTAACAAGAACCAATGACTAGAAGCTGAAGCTAGATAAATTTAAATGAGAATTAATGCCTCTACTTCTAGCAGAGAAGGTGATTAACCTTTGAAACAAACTACCAGAGGAAGTGCCAGTTACTCCATTTATTGAAATTTCAGATGAAGGCTGTATGACTTTCTGGAAAATATCCTTCGGTCAAACAGGTCAGTGGGTTCCACATGCAAAGCTTTTCCTTACGAGTGAAATTGACTTTACTTCTTGAATGCCAGCATTACAGCTGTCACATACATATCCACGTCCCCTCACATACACGTACACATCAACACCTTCACTTTTGCAAGACTCCAGCTCTTTCCAAAGTAAGAAAAGCGTCAGTATGCCCTATAAAGAGGCTAAAGAAGCCAAGGCTAAATTGCTCCTTTTCCCCTCTCTTTCCACATTAAAAATGAGGCAGGATGTAGCTCCCATTTACCATTTTCATTTGGAGGAGACATTACTGCACTCCCAAGACAAAGAGCACATGTTCTTGGTGGATCACATACTGCTCTTTGATTCCAGCTCCATTCAGCCACACACTTTACTAATGGATAACTAAGCTCTCATTACATCAGCTGAAAAGCCACTCAGTGGTGTCAGTCACGCAAACTGCCCCACTGCATAAACTCCTACTGATGTCTCCAAATGGGCACTCCCCTCCACCTGGAAGAGGCTGGGGGTGGTTTAGGAATAACGACAGTGCTCACCAGGGTGATGGTAAACGTCGCATCCATGTGCAGGCTCACTCCTCCAACCTGCCACAAGATCCAGAAGGACAGAGCAGCAGTCATGTGTTAAGTCGTGTGTTTCCAAAAGCGTTTCATTAAATGATGTACGGAGGGTTTCACTCTTGAATTACCACCGCATCACAGGAAATGACATTGTAATAAATTTATGTGTGTTTCTTAACAGGGTGACTAACTGGTTTTTTATATCATATATATATATATTTATATATATAGAAGAAGATGGCATCTTTAGGTGCAGATTTTATTACACCATCATTGTAACCTCACTGAGAATAGTCTTCACATTTTGCCAGGTAATGCAGGTATTGCTGAGTAATACAAACCAGATACATCACTACACTGCAGTCACAGCCAACTTTCCATCTGACCTATCCTGATAATTTTATTTTGTTTTCTCATAGAAAACATGTTTTGTTTCTCATTTTCTCCAGAGCCCAGAAAAGCTGTTCCACCTTCTTTCCTCTGCTCTTTAATTATAGAATCACAGAAAGGTTTGGGTTGGAAGGGACCTTGAAGATCATCTAGTTCCAACCTCCCTGCCATGGACAGACACTAGACCAGGTTGCCCACAGTTCTCATCCAGCCTGGCCTTGAACACTGCCAGGGATGGGACATCCACAAATTCTGTTCAGTGTCTCACCACCCTATTCTACCTCAAAGTCATCCTTTTCTCACTTAGAGAGGTTTGCTCTGTGAAAAGTTCATGTGAGGAAAAGAAAACTGTTGATGACCCATTGCTGTTTATTCTTGCTATCTGCTGTTTACTTGGGTGATTTTTACAGTAAATTGGTATAAAACTGGCAATGGCGATTTCACCACCAGCCACATTCTTCTCTCCTACAAGACACTGCACATGGCTCACAAAGTTGTGATGAGCCAGCCCAAGCGTATTTATTACAAAGACATCCATTCACTGCTTGATTTTCTGCTGCTGGCTGTGTTGCAGTTTAAAAAGTGCATCCTTCTCATGAGCTATTTCTAACTGCAGTCATATCCCTTGTATTTCAAAGTGGGGGGTACTGTCATTCCACAAATCATACAAAGTATTTTTATTTTACTCACTGCAAAATGTCAACTCCACAGTTTTCTATGATTCCCAAAAAACCTCTAAGTTTCTTTTTGTTTTATGCTCATCTTAGTGCAGTATGCTTTCCTCTATATTGGCTCAGGCTTTTCAAAAAAACTGTGGCAGGCAATTTTGCCAGGGTTAAAAAAAACACTTACCTGATCTGTCACAGGCAGTCTTAAAGACAGATCAGCTAAGTCTAAGTAGTGCCTCCCACCCAAATATTTAAATAGCATGTCGTTTAATATGCTATAATAAAAACCTGTCTGATCCTGACAGCTCCAAATTTTGCAAAGCAGAATGCAGCTGATGGAAAAATAAGGATTAGGCCAAAATGTTCTGTCATTCCAGCATCAAATGCACTGCACTACAGTTTTTACATGACCCCCAAAACCCAGAAATAGAAATGCAAACTCTAACTTCCCTTGTGACACAGGTGACTCATTGTATCTCCAAAAAGCAAATTATAATGTATCTTCTACCAGGTTTGAGTAAGTTTTCAAGGTGTTGCATTTAGAAACACTTTCCATATTTTTTGAGGTATTTATGACCACAGCAATATTTCCTGCATGGACAAAAGGGAATATTGCTGGTAGGAATACCAAAATTGAATATGTAAGTCTATTCATTTACAAAGCCTTCTTCAGCTTGGCTAAAACATCAAAACACTGCTTGCCTTGTTGTCAAAACGAATTTCTTTCAAATTTTCTGAGTATAACCAAAGAGTCAGTTCCAAGTGCCCTTCTCTTAAACCACCAGGAACTCTGATCAGTGGGTAAGGGACAGCACACCAGAAGAGTTCCTTTCTCAGCCACACACCCAGCCTGAAGCAAACTCAGAAACATATTTCTCTGGGATCTCACCACCTCCTCCAAAGCTACAGCTTGAATAGGGTGTTCATTGAACAGTCTCTAATAGAACTCTATTCAAAAATTCCAGTGTAAAAATTCCAAATTATTTTTGTGAAGCTGCCAGTTTTAAAGAGGCTCCTGAAAGAAATGTGAGACTCCCCACTCTGCTGAATTCTTGTATCCAGCTGGCTCACAATCCTACATGACTACCCCAGCATATGCATGGCCTTTCACTATGCATTATCTTAAATTACCTAAAAACCTTAGTATCTCACCTACAATCAAAAGATGTCCTGAATGACCATTTCCAACTGATCATGGACAAGTGTCTTCTCTAGGTACAATCTGTAACTGTAAAAGAGCAAAGAGACTTCCTCAAAAATCTGTTCAGCCCAGCAGGGCTGATAGGGAGGGGAGTGTGTATTTAGCGGAGTAGGGTAGCAGCTTAATTTCTGATCTCTCAAACCTTTTGCCAAAATGATAAAAAAAACAATCTCACCTGAAGTGTTGGTGTCATTACCTCAATTCAGAAACAAGGGAACAAACCCAGGAGATGTCAAGGGATCTTATGAGCTTGTGTTACATGTTTTTATTCATTAAGCATTTTTCCTAGTTATACTATCAGAAAATACAGTAAGGATATAAAAATATGCATTTTGTCCATCTGAGTGTAAGCCAGACCAGAAGCCAGGTTCTCAGATTTATAATCCTGCCATCACTGAAATAAACTGATGACAGAATACACAAACAACAACAAAAAAATCATCGTTTTCATTATACCTCCTCACATTCAAAGTACACCCTTTAGGATGAGGTGCATTAAAAAGGAGAGAATGCTCTTCTCTTTCTTAAGTACTACAGCCCAGGAAAAAAACCCCATCAAGATTTAGAGGAACCACTGATAAATAAATTATAATTTGGCAGTACAATTTTTAGGATGCATGGTTTTTTTATTAAAATCAGCCTTTGAGCACCAAAATGAGAACTCACAGGAAATTAGACCTGTGTTTCTGCTGCACTGCTATGGCTCTGAAAATACAGGGCCCCCGCTGATTTACAACACTGGCACTGTCGATTCCACCAAGTGACTGCTTACAGGCTTTGCTGCTGGTTTGAAATAGTGCTGAACTTTGGCCAGTGCAGGAGTTTGATTATGGAGGCAATGTCTCCTCATCCTCTTCATTATGCTGATAAAACAGCAGCTAGCGCTTCGCATTAGGCCGAGTTTCTATTTTAATTACAAGATTTTTAGTAAAGCTTGTCTTTTGGTGTCACTTCAGGAAATGTGGAGTCTGCAGTGTGATGCAAAAACAACTAATTGGTTCTGTACCACTGTGCCTGCATCACTACTTGCAACAGATTATAGCTCCTGGTATTTAAAGTGTGGAGAAGTAATATAGTGATATCCACTTGCTATGGAATTAAATATTCGGTATGAAGAAAGGCCTTTTCCTGAATGGTAATGCAAACACTCAATTAATTTCTTCTATTGTTTTAGATAAAATTTTTTCTTAAATATACAGAAGTTTGATATGAAGAACACTTAGAAAAATGGCTATCTATAGATGGTGACAGATTACTCAAGTTTAAAAACTGAGTCAAATGCTGAATTTAATCCATATGTGATTGTGATGGCAAAGTCAGATTAATGAACATTATTAGAAGCAGACCTGCTAGGAATAAAAAACACAACTCCTAACTAGAAACAGGCAGAACCTCATATGAATGCTGATCTTTCCAACTTTATCAGAGATCAGAAAGAAATAAAAACACAGCAGTGCACTAAATTCTCTCATGGGCCACTGTATTCCTACAAAGTATACACTGCATTCCTACAAAATTAAGGTCACAGGCTACGGGACATTACAAAGAGTTCAAAAATTAAGTGATTTCTGTTTTCTTTTCAGGAATTAGTTTTAATTTCCTTCATCAGGCCCCCATGGGGAAATCCTGCTTACTTAAGACATCTGCAGATACATCCACCAATAGCCAAAGAAGTGGTTACAAACTGGCCTTCAGGGTTACCAGTCATATGACAACTTTGGATGCTTAATGACACAATTTTGGATGCAATGGATTGTGCCCTAAAAGTTTGTATTGCTGTCCATAGACTATACGAAGAGCCCAGACAAATAACTAGAGCAGATATTTCCAATTACAGAATCACAGAATATTCTGAGTTGGAAGGGACCCATAAGGATCATTGAGTCCAACTCTTACATGAATGGCCCATACAGGGATCAAACCCACACCTTGGCATTATTGGCACCGTGCTCTGACCAACTGAGCTGATCTTAGGGTCAGACAAATCCCACCCTCAGCATCACCTGCTCAAGCCCAGAAACCTGGCTGCACAATTCTCCTACAAAGAGGAACAACATTTCCAGGTATAAGCACAGAAGCTCTTTCCCAGTCCTACTACTTCCAATATAACACACTTAAGTGGCCTGCCACAGCAAAATACACTTCACAACCAGGAGGCACCTCCATGTGACAGAGACAGTGTCTTTCTCCTCTGATGAGTGGGTGTAAATGCCTGGCAGCAAACAGGAACTCGAGCTCCTTTACCTTCAGGTTGAACAGTATAATCTCCTTACTGCTTTACAAGCAGTACCACGCATCAAACCTAGGGTAGCTCTGTTTGTGCTACCACGGTTCTAAACTTGCTGATGGATTTATTCAGCCACCATTTCCCACTCCACGGGGGATCACTATCACCTCAGCCAACATTTCTAGTACGAAAAACCAATCTATCCCAGGGAATTACTGATCTAAGCACACTTTCTACAAATTACCGGTTCAGTTTTCAAAAGTGACCAGCCATACAGACAATGAATGTCCTGGTATCAATAGCAACACTCAGCACCAGACTATAAATAAGTGAGGTCTAATTCAGTCCTCCCTTTCCTAAGTGTGACCCAAGTCTGCCCAGCTACTACTGTAAGTAAAGCTGCAGTTGTCCAAGAAGACTTATGCAAAATTGTTTGCAGAGAGGCACTAATAAGTGGCCATCAAAAAACTAAGCAAAGCAAAACAAAAACCCAAACAAAAATTGGATATATTTTTGCAGAATTTTTGGGGAAAAGAAAAAAAGTAAGAAAGAATTAAAATGTGAAAGGCAGCACTTCGTTTCTCCTCACCCCCACAGCTTGTCCCATGCTTCAGTGGGCTCAGTAGAGGCTGCTGCATCACCAGCATGCAGCATGCTGGATCATCACTTGAATGGGAGCCAGCCAGCCATGGCAAGGATAGACTCATAGGCACTAAGCAGGAGAAAAAGTCAGTTCTGAGGTAATTACATGTTGAATGCCCTTTTTAACCTGCAGCTGTTGGGGGCATTCAGCACATATGGTTAAGGTTGATGAAATTTTTAAAGTCACTGAAATTTATAAGGTTACCTTGGCAGGCCACCCAGCTTGAATTTTTTTTCTTGCTAGAGTATGAAACAGCAGAGAGTGAGAGCACACTGTTTACTGATTGTAGAAGGGGAATGCAGTCACGCTGTGTCAGGAACTGCTCAAGGACCAAAACCGAACCAAAACTCCTCAGTGCTCCAGGGAAAATGACTGAGGGAGAAGATAGACAGGAATAATTATCCATTAAAGCACCTTATCACTGTCTTGGCTCTCTCCATCCCTTTCCCCCAACCTCAAAAGAGAGGGAAGCATTAATAAAGAAAGATGCTACTTCCCTTTCTGGCTGCTGCATGCCTGCGGATGTGGGTACCTCCTGCAGTGAGTAAGGGAGCTTCTTATAGTGCTCAGACTAATTTTTAGCTCAGTGAGGAATTCTGACAATATTTTTTGAAGGAAAAATCCTTGAGAAAGATCGCTTCTCTCTTTTTTTTTTTTTTTTTTTCAAAGAAACACATTCACAGGACGGGATTGGCTCACAGAGTCATGGCCACTTGCCATTCCCTTTAGATTTTTGTCACATATTTTATGATCCCAGGTGTGTGGCTTCAAATACAGCTGAAGTAAGTTGCCTTAGAAAGACATTATTACTTAGAATAGACTGAAATCAGTCGGAGTTCTTGTTTTTAGTCAGCTCTTTGGACTATTCCCCACTGTCACAGAACCGAATCCTTGTCTTTATGAGCCAGGCACTGAAGAGCTGTCAAGAATAAATAAGGCTTTTTGGCCTTGGATGCTGCCAGTAGAATTCCCCCCTTACTTACCGATCCCTCTTCTGCTATTCTCTGTTCATAGAGGGGGCTCAGCCACAGGCTCCAATTCAAGTAGCCATGACCCTGCTCCAAAAAGTTCACTCTCAAAAGAGAAAATATATTCTACAATTTTTTTTGCTTTTTATTTTTGTCATGTGTCTACAAGCAGGTCTTAAAAACAGACTTGTACAACATTATATGAGGCATTAGCTGAACAGAGCACAAAGTGAGAAGTCCTCTGATTTGGAGGATCTGAAATTATTTTTCCCAAAAAAGGATAAGGCTTCTTTTAATTTATAACTCCGTAGGAAGGCTCCAGTGTTCAGCCCTGTACAATACAAGTTCAGTGTTATTACAGAGTATTTCCATGCAAATCACTGTGGAATTGCACTGGAATTTTCAGAGAACTAATCATGATAAATGTGTTGCAAGCTTCTTCACAGTTTTTTAATGAGTAAAAATGTAGATCTAGGTGACTCAGAACAGGCAAGCTTTGGATATTCAAAGTTTGTGTTAAAAGCAAAAGTAGGACAACTTTATTGAGTCCTTGCTACTAACATTCCTTCATTACCTGATAGGAGAAGATGTAAATAGTCCTGCTTTTTGGAAATCTTATACCTTTTATCAAGAAATTAGTTGCAAATCCTTGATTGAATATATTCATGAAGTACAAAGGTGTAAAGTGAAAAATAGCAATCTGCACTTAGGAGATCTGGTTGAAGTACATAAAAACCATCTCTAGAAGCCAGAATTATTGCAGGAGTTCAAGGGAAAAAGAGGCTATGCATATGCATGGCACTGATATTGAGGAATATTTAATGAACACTCAAACACATTCATCTTTACATGCAGCTGATCCCAGTGAAGAGTTACATGGCATTACAAACACTTAAAACAGCCACATACTGACCAGATGCCTGGTAAAATTGATAACTGAAGTATNTACTGTAATATCAATTACCTACTTATTTTGGTATAACATAGAACTTGAAAGAATTAAGTGATGCTCTAAGCATGGCAAGTGAAAAATTACCCATGTAATTTTTCCTTTTGGAAAACCAGACTAATTTGCAGTGCTAATCAGTCCTGCAACAGAGGAAGAACAAAAGCCAGCCATAATGGGCAAAGGCAGTCAAACGTCTCAGCCATCTGAAGGGAGGTAAAAAGATCTTCAACCATAGGAACAGAGATTGAGTTAAAATTTCTGCACATGGAAAACTTTCAGCTGCGATAGATGTAGGTCATCTCTATGGGAAAATAAGCTGAGTCCCCAAGTAAGTGAATGGGAATCACCTTATGTTAATATTTTCTGTGTAAAGATTATTACAAGCCACTCACCCTATACCATGACTATCAAGAAAGCAGGCTAATGTAAATAACTTTGAGAAGGAAGCCAGACTTCAGATGCATTAACTGGATGATGGAGGTTAACAACTCTGGTGATTCTGCTGTAGGTTGCTTTACTGCTAGTTTGTACTCTTAAGCAAGAAGGCAACAGCAAGTCACTGCTGGGACAGAAGTCACAGTGGTTTCAAGAGACCAGGTAAAGTCCATCCAAAGCTCTTTCTTCCACAACAGCTACAAGAGCTGTGTACTAGAGTACTTTAGATTACTACCCGAGAGTAATGATCATGCTCACCAGCCATGTGCCTTAACACCACACCCTAGTACACGCTGTGAGGTCCAAATCAGACTGCACCATACAAACAAACTAGCTGGGGCTCCTGGAAATATTTAGAGAGTAGATTACCAGTGAGGTGTTGCTAGTACTGCATATGAGTACCTAAAAATTCAACCAACTACATAGTCAAGCCTAATTCAAGTGAATCAATAGGGTTTCCTGACTCAAATGCTACAAATAGTTATGAGGGACCTGCTCCAGCCTCTACAGCCAGTAAAAGTCTCATGACTGGAAGAGCTCATTGACAGGCTTGTTGTTACAACTCCTCCAAAAGGATTTGGGATCTACATTGTTGTGTTTTGCTGCTGGAAATATCTCTGTTGAAAAAGGAAGAAGATGCCTTATAAGTGAGTGAGCCAAAAGGATTGTAAGAAGTTAGCCAATGATTTTGTCTGAGAGGCATCAGACAAAAGAAATATCAAAGACAGAATTGAAAGAAACTGGAAAGTCAGAATTTCATTCAGACAAACTGGAGCCTAGAAACTAATGGAGCAGGCAAGGTTCATGGTTCAAACTTCTGTGACTTCTGTAGTGCCATCACTCAGTGCTGAGATACTGTGTCCACTTGGCCCAAATGCTGTGCCCACGGAAAAGTCGGACTACAGTGAGTACTGATTTTTGCCAAAGAAACAGTTAACACCAAAGCACACATAGTTTTAGTTTAAGTTCTCCTGCTGTCTACAGGAGCTAATTGCAATTACAGGCTTCTTCTTTTCCCAAAGCACTAGCGATAGGTGATGGCAACATTTGTCATAATTATCCTTTCTGATTAAGCGCAAACCAAATAAAATCACCACAACACTGGCTGTCTTGAAAAGGTATCAAGATGATCTATTTATATAGAGAGTAAGATGAAGTATTGCCCACACTCACAATATAGTCATATTCACTAATCACACTGGGACACCACCAGCACCTTCTCCTTTGAAGAATTGGGCAGAAGGAAACCAAAGGAAAGAGCCAGGCTGAAAACCCCTCCCTGCAGGGATCCTATGTAGGGGCACTATATTTGTGTCGTGTATGAGGAGCTTCAGCAGACCCATATGTTGTTACTATTCCTTTAGCCATCCTTTAAGTGTTCAAACTTCACTGCTAGTGTGGGAAGTGTGTGACAGATACACAGTTAGTATCTCCAATAACGATACAAATGAATGACATTCTATTCAAACAGTTTAGACAACAGTAATGAAAATAAAAAAGTGCACTAAAAAAGAAAGGAGAATGTGTGTGTCAAATAAACTACCTGTAGGCTTGAAAGATGGAGGGGTAATTTAAAGTGTGCTATTAGAGTAGCAGAATTGAAATGAATGTCAGCCAAGTTTGAGGCTAACATGCTCTTTATTCCTTTGATCACAATGTTTCACAGTATTTAGCATGTGATGGAGAGCTTTCACTTATTTATGGTAAGAAAAGTAGAGTACAAATTATTAATAGCTCATCTCATTCACTAAGTGTTAAAAAGTAGCAGGAGGAGTGCAATGGCTGCTTAGAAAGCTCTCGTTTAGGAAGTTTAGAAGGAAGTTCCACATTCAGCCCAAACTAATAATGTACCTTTGAAAGATAATACGGCTTAGGGGCACCACTTTAGGACAATCTCTTAGAAACCTTCCAGTGATGCAAAAGGAACTAAGGCAGCATCCCAGCCAGTGCTCTGCCATTTCAGTGGCTGTCAATAGCATCCCAGATTTTCAGCCCACCACATATGAGTTCTCAAAATTGATTTCCAAGACAAACCACCTGGAGGAAAGATTTATCTGTTTTTGCTAAACCAGAGTCGGAGTCTTCAAGTAGCCTGAAAACTAGCAAAACTAGTAAAGATGTGAGCCTGGCAGAAGGAAGGAGCCAACTGGGAAATAAAAACCAAACAAAACCAATCCAACAAAAAAACCCTCATAATCAAAGCAAAGGCATGTATCTCATGTAAGAGACATATCCCAGGAGATGCCTGGGAAGCCTAAACACTGGAGTAAAAACACACATGTATTTCCTCCACCACTGCCCAGAGGTGCAAATTCCACAACTGTAAGTCTCAAGAATTAGGCCAGCACCATCCATCTGTGTGCTACCCTGAAGGGCTGATCAGAAAACCTGTGAGGCTAGGAATTGGATGTGAGTTCTGGAGGAGACACCTCAGTCAGTCATTCATTGCGCCTCCCATACTTAATCTACTCCTGATGGATGTTTGTCCAACCAACTCCTAAAGAGCGCTACAAGCTCCATCGCTTTCTTCATTATTCCTACTGTTGAAAAGTTTTCCTAGCATAACCTGCAGCTGGCACAAAATGCCAATTCCTTAACCTGAACAGAAACTAAGCTTGTTGAAAACCTCCACAGGTGCACTTAGATATCTGTGTTTTCTTGTATTTTTTGAAGCACACCTACTGTTAAGCTTGTGTAAACTAAAATGAGCAATAAGTAACCATGACTTATATTTTAAGACTCTCTAAATAACAACTCGGACTGCCAAAGAACCTCAAGTCACACTTTAACTAACTGTATAGAAAAATCACTTCATCCACAAGCAATAAGCAGACACCACTGAGATAAAAAGCACCATCTGCTTAGCAGAACTCCATGACACTACACAAGAGTTTATAACAAAAAGTGAAATGCCAGGAGGACAGCGAACTGATTTTTAAAAGTTCTGTATCTATTACTCAATAGCTCTTCTCCCACTATGTAATTCTAGCAACACCTGCTCTCCTCAGTGTCTAGCATTTCCTTCTTTTACTCCTTTTAGTTCTGCCTTAGCCTATCTAAATAATGATTTATGGCAGTGTGTGGCATCCCACTGCAAAGCAGAAGGGAGTACCAGGATTCATAGATGCCTGTGGTGGAAAAGGAATGACAAAAGTCAGAGTCTCCACGAAAACTTAAGAAGTTTTATTAGTAAATTATACACTTGGCATGGAAATTAGTATAAGTTGGTCCCTTATCTTCTAGTATAAACATACAGATGTGGATTTTGAATATGGGGTAGAGTGAAAGAGAAGACAGAGAGAAAGAGAAGAAAGACAGAAAATGAGAGAAAGAGGAGAAAGAAAGAAAATGAGAGAAGGAAGGGAGAGAGGGAGGGATGAAGCTGATCTTGTGAAATCTGTGTGAGTTTTAGTATCAGTTTCAGAATTGTGGCTTAGGTCATGAAGACTGCAATCTTCAGCAGAACTTGGCAAAAGCATGCCAACTAAAACAAAATTTGTATCAGGGGCTTCAGTTTAGAGTTTCAGAAAGCTGAACCGAACCAGCTTTGGTTTAACCAAACATAAACTTATAGCAATAAAATTAGGATAATAAATTCAGCTTGTACATATGTTATTCTATATACATCTGGCAATTTCTCTTAGAAGGATGAAAACAAAATTGTATAAGACACTTTCATAGAAATTAGAAGTCATACTGGAAAGACATACTGGTTCACACACACCCGTAACTGAAAGAGCTATATCAGTACAGAAATCTGTCCTTAGATTACAGTATGTAAGAAGATTTTTTTTTCACTCCACACGAATGCTGCTTCATAGTTCTTATAACTAAGCACAGTTCTAGCAGGAAAGATTGAAAAAAAGTCATGCAGCATTTTTACATCACAGTGGTTAAGGCCACTGTTGCAAAGTCAAATCCTTTCTCTGTCTAATTCAGAGTAAGGACACAATCTACATCTCTTCCATCCTCTTCCTGTTCATAGCTGTCATTCTAGGGCAGCTCACCACATCCTTCCTGCTAAAGTCGCCTTATTTTATGAGACCAATTGAGAGCTTGTATATGCAGAAAGGAAATTGACCTTTAGGCAAATGGACTACTCATTTAGATTTTGCAAGGATCAAATTGCTACACCAAAGAATTTAATGTGCAGTGAAAGAGTCTGGCCAGTCTCCCACTGTGTGGAAGACCAGAGGTAGGAAGACCTGAATAATGAATTCACACCCTTACATGGTGAGGACATTAGGTACCATGTTGTTACATATACCATGGATTGCTTCTTCTGTTTTGATCTAAACAGTTTGTTTTGCTAAGGTAATATTAGAACTGCTATTTTCACTTGAAAACAGTCATTTTTGATGAGCAAACATTTTCTTGTAAATAACTTCCAGCATATTCTCAGTCTCGTTTTAGATGGATACCTGTCACACTTCGAACAGCCTTTACACCCTCAGACATTTTCCCATCTAAATGCTAACTAGAGGTGATACTGCCTACTTAGAAAAGTCATATGAAGTCATAGCCCACATTACTATAACAGCAATAAAAGGGCAAGAAAATGAGGAGCTGTGCTATTAAACATGATGAAAATAATAAATGTTGTAGCGTTTGCAAATGGGCTGGGGAGTATTTTGAAGTGCAAGCATTTTTCTTCCCAGTCTAGAACAGAGCTTGGTAATGAGGAGCAAGGTGCCAAAAGCAGACACATTGCACTGAGGCACACTGGAATTGGTGGATCTTTCCAGCCTGCTTACTGCAGATTAGGCAAAGAGAGTAATGAACTCTCTGCAGTGCACTCGGGCTGAAAAAAAACTACCACCTACTAGAGGACAAAGCAGATTTCAAGGAGAGACTGGCACTTTACAAGGAAGATACTGGGATTTTGCTATACCGATAACTTTTATAGGGACGGTTGAAAGTGGGTATCAAGGTCTTTTATAGTCAGGCAATAAAAAAACAGAACTATGTGAGAAAATCTTCCACCATAGCTGAAAAATGTATCGGAAGCCGGGGGGAGAAAAAATCAAACCTTTTAAAAACAGAATGAAAAAATTGCTATTTTCTTCTTCTTGGGGATTTATATATCTTTTTAACAAAAAGAGAATGAAAAAGCCCTCTCAATTTTCATACTCTCCTTGTTCAGGTACATCCTTATGGTTCAGATTCATTCTCCTGCAATAGAGTCCTTTCTTGTATTCAGCATCAGGTTGATCGAGTACTGTTTACATCCTGGCCTTGCTGTGCATTACTCTGAGCTAATCCACTTAGGTCCCAGCTATCTATCTGCTGGCCTCAATCTGCCCCTTCAGCCCTTTCTCAAAGCAGGAGATGGAACCTCTCTACATAAACTCAGGCTACTCCCACATTAATCATGGGAGCTCTGGTAGGTGGGGCGTTTTTTCCCTCCTCCCATCTTTAAAATGTGGAATGATACAGATTAGAAGTAATGAGTCTCTGAAGGATGGCAGGTGTAACTCTTCTCTGATAACCTGCTCTCAGGCTTTCCCAGTGGGGACCACACCTTGGACAAACAGAATATTTCCTACAGAGGCAGTTTTCTCCCTGGCTGGAAGAAAAGAATATGCCAGACACAAAATAAAGGCCAGTCTATATGCCAGATATTCATCCATTTAAAAAACACTGGGGGGAAAAGAGCCCCAACAAACAAAAAACATTTAGCTTCAATGGTGCAAGATTCTGTGCAATCCTTAACCTTTATAAAGTCAACAAAGGAGAAGAGGAGCAGTCACTTGCACTGAAAATAACCATCAGCTAGTACTCTCTCTACTGTTTTCTACAGTTACTTTAAACTAATTTACTTAGAAACCATAATCACCCATCTTGTCATGGCAGATGTTAATTAACTACAACATTTACAGAATTATAGCAGTAATCCAGTATCTCAGTTTTGACAAGAAATGCAAGGTAAAGCCAACTGATGCAAGCCACTGGATTTCCTTCAGAAGAAAGTCAAACACTGTGAAATAAACTTCAGGAAGATCCACAAATGAATAAAACCCCCAGCAATAGGAGCAAAGCCTGCATCACTGACACTGCCCTCAGCTGCAGCACACTTCATTATTAAAGAAAACCAAGGCACTGCGAGCCTTAATTTCCCTCCAAGAAAAGGAACATGGGAGAGTGAGACTGACACAAGCAGCTTAGCATACTCTGGGTAATTAAGTCTTAGCATTCTCTAGGGTGCTGTAATTCAGATGCCATAACTTTGAAACTCTGGAACTTCAGCAGAGAAAAAGACAATTCAGTTTGTACAGTGCTTTATTTTTAATTTGCTGTCATGCAATGATTAGTTTATTCTAGAGTTAAATTTTTGTGATTATAGTTTCTGGCTTCTCAGTCTTCACTCCCTTTCAATACATGTATGTTCTCTGTTTTCCTGTTGGCTACATCAGTTTTCAAGTAAATTACATTGTTATTCCATATGCTTCAGTTTCTTTCTAACATGAAAGGTTTTTTGTTTCTTTTTCGATAGACTTGATGAATGGTGGCTTTATAATCCCTCTTTCAATAATTGCTCACATTAATGGAACTCCCCACTCCTCCTAAGCTCATTCGTACACCCTGGTCATGTCGTTTTTTCAACTCTGGCTTTGTCATTGTTGTGAACTTGCTTGTTGAGTACAAAACCAAAGCCTTTTTTGGCCTTCTGTAGGGGTAGGGCTATACAAACAGATAATATGAGGCAGTGTGTTCCAAGACTACAGAGCTTTGAACACGTCACTCTAAAATTTAAGAGCCATCTTGCCTTGTGGCATCTTTGGACCCCTTCACCTCAACCCCTTTACTTACTTTAGCTGAAAGAGGCTTCACTTCCTATTAGCTTTGATCCACTTCATAACAAATCAGAATTAATGCAGGCTAAGGAAGCCAGAAAAAATCAGAAATGAATTTCCAGCATCCTGACATATAGCCTTTAGGGAACTTATTTGGCTTGGTCTCCAAGTCTGCTACAAGCTTCTAAGACTTCAGTGGACAAAATGTTGTGACCATAACTAAAAGGAAACAACTGAAAGAACTCAAATACCCTGATGTGATTTAGGTTTAAACAAGGACATAGACATTAGGAAAGGATTTGATTTGTGGTAAACATGAAAAGAAATAAAACTAAGTGTGTGTGTTGCTATTTCACGACCCACTGTGCAAACATTGCTGTAGGCATGGTGGGTTTTATTGCTCATTAGTAAATAATCAAGTTAAAAATAAGATGGTTGGGAAACTGCTGATTGATGAGGAATAAAATAACATGACATAAACATCTGTCTCCCAGTCTAATATGTGTTAGTAGAGGAAGACATTGCTAAGGCACTTGAATGCTCAATGCCCTGATGAGATAGTGATTACATTGGGAACAGTGTAATGCAACTACAGCTGCCATTCCCTTCCCCACATGGGGAACGTTACAGAAATGTGGGTCTGGATTGTTTACTTACAGAGTGTCTTTAATCCCCTAAGACTTCCACAGGGCACAAACTTTCCTTCCAGATAAAACTCTGCTCCCAAGCAACAAAGCTGTTATAGACTCTTGCTTGCAGCATGAATCCCTCCTTTACTGGAAAACACTTTCCCACTACAGACAGTGACAGCTGACATGCCCTCTCACCTCAGGCATGTCCAAATCTACCTTGTCAAAAACACAGATAGATGTGTGCAACAAAGAGCTTTTAAAACTTAAGCATTTAAGAAAAATATCCCACATAGGTATCCCTACTTCATTAAAAAGCCAACTTTTCTGGCAGAGAAAGAGCAACACACAGACTCTCCCACTAAGGCATCTTCTTCAGTGGTTTCCTCTTTTAGGTTTCACACCTACAGAATTAAAATCCCTACAAATTTTACTAGTGAACACAATATTTTTTTCAATTTCTACTGAACTCAATTTCTGTCCTCCAAAGAGGATAGAAATACAATTTCTCCTGGGTGCCACCCACACCCTGCTCCTTTGGTCTGCCTTCACATCGGGAAGAAGAAAGGCTGCATTTGCAATGACCATCTCTCTATATTTTTAAACCCATAGAGATCACACACAAATAAAAAATACACTCTTTTCCCAATTAAACATTAAAATAGCAAGCAAGTATCTAGCACTGCCAAACAGCCTGTCCTCAGAGGTCAAGTAGTATTTTGGGTTTCCCACACTTGGAGAAATAAATATGAATAAAACTACAAAGCTGAATAAATACATGCCATAAGAGATGCAAATAATTTTCAAGATGTCAGCATTTACCTCACATCATAAGACACTTATTCAGATTTTAATAGGCTGACTTCAGCCTATTTTAGAGTTATGAGCAAAAAGATACAGATTTTGTATTTAAAGAATCTACCTGCTTTCCCTGGCCACACCACTGAAAATTTATTTAGGTAAAAATTAGGCAAAAAATACTACTTATTATAAAAAATATTAAAACTTGGCTCAAAAAGAATCACCTTGATTTTGATTTTACATTTTAGTTAAAGACTCAGTAATGAAACAGAAGCAGTATTTTCAGAATAGAGAGTATAACGTCATACCACACAATACTTCACCTGAAAAACAAATGCATACACAGCAAAAACTCTCTGAAAAGAATATAAATTAAGATTGCTGACAGGTAATAAGTGGAAACCGTATGAAACAAGGATAAATAAAGTTCAGAATGGTACTGATATCTTGGATTTATGTAACATCCTCATTAACAATTTAAAAACAATAAACAGTACACTAAGCTTTAAATGGATGTATTAAACAGGGAGTAGGAAGCAGCTAGATCAGGAAGACTGAAAAGAATGGGCAGAAAACACTACCTAGGCAAAAGACAAGAGATAAACATCTGTGACAAAAATGCATGACTGGTATACCAAAAGAGACAGAGACCACAAAACCGGGAACGAAAGCAGAGACAGGGAGAGAACAGCAAACTAAGATTAATCTGCTATGCAACACAGCTGTAGCAGAGGCACAGCAAGACTGCCAGTTTGCACAGACTGAGCAAACACCGTGAAGTCTGCAGCCAAACCCATGTCTGGTAGCCCACCAGCACAAGTGGCTGCATCTTGCCCGCGTCTGCTTGCCTTCGGTAAGCACCACCAACACAAACGTCCTACAGCGCTCATCACCCGCACAGCGAGCCTGAGGTGCACGCAGTGACACCAGCTCTGCGTCACATTCCTGGTGTCTGCACTGCGTCTGGCGGCCGTTCCCAGGGGGGCTTAAAGGACAGTTCCCCCTCAGGAGGCTTTGTACCACATTTCTAGTGGAGATGTCCAGCCAAGGAGATGAAGCTATACCTAACCTAAAGCAATACTCCCAACAGATACACATAAGATGAGCAATATGGAATGCAATCAGAGCTGATGAAAACACCTCCGATTATGTAATTTAAATTACTTAGGAATATTTGCTGGGAAGTAATGTTGCATAAAGAAAGGAATTGAAGAGATGACTTGAAAAGTTTCTTTTTCAGTTTTCGTGAGCCAATAGGCAAAACATTTCTCAAGCCGACTGGGACCTCTGCTGCAGCCAAGAACATCTGGAGGAATTACGTAAATCCCTTGCAACTATGCTGTAGAAAATTAAACTAGAAGATCCCAATAATTGCAAATTATAAAATACTCAGGTAGCTACAATCTAGAGTGTGTTTTTATCAAATAAAAGAGTTGCTAGCTATACTTTCTCTGAACAAGCTGAGACTTAAAATGGAGTCTATTCACCAATGGTTTGGGAAGCTGAACCTCTTGTCATTTGAGAGAAAAACTACAAAAGGTTTTCAAGAGCCACATAATGGAAATTCCTCCTACTCCTACTGAAACTGTAGAAGTTCTTCTCTCAACTTTCCCACTGGATGGTTTCCTAAACTTTTAACTTTTTTTTTTGTATATATGAAGAAGCTCTGTCTACATTTGCTAGAAGTAGTATTGTAGTATTCTGAGGAGCCAAAAGACTTAGAAGATCTTGGCCACACAAGATAGAGTCTTGCAATGGTCACATTCTTATGTTCTAATTATTTTTTCCTTTCACGATTCACTGTTTTCACATTTTATATTGCTGCATTTTGTTGTTATAGTTGAAGTCCTACTTTCTATATTGTGTGAATTACATATCTTTTTTTCCTGTTCCACACTTTATCATGCAAACAAAAGAAATACATTTCTGTCTATTTTGAGATTAACTTCTCAAGGTCAGTTTCCCAACTGCTCCTGTTGCCAGTCAGCCCAGAATTCATTTATGTGAATGTCTAACTTTGAGCATGATTATCATCCCACTGTATCGCAATTTCCATAATGAAGTCAGAGTAAAAACTCTCTCACCAGCTGCCTCAAAATTAAGAGACATGGAAGGTCTCAAATCAACCGGCTAAGTTCATAATTTGATTACCACTCTCTTTAAAAGTCTGTATTTACTAAAGCAAAATTCACTGAAATCTTAGGAACCCTATTGTCAGCATCCTTCCCTTTTGAGATTGCCATTTCCCCCCAGTGAATAAAGTCAAACACCAGAATGTGAGCAGAGTTCTTCTATTAGTGATGGTTGTGCATGTGCTCTGTATTAATAGAGTCAGCTGCCCCGAGGAATTAGCCATCTATATTCATGGACTAAATGAAACCGTATTCATTGAGCAGTTGATGACAGCACAGTTGAAGAACAGGTCAGTTCTTTATTCAGGACTAAATCTTTGCTTTCTGTCGCAGATGAAGGATATTCTCTATGGGTTCAACAGTATTCCACCCAGACCCTTTTCTCCTTTCACCAATGCTTCAGTCTTCTTCTCCGTAACTGGGATTTTAACAGGAGTCACTAGATTGAAGTATGGTTCCTGCTGACACACAAGAGTACAATGAGAACTGATTTAGGGAACACTAGTCATTAGTAAGGCAAAATGCAAATAGCAGGTACTTTTGGAACCTATATTAGATGTCTTTCATATCTTAAATGGTATCTTAAAGCCAGGCTACAGTATTGTGACTATGTTATCAACAAGGGGTTCAGCAGTTGCCCTCCTGCCAGCTAGAAGGCTCAATGTCCATTCATAGATCCATTTAAATTCAGTGAGGTGTTCAGTACACAGCGAAAGAGCAAAATAAAAATGAACTGACAGAATGTATGTACAGAACTGACCTGAAAATAATAAAGAAATGAAACAGCACTGTATGGCCAGGTGCTCAGTACAGTCTTTTATTAATTCTCTTTTTAAGGTGTTTACTTCCATTTTCATCTTTGCACTACATCTTTTCCCCCTTTTCAATGACTCTACTGTGACACATGTGAAACAGCTCCTACTGTGAAAGGGGTTCAAGAGTTACCTTCCCTTTACTCTGAATGTTCACTTCATGAAATAACCTCCAAAGCAACTGGAGAGACCAACCAAAGGGAGAACAAGAACAGATATGTCATTTCCAGCACGCAGAGATACAGTCATCAGATGTGACAGTCATGTATGCAGCCTTGAAAGAGACACTTCATCTGAATGTATTCATGAATACACACACCAATTGGTCCAAAAGATTTACTTGGTCTGGATGAGCTCTAGGACTTGGCCTTTCTCTGGCTCCTCTGGTGTATCTCTTTGGAGATCCCATTCTACGGGATCCCATTCTATGATTCCTTTGCAAAAAATGAACCCATACCTTATTTTCAGGAATTTTTCTGCCCTCCCCTTCCCTCTACCCAATAATTCTGACGAACACACTTTCCTTCTTGACTGTGAACACCTTTGTCTCTCTTGACTGAAAGTATAACATCTGTAGTGTCCCATAAAGTTCATTGTACACACAGACCTGGTGCAGGAAGCTGAACTATATATCACTATTTCCCACTTCCCTGGCCACTTGGGAGCGTTTTGTTGACTGATGTGAGCTCCTTCTGTATCTCCAAGGCATAGTGGGGGTTGTTCCCACCTTCTGGCCAGGACAACACTCTCCTTATTACCCCTTTTACACAACCCTGCCCAGGGAAGACCTGCTCCTGTTTCATTCTCTCTTGCTCAGATCTTCTGATCATTCTCTGCAAGTTTGAAGCACTCATATTCCCAGACATGAGTTCTCCTGCAACTAGATACTTACACTGCTCCCAACCCCCTACTTCATGTATCCTAACATCCTAACATCCTCACTTCTTATTCATCATTGACACCTTCATGCTTAAGATCTCCTCAGCGTTCCTCATCTACCAGTATATGTGGTAGAACTGGCAGGGAATCCACACAGACCAAGGCATTCTGTGAAAAAGTAATTTCCAGAATGTGAGACTTTTGCACAGCTGGTATCTCAATGGTCACGGCTGTAAATACACAGAGGGTGCAAGATGGTACAAAATAATATCTGTGGCATTATTTCAAGAGATAACAAAACCTTCTCTGTTCCCTCAGCCCACAGAAACACTGTGTTCTATTTCCACATCACAATTTTTTCTACGTCTTTGGAGACAACATAGCCCCTTTTTTTCCTTTCAAGGTCTCAGCCCAGCATCATACACATGCTAATACAGAAATTAAACATTTGTTGAGTAGCTTCATGTAAGTTTAGAAAACAAGAAAATAAAGTAACTAGATTTACCCTAAGGAAATTAATATTAGAATAATTTTCAACCTTGGCACTGAAGTTTTAAACAAAATAAAGTACAAGTAAGTCCTCCAGCAATGACTGTGCCTGCCAGGTAGGTAGGGAATATACCTTTTCACTCTGGGTCTAACACACTTCACTCTTATTTACAGTTTCCCATTTGATATTTAGATAACTCTAAGATTGTTCATTATTAAGGCTGGATTCAAATCAGTAACCTTCAGAAGGGAAGTTACATATCCCATTTGTTACTCAGTTCTCCAGATAAGTGCCTCTGCCTCAAACTCATGCATCAGCTTTGATGACAGAGAAGCAGTGTTCATTGAAGTGTTGCTAATGCATTCCTGAGTCTGACTAATTACACACAATCAACTGATTCTCAAACATCAGGATGCCAAATATTGCCTTAAATCACTACCACTTGATGGGAAACTTTCTATTGCTTGAAGAGGTGAAAACAGTTGAGTTAGTAATGAAAATCAAATCCAACATTTTGAGACCAACCTCCTGAAGGCTGCTACATAGAAATGAAGGCCTTTAACCCTCCTCCTGTTGCACAAAAAATAACTTCAGCTATTTTTTTTCTTTCTTACAAAATTGAATAAATACAAGCCATTAAAAAAAAACCTACACAAAGTATTTATATGTGTTTAGTAAGAGTATTGTTAAAACTCTCACCTGACTACATTTGTATGACAACCCATTGCCTGGAAAATGACAGTGCAAGCTCTTTCTCCAAGGAACATGATTCCACATGAAATTCCACATGCACTATGGAACAGAATCAGAATCAGCCTTCTGCAGATAATCCACCGGGACCGTGATCTAAAATCAGCTGCTACCTTCACTCTGGATCAACTAATTTTACTTTTATCTAGAGTTCTCTGATATTTGAATTAGTTAAAATATTGCTGGTCAAGGCACCCTGAAACATCAGGATAATTAACAGAGGAATTTGGTTGTGGAAGACTGTTTCTGTGTTTGTAAACCCCTGCAGATGTGCACTAGCAACAGAAATAGCAAGATGACAAGGCCAAGGAAAACAGCGGCTAATAAAATAGACCAAGATGAAACTATTAATACAATAAATCCTACAACAGACTGTACCATCAACTCAGCTTTGTTTCCCAGGCTAAAAGTAAAATCTAATTAGGTGCTACAAATCTAGATAACTAGCACTTGACCTATATCTGTCAATATGGTCTAATGCTGAAAAACATGGAAAGGATTCATGTACATGGAGTGAGGCATGCCAGGGTTTGATCACCCTCCCTCCAGGCAGACACCTGTCCGTGCCCTGTCACCCAAGACACAGCAGTGCCATCCCCTGCTTTGCCACCAGGCTTGTGGTTGTGCTCCTCATCAAGGGACTTAGGCATCTATAGTGGGACTTCTGAGGAGGTCAACTACCTGTGCCTGAGTCAGGTCTTCAAAATACCCATATCTTCATGTTTTATGTTGTTTACACAAAATACACTCGTCATTGTACTCCAGAATTTTTTTGGGGTGAGTAACCAGACCAGCGTCCTTCAGAGTTATGACTGTTCACTCATTTCTAATCAACCTTTAATAAGGCTCTCTTTTGAAACACTTCATTTCATAACCAAAAAAAGGAGGGTGGGCAAAGAGCCCCTAGACACAAACAAGCCAATTCTCCATCAGTCTGGACATCCTTAGACTAAAATCAAGGTTGCACTATTCATGTGTTTATAAAAAAACAACATTTGTATAAGACTCCTGGAGAGGATGAAGGAGGATCTTCCAGTGGTTCAAAGCAGACAATTAAACCTGAAAAGGGTGAGAATTTGAGATACAGCCTGAACTGCAGCACTTGGGTTCCTTAGTTTAAGGCATTGCTTTGCACTGTGGATCTCCTGTGTGTGTAACTCTCCCAACATCTCTTAAACAAAAGTCAGGCACCAAGATCACAGGTATGGATCTAGGGAAACACAGTACCCCCAAGAACAAAGGCTTTCTAGTTACAATGCAAATGCACATCATCATCATCCATGGTGTGTGCAGGACTTCCAAATATTTTTCCTGACTCTCCTGAAATCAAACAAAAATGCAGCACTGGCTACCATTCCTATATGAAGCAGAGATGCCCCCTTGGGAAACAGGCATCTATATATTGACAAGCCGTCATCTCTGATGAAGTCAGGAGTAAAGTGCTCTTAAATCAACCTTGGAAGATAAAACCCTTCATGGTAGTTTTGCATTGCTGTAACTGGAAATGGATCTACAGCTTTGTATTTTAAAGGCCAAATTCTCCTACTCCTTTGTTCCCTTGTTTATTTCCCCTTCCTTTTTCCTTTCCCTTTTCTCCAAATTAACATTTGGAACACTTGAAAATGCTAATTGAATTTCACTGCATTCAGACAGGAAATAATGACCTCAAGATAATAAGACAAGTTAATAGTCCCCTGCAGGTAAATTAACACAAGACCAAATGCTTGAAGACCTTGAGGATCACAACTGTTAAACTTAAGTATGCATTCAAAGCAACTCTGAGCACCTAACAAAGAAGGTCACAGATCATCAATCAGAGCTATTGAAAAAAAAACTTCTTCAAAGAAACAAGAGAACTGCAGAACACATGAAGGTAATTTCTTTTCAACATCTATTGTAACACGACCAACTCAAAGATGCTTTCAAGTAAATATATAAAAAACCCACAACCTGTATACTCAATGTGTATGGAAAGGTGTGCTCAATGAAGTCATTAACTCATCCCCAAAATCAAACAGATATATTTCAGTAAGCCATCCATCAGAAACAGATACATTTCCATTGCAATAACATCATATTTTCTCTTTGTAATCACTTTATAAGGTTCAAAATATGAATTTGATTACAGTATATCCATGAAGATGAAATGCTTACAGAAATCATAATGTTGCTTTAAGTCCCAAAACAAACATTTCACAGCCCATAAACTGAAACGTGCTATAGAAGTGCCCAAAGCACAATAGTCACTCCACAAATCACCTTCATGTCAGAATAGACAAAAATGTCTAACCTAAAAACACTCATAGAAAAATATCCTCTCTCTTTAAAATACAGCTGTTGACAAATAAATGGGTAATTTTGACAAACTACTCAAGTTTAAATTCATAGCCCTCTATTAAAATAGCAACAATGTGTTTTAAACATTAAAATGCATTGCTGGATCATGTAGAAATTAAAAAATCAAATAACACTGGTTAAAAAACATAAATTATTATGAGAAATCCAGAATCTGTGTGTTTAATACAGTTTCAAAGATATCACTGTATCTTATAATCCTTTAGGATGCTAAATTATCTTAGTGTTTAGAAAGGAGAAAAGCTGATATTTACAATCTTCTATTTTTAATTTGAAGTTTTTCCCTTAATTACTTTTTGTTTCAGCACAACTAGCAGGTGTCAAGAGCATATTTTCTTTGCTTGCACAAGTTCATGTACAGTTAAGATACCGACTCTGAATTGCAAAACCTGAAAAGCTCATTTTCCTCTCCCAACACGTGAATATAAATTACGTGGTAAGAAGGGGGACGTGGCAAATTGAAAATCTGCAGGACGTGCACAGATATTCATGGGTGCCCAACGGCAGAGGCAGGCAGCAGAGACCTTTCTGACAGAACCTTGCCTCCACTGAAGGACTGCTGCAAACATAACCCTGACACTTTGTCTGCTGGGACACACTGTGGAAGTCTGTGCATTGATAGCTGATTAGACATCCAGAAAACCCAGTCCAACAGTGACTAGAAACAATAATGACTTTCAGTAAATCTGTTGCTTCGAACTGGAAACCTGACATTGACAGAACTACAGTAATAAAGATATAATAAATGCAATCGCTACAAATGTGATGTAAAATTCTAGCTTTTCTTTTAAAGCACTTATTTCAATTCAATCACGAAGGGCACAAATTATGAGAGAAATAATAAGCAAACATGAAATATATCAAACAACTTTATCTGTGTAATAAAAATTAAAGAGAATAATTTGATTGGAGCTTGCTAATGATTAAACCCTTGAATTAATGTTCTGCATAAACAGTATGCTGGGTTTGCAAAGTGAGGCCTCAAAAATGAATGTGATGATTATTTCAATTAGAAAAAACTATGTATCAGTGGGTTTTCCTATTCTTTGCTCCTTCTTCTGGAAACAAATGCAAAATAAGATTTAAAAAAAACACTTAAAACATACTTGTTTATTTTATCATTACTGTCATTACATTAGGCTGTCATTAGAGACTTTAGACCTTCTGTTTAAGCTGGTTCACCCTTTTCATTTCTGTGCAATTTCCTAAGTGGGTCGGTTCCCTTTTCCAATGATTTTGGGTTTTATCCTTTCTGAACATGACAAAAAGCACACTCCAAAGAATTTTCTATATGGTTTTGTCTGTAGTGGCTACATGCATCATAGCAGTACTTTCCCAAACAACACTGGTACTATCTCGTGGTTTCTGAACAAAGTTTTTCAATTAAAAGGCTGCGCCATCCAGGTTCAGGATGGTCCCTGAGGAACCTGAAATGGCTTCCAGAGAGACTACATGCAACTACACACAGGTCACAGTTACAGTGACTGGCCCAAAGCAAAGAGAAAAAGGTGCTCCGGAAAGGAGTTGATATTTATCCCAACATTTTGCTGCCAGTGCCCCAATCTCACATGAAAAATAGAGCACCTGCATACATGCAAATGCATCCCACACCATTAGAGCAGCACTGGTACTAGCCAATGCATCATTCCAATCTAAATAGCTCAGTTGCTTTCTCCATAGTGTCATTCTCATTTTCAATAAAAAATTATTCCTGGTGGTAGACACCAGTTTTTAGAACCAACAGGGGATAAGGTTTAACCTGAAGAAAGAACAATTAGGTAACTGGACCACAATCAGAATAATACAGATCAACCTAACTAGGTGCCTCTTCTACTAAACTAAATGTATGTATTGATTCTCTTTCCATTAACAACTTTTTAATAAAGTTAACACTTAGAGTAGGTCTTACGTACCTCACAATGGAAGCCTCCAATTAGTCTGAGAAACCCAAATCCTTGTGTTTCCCAGACTTTGTGGCATCACCAGAAAGCTACTTAATTCTACCCACTCCATAAAATGAATGCCAAAAAGATCTGTGTAATATTTACAGAATGTTATGCTACCATATAAAGCACTTTCTATAAGCACCCTTGTACAGAGATAGAGCATATTAGAAAAACTCAGTTTCATAACTTGTACACAATTCAACTTCAGATGTGGCATTCATTTTTTTCATCCAGAGGTATCACAATTGGAGTTACTCTGATTTGCTGATTTATACCGAAGAAGTACAGGTGCTGCAGTGTCTTGTTTAGGCAAAGAGAAGAGAAAACAGTACAGCATTTCCATATGAAATTCTGAGGAAATATGCATGACTCAACCTAAATTCAATACAGGTTCATATCGTCCTTGTTTAGATGCACATATGTAATAGCCAAATATAATAACATCAGAGATCTGCTCACAGAATTTCAACGCTCAGTGGGCTTAGTCAAGCTGAAAAACTCATAAATCTGTGGGAAAATATTAGACATTGTTACAACTAAAATCTTACATGACAATGACTGAAACAAGGTAGTGAAAAAGGCAGTTAATTTTAGTGTTTCCTTATGTAGTTTGTCAGTTCATCTTTCACAGTTATAAATATTCATGGGAGAGCAGGAATAAAAAAAAATGTTAAAAATGTTATAAGGATTTTTTGTTTACAAAAAAAAAAAAACTTTGCCCCCTTACTGTGAACTCTCCCTTTCTTCCTACTACCAGTAGACTTGGCTACTCACTTTTTAAATTGGCTTTTAAAAAGTTTTTTTAACCCTTCCCCTTACATTCTTCTTCGTCTGGGGAAGAAATGGAAATTACCAGCTCTTTTGGCTCCTTCTTTAAAGCAAGTGTTCTGTTGTTATGCACATGCATTACTAAATATGACTACTTTGACGTGAATTTATGAAGACTGGCTTCTGTTTTTAGTGCCTATGTCTCTACCTACATTCTGTCCTGCTCATCTGTTGCCTAGTCAAAATTGTCTGCACTTGAGCCAGTTTGTACATTGCTTTACAGTGCATGCCTGACTGAGACCGTAAACTTTAACTGATATTCTAAGATGATAGTCCTTGCAGAACTGAAAAAAATATTCTTTAAAGGAACAGTATTGATTAAAAACTTGTTCTACTGCCATGCAGACAAAATGTCCAGGGACCAGACACACACTGGGCTTTTTCCCATAGATCTGCAAACAAATTTCACCCTGTAGGTGTGATGGTCCCATCTAGAAGTCGTCAGCAGATTTTGAGAAAGCTTGTGGTTCTTTGTGACCTTTAAGATTATAACACTCAAGGACTGCAAAGCAAAACCAGGTGGCACCGCGAAATATTTGGGAACAGAAGATATGGAACGTTTCAGATCCGTTATGCATCAGTCTGCGCCACCACCTCACAATTTTTCTCAGGTCTATCTGGTGTCTACCTGCAGCATTAAAGGACAGGACTTAGAGAAGGCAAATATTCTTAGTTTAGCTTGTTTTCAAGTTGGCCAACTGAAGACCAAGTAGATAGCACTCATTTCTTTTAATACACATACACTTGGTATGTTTGCCTTTTTCTCTCATTAGTATGAGGCTGTCATCCCTAGTGACCATCAGCAGTTTCCTGAAGACTTGAACTTTCTGCACACACTGGAAATACATTTAATTCATAGTTTTACATCAGTTTTTACATCAAGTGTCTTCCATCTTTTGAAAAGCAAGTAACAATATTCTTTTAAGAAACAGGGCTGAATCCAACTCAAAATAATTATGCGTATAACTTAGTCATGTAGACTACAGCAGGGCAGTAGGGAGCATCCTCTCAGACCACCATACTTACATTTCTTCTCCAGAGCAAGTAAGTCCCTCTGGAAGTATAACTGGAATATCTTCTTGACTCCATTAACACACAAGAAATTTGTGCATTTTGAGATGGAGACTAAGTCTGCTCAATTTGTGCAATTACTGTGAGAGAACAGGTACCAGCCTGGAAATGGAACCTTCAGTCAACCAGATCCGAGAATGGATTTTGCTTTTATCAGTAATGGTGCAGTTTACATCCGTATTCTGAGGAACTCTGAGCTGGGAAGATCAGTTCAGCATGCTCCTCACCCATTAAACCAGCTTTCTTGTTACCTGCTTTCTTACTCAGCCCAGCTTTCACAGCACAAAAGGTGAAAGCTCTGCTGAGGACATTTCAAGACCAATTCCCTGACCAGGAGATTAGGTCATCCATCTCCAGGCTGATCAGCAACCAGAACCCTCGTCCCCCACTCCTCGGCCAACAATAAAAAAACCAGCCTCCCATCAAAATCCATTTCAGATCTGCCCACATCTTGTTTTCTGGACATCTCTTGAAGATTTATAAACTATTTTTCTAAATCCATCTGATAACACATGCAGGGCTCAAATCTTCCGTAGGCTACTGGAGTTAAGCATTTAGAGACCTTAGTGAATAAGCAACAAGTTCAAGAATGCAATAGGTAGCTCCTGAAATTCATCAGACTGGGTGTATGTCTGGGCTTAAACTCTAGGTATTGAAATCTTAACACAGGGTTTAGGAGTCTAATCTCATCCATGGTCATCTACAAATCACGAGAGCTGCGACATACACAGCTCACGATCCAGGCCTCAGCTGAATTTCTACAAAAGTGGAAATTATCTGAAATCTATGGCTTCAAACAGCCTATGTAATCCTGAACTAGCTGCATACACAAGGTGTGGGAAGTAAAATCAATAAATAACTCAAAAGGTCACCTAGTCATGAGTATGCACAAACGCCTTCTTGACAGAAATGCTTAACAATCTTCAGCACTGCCTATGGAAAGTGTGGCACCACCTCATCCATCCCAGTGTTTCACTATCCTCACCATAAGATATTCCCAATATCTAACATGATATTTTTGTTTTGGTAGTAAACTTTGTGATTTTGCTATCCTGTTCTTTTCCCCATGTAGCAGCATTTATGCATAAAGACTATGTATTAATACAATGATTTCCTTAATTCATTGAACATCTCTTCTTAAGTTTCCCAAGTATCACTGACAACAAAATTATAAATCTCTGCTTCATAAAGTGTAATAGCTGCTTCATTAACTCAGATAGAATAATTACAGTCATTTGAACAAACCTGAATTACACCCATTCAACTAAGCAAACCAGCACCATCCAGAAAGTTACCAATTTCAATTAGCTGCTATTCCCTATGCCTGAAAGTACTGTGACCATACTGACATAGTATGTGAGAGTTGCTGTTCAGTTCTCCAGACCAGTAACCACATTATAAAAAACAGCACAGAATATGGAAGTCTCCTGGAAAAGACTAAAGGACTGAGGGTGGTTGGACACATCATCCTGTTTGCTGGTTTGTTTGAATTAAAATTGAAGGTTTGGAATGAGAACCTGCCATTTTCCCTAAGCTTAACTTAATATTAAATAATTGTGCAGAAGGCAAAACTTTCAGGACAGAAATATTCTCAAACCCAGGGGAAAGCAAGCAAAATGCAAAAATTCTGTTTTCTCTCATTAGCATGAAACCTTAACTAATCAGGGCTTCTGATCATTACATTTTCTCATTTACTTTAAATGAATAAAACATACCTTATGTAAAAAAGCATAGCTCTGTACCTTGTGTCTTGAGTGCATCTGCCTTTAATTGTCAATAAAGCCCAAAATAAATTTTAAAATGCAGTACTGAAGGAATGCCTATATATTTAATCAACTATGACCCATTGCTCACCACTTTCCAACAGCTAGAGAAAAAGGAATTGAGCTGTAAAATTTGTTCTGGGCAGGAACTTGGCATCTGCTATCAAGTCCAGAGAAAATTTGCATCATGAATTTCAAATACATTGGCTTATCTCATGTAACGCAAAACCCACAGATTTGATTTAAATCATAATGGACTAAATCCTGCCGGGCAGTCAGATCCATGCATGGAACAGGAAAGATTCTGGCAAAGAGGGAGAAGACTGTAGAGAAGTCCCAAAAGATTTTGCCTTGGTGGGGTGAACTGTTTGACATCTATTTTCCAATGCTAGAAGTAGATGTAAATACAATTTAATCCATTCTCGTGTCTCTCCCATTAAGTATTATTTAATAAAAAGCATCTGAGTGCTGCATTCATCGATCCCATCCTTTTTGACTGCACAGAGTTTCAGAAACTGTGATAGGTGAAGGCCTTTTGACGGTTCTCTAAAAATGCTATTTTCATTTTTAGTTAGGACTCACCAGCAAACAGCAATCCTGTTCTCTCATAACCAACTCCCAGCTTTAGAAGATATGCTTGAAGCTAAAAGAGAGTGAACTCAATACTCTCCAACAAAAAGCATAAACAACACTAGTAAAGAGAAACAGAACTGCAGAAGGAACATCCTGTAGCCCACAGAGCCCCAAGGAGGATCACACTCTTAAAAGAGTAGGGCTGGAAAGGTTAGATTCCTCATATTTGATAGACCAATCTCATCATAAATAAGTAGCAAAATGGAGAGAAATACTGGAATTGCTCATTAATAATTTATCCAAAACTACAGACAAGTTTACTTTTGTTTATGAAGAAAATATCTGCTAAGGTAACAAAGTGCGTTTCATAACATTTTAAGATCGAAGCACCCACAGAATTTACAGTAACAAGGAGAAGGTGAAATACCTTCTCCTCAGTATTCTGCAGCACTTCATTATCTGAAATGCTCTTTTCAAAACACTTCCATCAGTCACCAGAGATTATACTATTCAGGGGAGAAGAGAATGAATCTGGCATTTGCGCTACCTCTCTTCAAGCTAACTGATGCTAGAGCAGTTCTGCTGTCTTCTGTGTTAACTTGTACACCTGCCATTGGCTTGGTATCAGAAGAAAACACTACTCGCTTCTACACAGTGAAAAACATTTTGGTTTCCACATTTTCAAGGAGCAGTCAGAAGCATTTCATCAAACCTGTGGAAGGGCTGGGATTTCCAGAGTGGGCCAGGTTCTTCCATGACACAAGCCAGATCTAAAAGACTGCTCAGTGCTCAACAGCTCAGAAGAAGATGCAAAAGTGGATGAAGTGCTTAGCCTATGGTTTTACTCATAATACTAGGTACTGTTTTGGTAATTGAGTTTGTAAAACAGAGTCCTCACCTATTCTCACCTTCCCCACTGTGTTGTCACCTTCCCCATAAAGTGCATTGCCTTTTTCCTAACCTGGAAATGAAACTCAAGATAATTTTAGTAAGGAGGTAACATAAAAGGGGATCTTTATTTGAAGGCCTTCAGAGGTAGTTATGGGAAGATGTCCACAAAATCCCACCCCTCCCAGGGGTGAGTACATTTCTATAGGCTTTAGGAAATTAACATAATTGATAAAAATCACCAGTTAGGAGGACAAGTGGTGATGCAATTCTCCCCCAGGTCAAGTCCCTCCTCTGGAGCCCCCCCTTCAGCACTAGCTGTACTTTTCCATGAGAATGTATCTCAAAGAGCTGTTCTCAACCTTGGTTCCCAGGAAGAATCAAGATAGCACTGGGGCCTTGTACCTCCTGGGGCTTGGAGCTCTGGAATTTGTTTTTGCCTAGAGAAAGGCCATGGAAAAGTACTGGGAAAACTAGTCACTAATACAATAGACTACAGAGCTACAAATATATGTGCAAAGAATACAGAAAACACATAAAAGAAAAAAAGGCAAAACCCAAACCGGCATCATGTGTGTATAATTGCAATTATTTTGGCAGAATAATTCATAATTGAAATTTCCTGGCATCTCATTTTCCCTGTACAGCACTATTTGAGGAACATGAGAGCAGTTTGAAGACAGCCTCCTTATTTACAGTATCTTTCTACTGCTTGTTTTGACCTGGGGAAGAGGTCACTCAGTCTTTTGGAAGAATAATTTGTAAGATGAGTCAAGGATGAAGGCAGGACTTGCAGAGGGCAATTTCACCCACAGCAAAGATGTAATGTTCTACTTATAATTGGATAGTCACTTCAAATAATTTTTAAGTCCCAAACAGCTCTTTCTATTCATACATGTTTTAGGTGCAGTGATTTCAAAGATAGTTCAGTATGTTCGTGCATACTTTGCAAAGCAAACACCAACACATAATTATCTCCCATAATTATTTAAATAGTTCTCAAACAATTTCTTTTCTAAATTACATTACTGTGCAACTGGAACCATTACAAATGATCATATTGTTTAATTAGCCAGTTTCTCCTAATTTCTTCTACATTTCAGATTTTTAATTAACATTTCATAGCTCTTAAACTGAGTGTAATTACTAACAGCTCACATGAACTCTAAACTAAAATTAAATATTTTAATAAACTGCTATTCTGAAAACTGTAAGGAAATTTAATGTTCAATAATTAAGCATTTGTTTGGCTAAAATCCTTACCTATTCCAAATTAAGGATTAGTTCAACAGTCAACATTAAAAATGCAGTAAAATGCCCAAGCACACAGTAACCTCTGTTTCAGAAACTAAAATAACAACATAGAAAAAAAAAAGTGCAGGCTGCATTGTATATATAAAAAAATGCATGTTCTCATTTTCAGCTTCTAAAAGAGATGGAAGGTAGAGTTTTGACTTGGTTGAAGATAAAGGCCACAAGGAAGGTATAAAAAGGCTAAATTAATGGTGGGGAGCTACCATTTTGGAAGAAGGCAAAGCATTGATTTTTGCAATCCGTGAAAGTGCTTAGGGTACAATCCAAGGTTTGGGAGATATAGCAGGAGACTGTTCCTAAAGATTAAGAAAGATATTAGAGAAGCAAATATTTTAGATGTGATAGACATTCATAGGAAATTATGGACAAAATCAGGTGAAAGTAAACTCAGCAAGGCTGAGAGGAAAGCAAAAGAACCTGCTGTTTTAAGGAAAGGAATAAGTGTAAAGGGCAATCACCTTGAAAAGTGGAATTCAGCCTACCCAGGGAATAGGTTGAAAAGGTCTCCTGGGAGAGGAGCAGAAAGGATGGAAGTGTTCTGGAGAGCTAAGAATTTTATTAAATACAAAAGCAAAGAGCTATGCTATTGCAGAGGAAGGGTACAGAGCACAGTGATAAAACAATATGACTGTGTTTAGAACCCTTCAGCAACCTCAGAATAAAAAACACTATACAGAAAGCTTAAATAAGGACACCTATTTATGGACAAGGGCAGAAGAACAGCACCAGCATGTAGGAGTAACACTGCAAAGGTTATGACACAGGACAAGTTATAGTTTGTAAGGGACATAAGAGGCAACAAAAAAGGTTAATAGAAAGAATAGACATTGAAACACTTTATTTATGTAATGGGAAAAGAGAGCACACAATGGATGAAGCAGAGAAGTCTTAAGTATTCAACATCTACCTTCTTTCAGTCATTTATTCTCCCCCACCCCAAATTAATTAATCCCTTTAACAGCTGAACTGGATTGTAAAGGAACAAGCTGGGAATTACTAATTCCAGTAATAATTGTCTGAGTCAGGCCAGCATCTGAACTGCCCCCTACACTCCTTTAGGAAGCAGGTGAGGATGTCTCTGAACCTAATCCACCTCAAAATCCAAATTGTCAACAATGTGAACTTGTTTAAAGGCAAAAAAGATTTGGACTGAAATTCCTTCTTTAACTAGTTCAGAGCAGGAACATCTGCCAAAATCTCCTTTTTTGGTAACACTCCTATAGCAGAGTATTACATGAGAGCCTAAAATAGTGTCCTTAATATTTTGTTGGAGCTGTTCCCTCTTACATAGTGAGCTTTACCAGCAAATGAACCAGATAGCAAAATAGAAAGATAGAAAAATACTCTCTAATTTAGATGACTGGGTCCTAGTTCTTGTCTCTTATCCACAGTGAAAGCATGCTGGCAGGAAAGGCAGAGGATGAGATCTAGTAGGTGTATTTCAGATTTGGAAAATTTCTGTTTGTGCCCTTGAGATAGAGAGAGGAACTGAATAAAGTTTTCCCACATCAAGGGTGAATGCCCTAATCACCAAATTAGTTATGGGATTAACAAATAGAAAACTTCCAATTAAGCCCTGGATTTTTTCCAGCCACAATTATTTGATGCATTCAAATGCTTCTGAGACTTTAAATCACACTGTTCAGCAAATTTGCAGTTTCTTAGTAAATATAAACATACAGCCCTAATGAATATCGCCTGAAGGTGAACAGAGGAGGAATGAAAAGCTACAATTAGCTGAGCCAGGATACAATTTTCTGACAAAGTGTTCAACTGGCCTTCATCCCAATCCACCCCACTTCCCCCCGGCTTCTTCTGGTGGACCCTTTCTGCTTCCAGAGGAAGCCCCCAGCTTGGAAAGCACTTTGCTTCCTGCATGGCATGGCAGAACTGCAGAGCAGCAGCAGCTACTTCACCATAATACCATTTACATTGCATAAATATGGAAAATCAGAGTGTATTATTTAATAAGAAATGCTTTTAAGCTCCACATGTTCCTAGCACTGTTCTCACTCACCTGTCTCCCTTCTCACCCTCACATTTGTAAAAATAAAACCAAGTTATAATTCAGTTTTTGTGATAGAAGACATCTGTAGAGCACTAATTGGCAACAAAGGGCGAGAACAGTGTATTAGCTAACTCTTGATAATATTTCTTATTCACACACCCATTACCTCACTTTTATCAGGCTTACATCTGAGTCAGCAATTTTGCCCAAGCTGTTGTTCAATGCTAGCATCCACATCATCTTCATACTCAGTGCTCACTGAGAAGGAGAGGAATGAAGCCACATTTAATCCTCAGAAAAGGGCTGGGGAAAGCAGTGCAGCTGTTCATCAGATTTGGACTTCACCACCACTCCTCCTGACTGCAAACCATCCATGTATTGCAGAGGATTGCAGCCAACCATTCCAGAACTGCCAGTGTCTGTCCATTTCTGGTGTCTATAAAATATGTTATCAAAGCCATCTCCACATCCTTTTCATAAGAAGACTAGGAATTGATAGATTTTGGTGGAGTAAGCTTTCCACCACCTTTCTCATAGTTTTGCATAAGGAAACCAAGCTATCATTTTAGACTGCTAAATTTATGTGTCAGGAATATTTTATTTTCTTCTTATGTTTTAAATCAATCATCTTAAATGTTTCTGCTGTGTGCCAGTTATGTTTTGCTGTTTGAAAGTGAAACCTAAACTACCAAATATCTTATTTTTCACTGTAGGACAAATCCATGTTTGTGGTAAGAGAAATAAGGTTCCGTGAGCAACAGTCTGAAGTTTTAAATCCTTGTTTCTCATCTGAAGTAAATGTACAACCCAGATTCTTTGAAGAGCATCTTCAGTATCCTTCAGGCTCTAAGAAGCTTTCTCCCAAAAACGGAATGTTGGCTTAAGAAAGCACAAGTTTAGCTATTCCCTTCCAGACGGAGCATGATTGGGTGCACCATTCTACATAGTCGCATTTTACACTCAGCAACTCCATTAAGACTCTTCCAAAAATTAAAGTATTTACATTATGGACACAGGAATGAGCAATAGGCCCACAACAGAATCAAGCCAAACCTGAGGAGCACAAGTGACAACTCACTAAATAGCTCAGCCCCATACTGAATGCATATGCTGCATTACTTGACTTGTAGCTCGATGTCACACAGCATGTGATAGAAAAAGGAATTCAAACAGGAAGAGTGAATATCTGCTTCTAAATGGCAAAAAAAAAAAAATACTCACATAGGACTAGATATATTTAAGAATTCCTAAAGGAATTTCAATATAGTTCAATTGCATTTGTTCATAAGCAGCAGCACATTACAGGCAGCCTGTGATTAATATCACCTACAGAAAATGAAAGGCTTGCAGAGAGCTGTAATAGTGGTTAATACAATAGAGACAGCAATTTGTTTTCATGAAAGTTACTCTCAGCCTTCAACTAGTTCGAGAGGCCAAAAAACCCTCTCAGGATCTTTACTGCCAAACTTTCAAGCTTCATTTTAGATGCCTAGAAAAGCACTCCTCAGAGCAGTGGGAAAGAGGCAGCTGTCCCTGAAGGCTTCCAGAAGGAATACCTCTCTGCCCGATTTTCAGCTTTTTTGCCATTGGAAAGGTTCACCTAAGATATTTTAAAAGATTTGTCTCTAATCCCAGTAGTTAATGCTATATTATTAAACACTTCACTTTAATTATGAAATAAGTATTTGTCAATCTTCCTTGCTTTCATTCTGGATGTGATTACCCTTCCAGGTCTCTGCTGCCAAAAGTTAATGGCTTGATTTCAGAGGTTGGTAGATGTTATTTTACTGTAGAGTTTCTACACAGGCAACGACTTACCACCAATAATAGAGGAAAAATATTGGAATCATACACAGAAAAGTTGCAAGAAAAACATTATATGCTGGGCAAAAATAGTAAATTTAGAATGTATGATTTTTCTCTCATTATATATATATCTGCAGAATACCTCGATCAATAAACACTTACTAAAACTGAGAGAAATAGAACAAGCAAGCATTCTGGCTGGCCTCAGTTATTGTAACCAAAATAAACCAAGTTACAGAAAAATGTATTTTTAATTTCATCTTGACAGGGAAAGAAAATGAGGCTCATCTGTGTGGTTCCTAAAGTTCTTCCAAACCAAAAAAGCTGTGTAAGAGTTATTATTAGTTGTATAAATCTTAGAAGCTTGTTGCAATCCAGACTGTGATCACTAATGACTATAGAGCAGAAATCACAATAAAAATTTAGCAACAAAGTGGTTTATCTACCTGAAGCAATAATGAGCTGCCCTACACTCTTCCTCATAACTTCAGCTTCTACTTGTCTGACCTGTTTTAGTTCTTTGTTTCCATCACCATAAGATTTAATTTGACCTGTGGGCTCAAATGAACAATTCTGTGGGGGTTTTTTTGGTTGTTGTTGTTGTGGAGTTTTTCGGTTTTGGGGTTTTTTGGGTTTTTTTTGTTCTATTTTTTTTGCAGAAAAGGCCATTCATGTTTACAGAAGCCCATTCATCTTCACCATATACACTGCTTCTCTCTCAGAAGCCTCTGTTGCTCCACTCTCCCTTCCCAGGCATCACCAGCCCTCCTCCTCACCCTTCTCTAGTTACCTTCTGGCATCCAGCTTGTATGGGCTATGTAGTGCCACAGGAATGATGATGTTTAAGCAGAATTCAAGACCTTTTCATGCCTCTCCTGTGACAAAGCTGTTTTCAATTGTCTCCCTCCTTTCCTTTACACAGCCCACGCTGCTGGTCCCTGGGCCCGGATCATTCCAATATTTCCCTCCCCTACACCTGCTTTTACTCTACAAGACACCTTTGGTAAATACTGAAAAGTACCCCCAGTGACATTCACCACCACTGATTCATCTACTCTTCCTTTAGCTCAGCCACCTTCTACTTCCTTTTAATACGTTCATTTTAACTTCAAGAAATCTCACACTGACAGTCACTGAGACCTTTTCGATGTCTGGGATTTGTTCCTCAAATTCCCAAAGCATTTAGTGTCTCTGCTTCTCTCTCCACAAATAATATTGTTGATTTCTTTGAAGAATACCAAATGAAAACTTATTTCGGCCATTTTCTTTCTTTCAGTCCTACTTTCCATGGAGAGAAATGAGCCAACCTGGCTCTGCCATGTCCCCATCTCTCTCTCCTATAAAACCCGTGCTTCCCACTTGTTTTATCACCTAGGATTCATCTCACCTCACTGTTGACACATCTGCACTGTAAATGTCTATAAGGCAGCCTGTTAGACACAGATGGCAATTTTTTTGCCTTTACATCAACAGGGAAATACGTCCCCTTAGTGCACAAGTTGGGGGACTTGCTTCCCCCAAGTCACCTTTTAAAAGAGGACAAATGAGTTGTGCCCCCAAAGTCTCTGCTTTTCTGCATCACCCATAACAGAAACCTCAACAGTGAAGTCAGACAGATGTAGCTTGTAAAAATTAAACAACAAAACAAAGACCCAGCTTGTATTCTTATCTGTCTCATAGCTGCCCATGCTATAATTTCAACACGACTCAGAAGCTTGTCATGCCTTCTTTCATGTTTCTTCTGATCACCACCACAGTGCAGACCTTGGTCCTGCAACTTGTACATCAGACTTAACTCTGATTTTTAAAAACTCTTTCTTTTTTTCAGGAGATTCCCTAAGTCCTGCACATGTTTCCAACCAACAGCAAAATTGCTCTTCAAAGCTCTTCCCATGGCTCTTCGTTGCCTCCAGCCTCCCAAAGCCAGGCCAATGGTATTTTGGGCAAACATTGTTTATCACATCAGCATTTAGAGCACTGACTGACACACTGCATCGTATCAGTAACTGTAACAATACTGTATTGCTCCATTCCTTCTTCTCCTGAAATAACTTATTCTCTCATCTTAAATTTAAATCACTAATTCTTAAGGACAGAGATAATATTTCTGCTCTGCATTTACCTATCTTGCAATGGGGTACTGTATCATGACTATGCCTTTGAGGTATTATAAATATAAGTAAATAACAAATACAATAACACAATTACATTGGTTTTGCTTACAGCTATGCAATTTTTCTTGGGCATTAAGCAAAAGAAAAATTAGACCTAGCAAATGCTTCTGTGGAACTCCCTCAAATTAGAATATTTCCTTTATTAGAAATGCCACATAACAAATGAGAGAAGAATAATAGAAAAACATTAGCAGATTTACGAAAGGACCAAAAAGCACAGATATAATTATATCTAGATTATTGCTAATTTGTAGGGCTCAGAATACATCTGTACATTTACTTTCCTGCGTTTTCCTGATGTGGTTTCAGTTTCCTCATTTTGCTGTAGCTCACAGACTTGAACTTGACAGCACTAGAAAAATAAGGCAAGTCTACAAAGTTGTTTTCACAGATATATCCAGCTCTAGGAAAAATATTACAAGAATGTCCTACTTATTTTGATATTCTGCAATGGTAAACCTTCCCAAGTTTTCAAAAGTAAGGTTTCAAGCAATTCTTTCCATTTGTAAGAGGTTATTTAGTTATTCCCATCTGTCAGTAAAAATCAGAAACTGCCCTTTTGGATGGCAGGCAAAAAAACTATGCAAGGTCACCCCTGCAACCTTAAAAGTTTTTTAAGATCTCTTCAGGTATTTTACAGCTTTGTTTATAAACAGTTACAATAATAGGATTTTTATTACCCCAAAATAAAATCATTATCTTAATGTTGAAGAAGCACGAAGATATAAATGGTGCACTTTTTAATACCTAGACTATCCATTACCATAATTAACCACATAGCTACTAGGTTACATATGTACACATACTTACAAGCAGGGCAGAGCTCATTTGCAGATCTTTAATTTGCTGACTTTTCTTAAATGTTGTTGATTGAAATCACCACCTTAATGTTGCACAGCTCTGTCTTTTGTTTACTGCAAGTGATTAAGACAACCAGTGGCAGTAATTTTTCTCAGCACTATAAAACAACTCAAAATAACACTTTCCAGTTCTTCATTTATTCATGTTACATAAAATATAGCTGGAAATTCACTTAAATTCCAGTACTACTGTTGATATGCAGACAACAGCCAGCTGCTGTCAAGGGAATAAAGCTTTAACACACCTTGTCCACAACACAAGGGAATCCTGAGTTGGTTATGGGATATAAGGTTTTTTGTGCTAAGGCATGTTTGCTCTGAATTGGCACTTGCTCTGTGAGCTGCTGAGTTAGGCACTGGCATAACTCTTTGCATGCAGACTGCATCAGCTTGACCAAAATTTTTGGTTTGTCAATAGGAAAACTAGAAAAAACATACACATTCAAAAGAATTATTCTGAACATGTTTTTTGTGACAGTCTCCGTGTCACATTCAGCAAGAGTTTTTCTTGTAACTGATGTCTTGTAACTGATTTTCTTGTAACTGGGATGTCTAATATTCTTCTCACATTTCCTCTCCCAAGTAGTTACTGCACTCCTTTAAATGACTTCTGAGAAAACTCTGGAAATATAGTGCAATTCATCCAACCTACATTCCACAAACTTAAAAAGGAATAAAAATGTTGTTAAAGCTGCATAAATGGCAACTTAATCCCACATCAGGTAGAGGTAAACATAGCAAGAAGCCAAATTAAATGCCATCTCTTTTTCTGTTTTTCTCCTTGGACTGCCACACACCAAACATTTCATATGATCTATGAGGTTTCCAGGATAATAAAGCAAAAAGATACATTTGTATAATTCTTTTTGTATTTACAGCAAGACAAACTGTCTTGTTTTGAAACACCAAGGCTGATTGGAGTTGTACAACAGGGTATAAAATTGTCATTGCAGCAGTCTGTGTTTGCATATAGTCAAATATCACACTGACAGTACAAGAGGAGTTCATTGTGCTTTGAAAGAATTGTATCTGTACGTTGTTGTCTGAACTAAACCCCTGAAATCTTGCTTTATACTTCTAATTTTCTAATTTTACTCTGTTTCCAATGTGTACAGATTGATTCAAGATGCGAATGCAAATCTGGAAAAATACCAGGAAGTTATTTTTACCTATGTTGTGCTGGCTCTACTAAGATGTTTTGGTATTTACACAAAACATGTTTTCTGTTTGCAATTTTTCTCCCGTTTATTCTGTGAAAAACTGAAGTGATAGCCACCAATGTTTTCAGTGGTGGTGCCTGAAACTATCCTTCCATATTTAAGCTTATGGCCTCCATTAAAAACAGACGTATTTTAGAAGACATTGGGAACTAAAGCATTTTCAACAATTTGATCGTGATCTGAAAATCTTACAGACATAGTAAGACCAGATGCTTACACATGGCACAGCGTACACAGTTCACTCCCATTCCAACCATATCCAAGAGTGCCCAGCACCTGCATGGAGAAATCCCCGCTGTGCTCACAACTGCTGCCCCACACCCTGGGGTCCGGGGTGCTGCAGCAAAGCCCAAAACCAAGCATCAGGACCTTCTGCCACCTTGTGCAGTTGTGAGCAGCTGCCAGGACTCAGGATGTGAGTGGGACCAGTTCACTTCACAAGCAGCACAAGGAGAGAGGTGGGGGCAGATCAAAGGCTCCACAGAGCTCAGTGCCAGGAGGCCACAAACGCAGAAGGTTAAAGTGCAAGCATGGGCAAATTCCCAGCATGCACAAACTTTCGATTCATCCACTTTCTAATCCAAAGGGGGTGACTTTCAACGTGAGTGGATTTTTCTTTCATTAATTCATTCAATGCCTTCTTGAACCTCTAAAAACTTGGGGCATCCATTCATTGTCACCCGAGGGGAAAAAATTCTACAGCTCAAATAAACGTTGCATGCAGAAGTATTTCTCTGACAGAGTTCTGCTCATTTTTGTCATCTATCTCTAGAATAACAACTATTGACAAGATTTGCTCATCCTATCCAAAGCACTCTCTAAAATAAAAAAGACTGTCTATTTCTAAAAATCTCCTCTTCCCTGAAGTTAGAGCCATGAACAGCAACTCATCATTCCTTCCCAATGCAGAGCAATGCAAATCTAATAGGAATAACTAGGAAAACTTCCCAGCTTGCTTGGTGAAGGCACAGAATGCCCTTCAACATCTGTACTCCATAAGGAATTTGAGTACAAAAAACTTTGTAAGAGGGACAGTCCTCTGGTATATCAACCACTCCTTTCATTTTATATTGTCTGTAAACTCACTAAGGGTGTATCCTGTCCCATCAGCCAGGTCACTAATGAAGATGTTAAACTGCACTGGTCCTATTGTGCAGCCTTGGAGCACACCACAGGTTACTGGTCTCTAGTTGGACTTTGTGCACTTATCACAACAACCTTTTGAGTTTATCTGTTCAGGCAGTTTCTAGTACACCTCAGCATTCACTCATATAGAAAATTAAATCTCCAAGAGACAATAACATACACATTCCCTAGTAAACCGAGCGGGACAGAAGAACCCAGAACATTTTGGTGCAAAGTGCATCACTTTGTAAGTCAAATACTTCAGTCCAGCTTTGTTTACTTTCAGCTACAAGGTGTCTGCTGTGAAGAAAACAGTGGGATACCCAGTGCCATAGGCATTGTCTGTGGTGTTCAGACTTTCACTGTACATGACAGCACATTAATGATGTTAGTCTTACCTTAGCTTTTCTCCCCTGAGATGAAGGATAAGGCTCTTAAGTGGGATGTAATATGTCCTAATATAATATTAAGGCTTTTATCAGTAGCATATAAAAAATTTGATTCCTTTAAGTAGATTATCCTATGGCCATATGGATTTTCTAGTCATTGGGATGTCAGTCAGATATCATGTTCTTCACAACTCCACTAGGAACAACAGAGCTTATAGGAGGTCCTGAAGGATAGTCTTCATGGTTCAGCTGCTTTGCAGGAAGCATGATCATGGTGTCTCCCTCTGTCCCTCCGTATGCCCTGTCCAAAACCCACATGATTTTTATGGAGCCTGACTGGGCCATTGGTCACTCCAATCTAAAACCTGAAGAGTATTCCCCAGGCCTAGGCTGAGTCTGACACCAGCTGCTGAGAGCTCTGCTGAACTTGTGGGATCCACACAGTGGGACAGGATCCACAAACTGGCACATCACGCTGTCCGTGTGTCACACATCCATCTCGTGGTGGAAAGACTGCAGCACCAGCATTTTACAAGTAGCCAGACAAATTCAGAGGCCACATAAAAGTGGGATCTAGAAGTTTTTAATCTGTTTAGTGTGTCTATGCTTTAATTTTTTTCAGTGAAAATGGGATTTCAGTTAAGGAAAGAAATCAATAGCAGCTCCGCCTTTGAGCCTTGTTTGTGACCTAAGGGCTAAGTGACCCTTGAGCCTGATAATCCATAAAGATCCTGTTCCCCATTCTTTTCTGCTTCTCATTTCCTACCTTCGATCCTCCTAAAATCTCCTTTCCCCAGGCACTTAAGTCCATGATTAATTTGGATATTTCACACTTTGCAGTGTGTGAAAGTCAGGTTTGCTTACAATCATAAACGAACTAAGCTATAAATAAAGTCATCACTGTACACTCTGATTCACAGAGCTCCTTTCTTTTTCAGGTTTTTTTTTAATATATCTTAGGCAGCTGTATTACAAGGTGGCAGCCTCAATTAAAACAGGATGAAGAGACATGGGGCTAACTTCACCCTCTGTAGTTATTTGCCACCAGACAAAATGAATATAAAAGTGCCACTATTCTGTTACAATACAATTTCAGAACTTTTGCACCCACAAGTCTTGAGCAGCACACTTTCCAGCTACAATCTTATAATTAATCCTTAAAACCAAACCCATCATTATATTTTGCTTTTAATAAAGTCTCATAAAATAAATAAAGTCACATAAAATGCAGATTCTTAACCAAAGTTATCTATTGCCTGGTTTCCAAATTAAACAGTTGCACATGCTGAGATAGCTACAAATATCTCTTCCTCATTGTTTCAATTCCAAATAAATTACTGAAGAACCGCAAGTTCACTTCTGTTTTGCCAGGGATCATTGAGAATTTCACAATACGTTTCAGAAAATCCCAGAGCAGCAAAGGATCCCAAAATATTTGCAGAGAACAAAGCAGCCTGGCATTAGACTGCTGTCTGCTGATGGAGCATAAAAGCCACACAGGTGAGAAGTAACTGATAATTTGAGAAGAGCTTGGAAAAGGATGATTTTCATCTGTCAGGTGAAATATACTATATATTATATTGTATTATAATATATAATAAAAGATATTGTCTCTCCCTGAAAATCAAAGCTCAAAAATTCATGGGAAAAAGATTCAGATATGAAATGAAGGCCCACAGAAAAACATACTAGGAGGAAGAAGCAAGGGGAAAAATAATGTTCTGCTTAAAAAAATCCAGATGGTATACTGCCATCACATACAAAATCAATTTTCTGTATTTGGAAAAAAGACAGGTTTGTGTAAATCTCTCAATAGAAACCAGAAATTAATCATTTAACAGATGATTTCTACATATTAATAGGTGGAGGGCATTCCTTTATTTTCTTTTTTGCCAAGAGACGATAAAGATGACATGGGAGGAGGGTGCCAATACTGCTGCCTCTTCACAGGCTCAGTTCAGGAATCACTTTGGAAACTACAAAGACTTGGTGGTATCCTGAGTTTCCTTAGCAGAAATCAATGGCAAGTCCTACTTCAAGTTCTCAGTTCGGGTAAAATATCCTGTATGTTCCTTCAGTAAGTGTCCTGATGGATCTCCATAATGAAGCACTGCTTGTGCAGGAAGGCAAATGTCATGCTCACTGCAGAAATAACACTTAATTTTTCCACATTCAGAAAGGGCTTATTCAATGTCTACATTAAGCCTACTCAACCACTAATTACTAATTCCAGCTTGGAGGTCCATTAGGAAGTGAAGCCTCTGCACACAGACAAAAAAGTAAAGTTATGCCCTCATTCAGGGAGGTAGATGGGAAATGAGGAAACTGCAGGGAAAAGCAAGAAAATAGAGCTTTTTTTTTTTTCTAATCAGGAAAAAATCAAAGAAGCAAAAAAATTCAAAAGATCGTTTACATCAACTTTCTTCTGTTAAGAAAGATTCAGGAGAACTTCAGTAAAACAAGTAAGTCCCACACACCTTCTGGAAACCCTCTGCAGTTGTAAGTTACAACGATGAAAAAAAGGTGAAATGAGGTGAATGCAGACCTGGTTCCATCCTGCCAAACTGGATGAATATTACCATAATTATTTATGACATATTCCAAGAGCATTCTAGGAAAAACTACTTAAAAATTAATTTTAATGTACCTTTAAATACAAAACATTCACATCATAAAGACAAATTGACATCCCAGGTTAATAATGCTCTTTTGAGGTAAAACCCAAATGCATGTCCCTTTTTGTCCCTTCAGCATTCAGCATTATTTTTTGGGGGGAGTGGGGATGGGTTTCTTTTGTTTTGTTTTCTCTTAAACACAGTCATCCAATCTAAAGTTTTCATGCAAAACTTACATGGATGTTTATAATGGTGCTGGAAATAAAATAGCTAGAGCCATTTAGCTCAGTCTAGCATGTGGAAAGATGGCTGGGGGTAAAACAGCAGTCTTGGCTTTCCTGGGGCACTGACAGACACATCAAACACTAAGGGTCAAGGAAATCTTCCCCTTTTCACATAACATAGTGCCATTAAAATCTGCACAAAACCTTATTTGCAATCTATTAGGAAACCATAAGATGATTTCTTTCAAAGTTTTTAAATATTATTTTAAAAGTGTTTCTCTGGAAAGTGCAATAACTCCTGGCAGTGCTCACAGAACCGGTCAAACACAGAAGGCTGGGCATCAATCTGATTTAACATGAGCTTGTAGTGGCCAAAGAGAAGTAAATCTTGGCACATTTCATTTTTACACACTGAATTGTCCAGTCCTATCCTATCTACTAAAAAAAAGCCAAACCCAAAGTCGTATCTCCACTGATAATTATTCCTCCATGCACTTTTTTGGCTTTAGATGCCATGGTTACAGATACAGGTTGGAGGAGGTGTCCTTTTCTTTCAGTCCCACTCAGTTTCATAGTGTTGTCTGTTAAAAACACAACACACTTTTAACTGAACACAGTTCAGAAACAGAAGGTGAGTAGTAACATAGAAACATGCGCTCAGTCAAGGGGACCAGACAATCTGGGAGAATAATGCTTTGGAGATCTTCACATCCAACAAGGTTCTTCCAGGGAAGAAAGAAGGTCTTCATTTGAAAATACACATGCACTTTAGAGGCAGTCACAGTCATGCCAGTCTCACCATACAGACTGGATCTGGAACTGCTTCTAGCTCCTCAGCACACATGGTGCTATAGACTGAACAAAAATGTAGGCATTCTCAAAAGAAGAATGTAACCTCTTGGACTACCACATGCACTAGTCAAGAATATGCAATCACTCAAAAAATAAAAAGGATTTTAAAGAAAAGCAACAGGATTTCTGTGTTTTGAGAAACATACAATTCATAATACAACCGTCCTTTCATTGACTGTGTACTTTGTGGATTAAGTTCTTTAAAAGAATGAAAACACAGGAAAGTCACAGAAAGTAATCAGTTAATTTTTTTTGACCACATAAGAGAATGAGTATGATTATTTTTCATGTTATTCCAAATAGGCATTTATTTTTCTCATTATCAGGATAAATTAAGTTATACATTTTGATAACTGTAAATTTGTAGTTAATTTGTTTTCATAAGTTTATACAAAATTTCAACATGATCAAATACCATTTATTTGTAACTAATGATTCGGGAAGCCTCTGAAGCCTCTGTTTCAACAAGTCTGCTTTGGGCATGCTAATGACAAATACTGTCCTATTCTTTTAATCTCTGCAGCATCATTCCCAGAAATTTGTAATTGAACACCTTAATATTTTTCCAGTGATACAAGCTAAGGAATACTTAAACCACTTAAATGACACACTGAGGTCAGCATGTCGGTTCTTGGTACAAATGTCCCACTTTCCTCCATTTCAGGGCTCTGAGAGCCCATCAGGTTCACCAGCACTTGTCATTTTCTGTTCCTTAAAGCACAAATAGCTTTCTACACAGGAGACTCCCAACAAAGCAAAGCAAATACACAAAACCAACCAAGCAAGCAGTCCCATCATGTTACAGCCTATCTGCTGGGCTTGGAGGGAATTTGCACTCAGATTCCTTTTCTTCACTTTTAGGAGTGGGAAAGCAGGAGCCAGGGGCAAGGAAACAAGAAGGAAAATTGCTGCTTATATCTAAATGCACAGACCTTGTGGAAACATCACAGAAAACTCCTATTTTTGGTCACAAAACTTACCATGTGGGGAAATTTCCTCAAATGCCCTTTTCTAGGGGCAAATTGAGAATCTCAGCCCTTATTTCTACCCACGCACATACCCTGATGTATAACTGCTTCTAGCTTTCATTAAGATCCAAGTTGTGTGGCTACTGCAAAACAAAAATGTATATTCATTACTGACTAAACAGAGGTAATTTGTGCTTGAGGGTAAGTGACAGACACACCATCTCATGACATCAAGCAGGTTTGCATCGATCACAGCTGGATTATTGGGTGGGAAGGAAGATGTCTTGCATGCAATCACTCCTACAAATCAGATCCCTTACAGTCCCTAATTTTTTCCCTCAGATTAATTTTTTTTCTCAGATGTAAACCTTATTGGGATGATCCTTCTTATTATACACCAAGAAAAAGATGGTGCAGTATTGCTGTGGTTTGTGTATTAACAAAGGACTTTTGATAATAATATCAGAAGGCTAAATATTATTTATTAACATGACTTTATAATACAAAGGATTTGGGCTATTATCTGCCCAGCCCGGAGCATCTGAAGCTCTTGCTTCAAGCTCCATCCAAGGAATGCTAGAATAGCTTACACAATCAGAGATAACAACTTTTCACCTCACAGGTTGAAAGGAAGAAAACTTCCATCTCCTGTATCAGGAGACAGGTAGAGAAACCCATCTATGTCCTTAAACACAACTCAAAGATTTGTTTGTAAAAACTTGTACAGAGTAAAAGATAGTAAAAAATGCTTTCCCATGGGAAAAATTTTCTGCAGGCCTACATGCAGAAAAACCTATAATATGTTCATACAACAGTGCAGGGGTGGAACACCATAGGTTTTCAGAAGCCTCCCTTAATACTCACACTTTTCTTCAAATACAATGGACCTGTTCCTTGTGTCCTTTCTTTGTTCTTTTCCAGGCAAGCAGTGGCAGTATAATAAACTGCAAGTTTTGCAAAGTGGTGAGCAGAAGCAGTTACAGAGTCTTAAAAATAATAAAATAAAATACTAATAATTAAAAACCCAACAGAGTAATATGGATTGCAGTTGCCAGGTAAGAAGACCACATGGGAAATCAACTCCTGCATTTTCCAGCAAACAGACTCCCCCCACACTTTAGCACCTCCCTAATAAGTCTACTTATGAAAAGTAAAAACTAAAATCCTAAAAACCACAAGGAACACATTCAAAGATACAGCTCGAGAAGTTCTCTAAAGTGAGGTAATTAGTCATGGACAAGCCGAAAAAATCTTTGGTGGTAAACTTTTAATCAGCACATTTAAAAAAACCTCAAGCCTCTATTTGGAAATACATGTTGAGACTCACTTTCTCAGAGTAAAACATACTGTAGATAAGCCATCTCATAAAATGCACTTGAATCACCTTTCTATTTCATCATTTTGTTTTCAGAAGTTGCAGTACATGAACATGTTTTGATGACCTAATATCCTGATGTTTTGGCAAGAACTTTGCTTTACTGCCTGCCTGCTTAAAAGCCAGGCTGTCAAGATTATGCAGCACTTCAACACTAAGTCTGGTGTTTCTTATTTCAATAATTTACTACTAACATCCTCTGGTACATGTCCTCTTTGTGCTCCTCGTGCTTTCTCTGAGACTCCTGTGGCAGATGGTTCAAATGGCGTGGCACACGCTTGGTGTACAGAAGGAAAGTGACAAGTTGGATGGGGCTTTGAGCAGTCCGACCCAACAGAAGGTGTCCCTGTCTGTGGCAGGGTGTTGGGAACTAGAGGACCTGTAAGGTTCCTTCCAACCCAAACCATTCTATGAAACCATTGCTGGAGCCCTGGGCTCGGCCCCCCAGAGCCAAGACTCATGGGTTGAGGAGAGCCATGTCTGAGTATTAACTTGTGTGGGTTTGGATGACTTGATGTACTTTGTGGTATCTTTTCTCAGTTATTTCTCAGACCCTTTCTTGCTCACACACTAGGAAAAACTAGGACTCTGGTAAAACAGAAATACAGAACCTGAGCTGCAAGTCAGTATTTTTTTCCTTTTCCTCTTTCTTTTCTTAACAGTTTTCATTCTTTTGAAATCCTCCTTCCAAGTTTTCTCCTTTAATGGAAGGCTTTCAATCTTACACCCAGAAAAAGGAATTTGAAAATGACCAAATGAATCATCCTCATATGAAAGCTGACTGTTAGCAACAAAATTTTAAGCATCATATTGTATTTCGGCTAAATTTTTGTGCATTCAGCACAAATCACCTAAAAGAGATTTCTTTTTCTCACAGTCCCGTGTTCATTGATCTGGATTTCTCTGAAACATTAAGATTTCCAAAACAATTCACAAACAAACCAACCAAACAAAAGGAAAGACATTTGTTCAGGCTTGTATTGTACTTTCTATGTTAACTTGTCACTTACAAAAAAATATTGAAAATACTATCAAGAGTATCTACACAAGCAATGTGTTGAAATGTGAAGGAGTCGGTGGAATATGGAACTATCTAACCCCAGGACATGGGATATTTATTTTGCCCACCTCTGTGAGCTTATTTCTGTATTAACACTGTATTAACAAAACCTTTGCAGCTACATTGCCCTGCAAAGTAAAATACTTAAGGGAATTGATATAATTTTGCTCTACCAAGCATTTACATTAATTTTGCATTATGCATGCAACCCCACACTTTCCTACTTACTAGTTACAGAGCAAACTTTAACTGAAGTCAATAATATACATTAATAGCCTCCAACTGTAGGTTTAGTAAGGTATTTTCAAGTACTCAGTGCACAGCACGAACAGCATGATCATTTCACAAACCATTTCATCTCCATGTGAGGATGTGTGCATCTCCCTGCTATTATAAGAGCAAGTCTACAATACCAATATCTAACATAAACTGAGAGGACATTCTTTGTTTTCTAAATCTTGTCAGCTCTCGAATGCTTGAAGGCATTGTGGGACTAACTGGATCGTATTCTTCATGGAAGAATATAACCCAATGGAAGAAAAGGTGATGTTACTTTGGTTTTTTACCTTTTTTTTTTCCTTTGATGGAAAGGCAAGGCTCCCCTGTTAAGCAACCTTTGCCAGAGACTAATTCACTGGAAAATTGCTTCTCTAGTCTTAGCTCTTTTTTTCTCTAGAATAGCATCTGATTGTCTCCACTGGCAGATTAATCAACACACATGACGGACATGGCCAAGAATTACTTTGCCTTTTCTGATTTCAAATTACATATATTAATCATTGTTCTGATTACTATTTTCAATATTGAAGTATAATGTAGTAAAGTACATTATGAAGTAATGTACAAATTTGTAAAGTACAAAATTTTCTATTTTACATTTCTAATAATGATCTGGGATACATTTCTACATTTCTAATTATTAGAAATGTAAAATTTGTCAATGCACAATTTCTCCCAGCTTAGTTATGATTCTCTAAGGCCTTTACACAGCCAATCACCAGGATAAGAAAGAGCTCCACATAAAGAACCCAGCACCTGAGAGGAAAAGAGTCCTTTCAATTACTCCAGGAACAAATGGTCAATTTCTTTGAATGGCCAGAGGTGGGCAGGTATCAAACAACAGAGAAGTCTTTCCCAAATAATAACCAAAGAACTGAAAGAACAAACTTTGTTATGGTGGTAAAGTCTGTTATTTTTTTAAAAAACTTACAACCAAAGTGGCTGTGTGTTAAAATGCATTTCAGATGGAATCACCAGCATGAATAGTTCACCCCTTAAATAACAAGGAAGCATCTAAATAAGAGCAGCTTAATAGAAGTCACGTTAATAAATTCCCTTCAGTGACAGCACTTGAATTATCATTGAAAAAAATTAAAAATAAAAAAGTTCTTTTAGTGCAACTGATGTGCTGTCTCTTTCAATGAAATTTTCACTTGCCAGTCATTATCATTTTGGTGAAAGACTAAATTATTTGCTGCTTGTCAGTGAGGGGCAGAGTGTAGACAAAATGTAAGAAGTTGACAAGTTAGATGATAGAAATGAATAAAATTTATGTTCTTATGAACCTAATGGCAAGTAATTATCTCTGAACTGGCAGTACAAATGTGCTTTTTCATCATGAATATCTGACATGCATTAGAAATTTCCAGAAGACATATTATTTATACAGTAAAGCAACAGAGTGGAAAACTTGTTAAATATATGGCTTCTGCACCCAGCATTTAATTGAAAAGTTTAATTGAGTGGTGAACCTTCTAGAATTTTTTATGCCATGTTAAAAGGTAGGTGATAAAAAAATCCCAAAAAATACCCTGTAAGTCCCTAAGTCAACATTCTAATCTTTTTGTTGTTGTTTTTTTTAACATTTACCAGAATCCCAGATACGGCTGCATTGTATGTTCTGGTCACAGCCTGCAGCACTAACAAAGCTGGCTATAAGAGGATGAGTGTGTGTGTGTGTCTACATAACACAACAGACAATATCATAAAATACAGCACCTCCTAACACCAGTATTAAACTGCAACTTGGCAGCCAAAAAGTTGCATATATCAGGATTATGGTGGACTGTGCTACTGTTGTTCTTTCTCATGTGCTTATGTACACTTACACTCCCAGCACGGAAGTCTTGATTCATACTATTTCTAATCTAAGCTAGGGGCTGTGCCTCATTTGGATGCACGGCGCTCTAGTCAGCATTTTGTGTATGACCCTGTGCCTTGATCAGCAAACAATATTCAGATCCTGCTAGAAAGACAGAATGTTTAATTTCCTTGCAGACGGTACAACATTATTCATCCCTTAAGTACTTAAGTGGTTCACTAATAATTTATCCTCACAATATCCCTGAAAGATGAACAGCTGGTATTATCCAAACTTACAGATGAGAAAACAAAGCACAGGAAAAGCAAGGTCAAACCTACTCATTAAAGGGAGATGCCTATTTTGAGCATCTAGACCAGGCCATTGCTGAATACACAGCACAACATGGCTGCAGCTGCAAACATTCACGAGCAGCTGGAAGGAGCCACCAGAGGAAAGCAGGGTGAGCTCTTCCTTCCCTGAGCGAATATTTTGCCATTAAAAGTTTCATTTAGCAGTTCTGTATAAAAGAAAATAGTTTTCATACCTAGAAACATCAGGAATTCTTAACACGCCTTGTGCATTAGTGCTGAAAAATTAAATGCATATGTCTTGGAAGTTTTAAGAAGCAAATCAGGCATACTCACTATATTTGGTTTCAAAGTACTTTTACAGGAACTAAGTATTTTGAAGTTACGTAGGAGTACTACAAGTTCAACCTGTACAAAAATTATCTCAAAGAACATCTTATATACAAGTGGGCAGGATTTGCTAACTGATTTTTGAAGCTGAGAAATCTAAAAGTGACTAAGCAAGTGTGTCTGATACTTCAAAAGTGTTATTTTTGTATAATTATACTTCATAAAAACCGTTGAGCACCGCCTTGTAACAGAACAATGCAGAACAGGACAAACAGTCCTCTACAGAGCTGACAACTCCAAGTGGATATAAAAAGCTACATTGGGCAGATTGCCTTGTGCTCTTCAGCTACACTGCACTGAGTCCTTCCTTCCCAGGAGGAAGGAGGTAGGTGTGATTTGAGAAAACAGCACTCTCAAAGGATGACAACTGCTCTCACAGGTACCATCCCAATGTTCTCTTCCCCAGAAGAAGCCCCTGTGGTCTCTTGTAAGTGATTCTCTCTAGGTTCGTCCGCCCAGGGGCCTAAGAAGAGGGTACAGCCTGCCTGGATTTCCTCCCATTTTAATGCAGTCCCCCAGGACAGATAACATTAGTCTCAGGACACAGAAGTGTCTTATTATTAAGTTGGCACCTCGGAGAGTACCAACAATGGAAGGAGTTCAGTTAAGCGAAAATCAACTTGGCTGAAGTTTTCAGTCAACAAAGAAGAAAATTAGGTGTTTTGCAGTATTTGTCTTCACTGCCTGGCCCATTATCAAAATTTGCTGAATTCTGCTTGAGAATATCAAACTCTATAGTACAGCAGTCCTGACAACCTCAGGATTGAAAGGCAAGCATTTCAAAAAGCAGAACCCCCTCAGAGCTTGCTTCCTGAGGCTGGTACTCTGAATGAATTTTCCATTTCAGCAGATGAGAAACACAGTACTTTGAGCAAGTTTGCTTTCACTGCATTATTTCATGATTTACAGAAAAGGCATTTTATTGACAACAAAATGACAATATTTATGTCTTTAACCCATATAAAGGCTACATGTTATTATCTGACATCCATCTAAGACCAACAGGTATCAAGAAATGTTAACTTACATTACTTGTGTGTGACAGAGGAACAGTATCAGTGAATATGACAGGACAACAGCATTAGTGCACACGCACATCCTTCTGCTCATGGAAGAGTAAAATATAATATGTTTCCTAACCAGAACCATCTAAGAAATCAGTCTGTACTTAACACACAACCTAGACTGCAAATTCTTTGCAGGGTTTGTTGTGTGTGGGTTTTTCCCCACCAGCAGGAGGAGCCTTTTGCTTGTCTTGTGCAAAGCATCTGCCACTGTCCCACACAACATCCTTGTCTCTAAATCGGAGAGACATGGACTTCACAGATGTGCCCCTTGGCAAATAAGGAATTGGCTGGATGGTTGCTGTAAAAGAGTTGCAGTCAATGGCTCAGCGTCCAAGTGGAGACCAATGAAGATTGGTGTTCCTCAGGCGTCTGTTTGGCACTTTTTAACAGTACTGTTCGGGTACAGTTTAACACCTTTTTTGGTGACCTGGACAGTTGGACTTGAGTGCAAGTTTGCCAATGATACCAAGCTGTGTGGTGAGGTTGACATGCTGGAGGCAAGAGAGGGACCTGGACAGGCTTAGGAGATGTCTGTGTGAAACTCATGAAGTTCAACGAGGCTGAAGTCCTTCACATGGGTCAGGGCAATCCCAAGCACAGATGCAGACTGGGTGGCAAATGGATTGAGAGAAGCCCTGAGGAGAAGGACTTGGGATGTTGGTGGATGAAAAACTGGACATGACCTGTCAATGTTTGCTCACAGCCCAGAAATCCAACAACAAAGAAATGTGGGCACCAGGTCAAGGGAGGGGATTCTGTCCTTTCCTCCGCTCTTGTGAGACTCCCCTTGGAGTGCTGCATCCAGCTCTAAGGCCCCCAAGATAAGAAGGACATGGATCTGCTGGAGCACGTCCAGAGAAAAGCCATGAAGATGATCAGAGGGCTGGAGCACCTCTCCTGTGAGGACAGGCTGAGAGACTTGGGGTTGTTCAGCCTGGAAAAAAGAAGGCTCCAGGGAGACTTTAAGGCAGCCTTCCACTACCAAAAGGGAGCCTCTGCAAGAGAGCTGGACAGGTTTTTTTTTTTTTAAAAGCATGTAGTGACAGCACAAGGGGGAATGGCTTTAAACTGAAAGAGGGCAGGTGTAGATGAGGTATTAGGAAAAAAATTCTTTACTGTGAGGGTGGTGAGACACTGGAACAGGTTGCACAGAGAAGTTGTGGATACCTCATCCCTGAAAGTGCTCAAGGTCAGGCTGGATGGGGTAGGAGGACTGGAACTGGAGGACACTTAAGGACCCTTCCAACCCAAACCATCCTATGATTCTCTGATTTACTAAAAGAAAATTGTATTAATTCAGTTTGCAGGAGGTTTACAGCCTCCTTGGCTACTCCTGAACAGAGAGCAATTGGCAAAGAATTTAANTCCACACAAGAACAGCAAAGGCAGTATTCTTACTCCATCAATTTCTGAAAAAAAAATACAGTCATTTAAGCCACACATCTGTGGGCTTCTCTGGAGGACTACCAGTATGGGAAAGATGTAAAAATGCTGAAGCAACAGCCTGAAGTCAGTTACTGAGTTAACTACCTCAAGTGACAGCACCTGGGTTTTCCCCCATGCATAGCAAAAAAAAAAGCCAAAGAAAGTTAATTTTCTGAAGTTACAACACTTTATTGATTAAAAAACCATAAATCCACTTGGGTGTTCTAATAATAAAATTTTCAGTTAAAAAGTAAAAATCTCATGCCTGCTAATAAGTGCAGGAATATGGACAAAAGGAATGTTTGAGCTGGGCATTTTAAATGAATCCTCAATCTCTGAAAAGTGAAAGGTTCCCTCAAGGTTTCTATTACTGTTTCTCAGCAGGTCTACACATGCAGTAGCAATTTGGTGCTCACAAGCAAAAATACTGAAGGTTTAAGGTCAGTCTCTACTGTCCAAGTAGGAGAGAGAAGATAAAGCACTGAACAGCAGCTATCTTCAGTTATCTAGGATTATAAAAAACTGAAGGATTCCTTTTTATTTCAAACCCATGCTGGGCAAATCAGGTTAGCTCTTAAATCAGAAGACTCTGTTACACACCTTTCAGCAGATACATCATTACAGCTGTCACTGCAATTGTTTTCTTCTATTTTCTTTAGAAACCATAGGCAACTGTACAATTTTAGAAATTTCTTCTATTACATACAGATACCTGTTTCTCTTCCCTCTATCTGATTTGAAGGACAATAGATAAACTCTCTTATTCAAGTGAATACGGGACACTTTCACCTTTTCCTTTATCTTCAAATTTCTATTTTTACCCTTACCCCCAATTTCTAAAAAAAATGTGCAGCAGGATCCCACCTGTTTCCCTTAAAACATTTCAAAATCCACTAATTTTACTCCATATTTTGGGCACAGTACTTCCAACTACATCTGTACATTTGGTATTTACTAAGTCAGTCTGTCAAGATGGACAGAGACATCTCAATTTATCTCTATCACCTCTTACATCCACGTGAGGATGGACACAAAATGCCCTCTGGAAAGGCCATCCACTTACACTTTGCTATCCTGTATACCCACCTTTGGCAGGATCAGTCCTGTCCATCATGGTTGGACAGAATACTGATAAGAAGGGCTTGTACAAGAGCTTTCTGGACTTACCCTGCCAGTGCACAAGTTATTACCTGACTCTCAGTGAGTCACTGCCCCATGCCCATCCATCTTATTCATTTTCATCTACTAAACCTACTACCTGGCCCCAGCATAAGCCACATTTTCATTCTGCCTAAGGACTCGTCCTGCCATTTCTCTCTGGAGCACTCTCTTCCCGGCTGACCCTTATGCAGGGGAGCAAAATGCAATAAAAGCCTTTAAATAGCATCCCCATCTTCCTTCAAATTCTTCACGAAAATACATCTTCTGTGGTCTTCTTCAAAGCAAAACACCCTTGCACTAATGAGGCCACTGGTTACTCAGGACTACTCAGTAACTACTCAGGACTACTGATTTATACATGCAGCTCTTCCCAAATCACCCTCCTAAACAAGAAACTCTGTTGTCATCAGGCTTCCTGAAGCTACTAAGCAAATGCATTTTATTTACCTGTTGAATCCCTCCATAATCCTAAAACTGAAGCTCTCTGGTTGGTTTAAACTTTATTTGTAAATAGAACCTACATGATTGTATAAACCTCTGGCTACTGTCATGTACATTATTACAAATAGCTGTAGCAACCTCCTGCTCCTGGGTTATAAAACTGATCTGTTTATAAAGAGAAAATCATTGCATTTCTCAATTCTCTGAATAAACTCAAAGGATTATCAGAGATTGAAAACATTTTGGTAAAGGTATTAGCAAACCATGCCTAGTGTAGCCACCACCTTGACGATTCTCCCACAACTTCAGTAATTCTTTTAAAGACTCCTTTTGGAGTTAAAATAATTTGCAGTGATCTGTCTTTTCACATGAAACCAACAGCTAAGTACCACTTTAGCTCACTAAAGCTTAATCATTAAGGTAAGGTGGCTAATTTAGCACTAAAACCATCTCCAAAGTGTCTTTTGCATCTCCGTTACCTAATCGTGAAGGGGCTTATCTTCCCCTGTTGACTAGAAGGGAAGTGTAAGCAATTGCATCACTAATGCAGGTACTTGCACCAAGTGTGTGACAGCAGGTAAGGTGAGTATATGCCTCATGCTTCTGCCATCAAGCTTAAACCCAAAGTCTATGTGTTTGATAAATAAGAGGCAATTAAAACCTCAGCATTAACCATTTTTAAAAAATCCTTTCATTTTAGATGCCGAGTAATACTCTATGATCTACTTTATGATCTATGATCACCAATTTACCACATTTTGGAGAAAAAAAGTAAGTCACAGTGCTTTTGCAAAAAAGTGTAATAGGATAATTTAAGACTGAAGGGTACATGCTGGAGACACGTTCTGTTTCCACTTCAGCAGAGTGCAACACAGTTCAGCAGGTTAAGGCAGATGAAGAATGGAATCTGTGAGGGTTCTTGTTTTGAGTGTGAAGCTGAGCTCATTGTGACATGCCTGAAAAGTCCCAGTTTCTAAGCAGAATTCTAGCCTGGCCTTGTCACTTATTTACATCAATCGAGCCCTTTGGCCTGTTCCTTTCTCTGTGTATTTTATTTTATCACACACAGGGAGTAGTTGCTGACCTCATTTGGACTACACTTTCCTCTCAATTGACTTTGAAGAAAAACTGTATCAGCATCAATAGGCAAATTTACTGGTATCCACCCAAGCATGACAAGAGGTAAGAGCTCATGTTCCCCTGCCCCGGCATTCATCAAAGCCAGAGAGACACACACAAAAGAAAGGGCACACTCCAATGACACACACCCAGTGATGGGAAACCTGCCACAGCATCACCCCAGTGCTTCCCAAGTCACAGTACACAGCAGTCACACAGGCTGCTTAGCTTAACCCTTGGAAAGCTGCTGATTTGCTGTAATGCATATTTAACAGCCACAGTCACTTCAAGAAACAAATTTTGTCCAGCTGGGCAGCTAGTTTGGTTATGCCCACCTTTTCTTTTTTGACTGGCAAAAAACTAACTTGATAAACACTATCAATATTTAATATTCAATACCAATATATTAATTTTAGGAGGAAAAAATACAAATATTTCAGATTATTTCTATTTTTTAGTAAAAAAAAAGACTAGAAAGAAGAAATAGAATAGAAGGAGAAAGTGCTGAGTCTGTTGGTCCAACACAAGCATTACTATTTTGGGGATTCTTCTTATCTGATTGAGGATTCAGAGAAGATCCCTTTTTCATCTTTTCTTTTGCACTGGCAAAAGATAATGGATGTGATAATGGAATGAAGTGGGGAAGAAAATGGTTACCCTGCACTGTTGAGCACACCACTGACTTTACAGGAGAAAAAGGAAAAGCTGTCACCTAAAATTGGGTGTCCTGCTCAGAAGCAAAGCCTCTGATCTGTGCCACCCTGCAGAACCAAAGAACAGACCTACTGAAACAACTCCGTGGAGCGCTGCTCATTAAAGGAGCCATCTCAGAACAGGTGGAGAAAGAACAGGCAGAAAGAATAGAACAGTCAGAGCAGCCCAGGCAGCAACAAAAAAAACCCACTTCTGTGACTTTCACAAGAAGAGAGTTCTTCTCCCTCCCCTTCCCAAAATTAGTAATTTTGTAGAAGAAAAAACAACAACTGGATAAAAGAGAGAACAGTGATCTGATGTATGACAGGGAATTAAAAACTCAAGACAAGGCAAGACATGAACTAAAGGACTAAACAGAAGGGCTGTGCTGGATTAGGCATTTCTGTGCCTGGTGGGCTTGTTCAGCTTTTGAATCTGCTGAAACACTTTTGGTAATTTTGGAGGGGCTGTGAGATTGAGCTGGGCTACCCTTCAGCTGGTTCAGGCCCTTAACTAAAGATGTGTGGCCTCGAAAGGGTTCATACCAGCATAGCTCAGAGGAATGAATGAGCAGAAACTGCTTTTTTTAATTGGTAGAGCTTCCTGAAACAGTATGTACTCCGTATGGAAAATGTTCTGTTTCTGCAGCTGACAATGGCAATTTCAGACAAGAAACAGTGAGGATGTGGGTGCTTAATGGCAAAAGGTTGGTTCTGCAGACTTCAAGTTAAGCTGCTTCATAGCATGGCAATTTAAACTTCAGCTATTTAACACTGTTGCTAACACCATGAAATTTTACATACTACAAAACCTGCAATTCTTGTTTCCTGCCACACTTTCAAACCAGTATGCATAAAGGGAGTGCTCTGTAACACTTGAGAAATGACTTTCTGACATTTCATTTGTGAGTCCCTCTGCAGCACACCTGTAGAAGCCACACAGACCGGTTCCATTCAGAGATCCTGCCACAAGCCCACTTGTATTCCTAAATAGCAGTGTATGTTCCTCATGCATTAACCACCCACTACTGTGTCCTTTTATTTCTTTTTGCTTCACATGCTTGACACACCTGGCCAGCTCTAATAATGCATGGGATGGTGGAGCAGGGAAGATGCTGTGTAATTCCTTGGCACTGTCCTGACAGGAGCCTTTCCAGGAAGCATGAGCTCATGCTACACCCTTGCATCCACAGCTTTCTGTCATGTGGTTGTCACTGTATCTCACTCTATGGACTGATGCACTGGGACTTCATGAATTACAGAACTTTGATGTGGTATTTCTGAAAAATCATGAGATCTGCCACTTGGTCCTTTTGACCCCATCACCAATGTAATTTTCAGTTCTAGTTTGTGACAAAGCACCAACTAGCAAATGCTGGGAAACATCATACTTTTATGGACTAAAATGTCATGCTTAACCCTATCCAGGAGAGCACCCAGCAGAAATGCCTTCAAAAGCAATCAGCTCAGCTCCAAAAGCACATCTGGAACAGCATGGTGCTGCATCCTTGTGAGTAACCAGAGGCCTGCAGAGATCACCTGTGATTTCCCTTGGTTTGTTTTTGTCCATCGATCCATCTGTTCTCTTAAACTGGCAAACCACTTATTTCATAACACCACCACTATCAGAATGCATGTCAGTGCTCAGATGAAGGGGACATAAAATGGTAAAAATTATGGTGACACAAGAACATTTTTTCTAGTTCTGAGAGAACAGACTTAGGTAGCTATTTTGTGTCATCTACATCACTCTCTTCTTCGTTTCATAGCCATGTGAAGCAAAAGGAAAGGATGAGTGTTTGTTCAAAATTCATGGCCAGATCTAAAATTAAAAGCCTAAAGTAAGACTGCAGCACCAGAGCTGACCATAAAAAGCATGCCTGGGGGATGGTGTGCCCAAAGCTCTGCTGCGTCCAGTTATGGCAGTATCCCAACTCCATTATCAGCTACAAATAGCTGATAATGTACTTGAACCTACCCAAGGGACTAACCCAATTGTTGGAATCCAGGGCACAGGGAATGTTTTCTGTGTGTTTTAGAAAGCCCTGATTCTCAGCAAGACACTGTTTTTAACCTCTGTTCCAGGGAAAAAATTACTAAGGCTTTGGGATAAGTTAGAGAACAGAGGTGTGAACTAGGTAGTAGCAGTAGTAGTAGGAGTTTATCACAGGGTGAAAGATTTAGAGTTTTAGAATTTTAGTATGAGAGTGAATAGGGACAAAATAGAAGATTTTGGGCGTTGTCTCATCTCCTTCTTGTTCTTCTTCCACTCCATTTTCTGTAGTACTGGTGGCACAAAGTCATTGGTTAGGGATAGTAGCAGCATAGGTGCTATGTGTGTAGATTAGTAGAAGTTATTGGTAGTAAAGTAAAAACAAGATACGTGTTAGAAAATAATTGAGCTGATTATCTTTAAAAAGACCTTAGTTTTAGGTATCGAAGCCATTTTGTCCATTTTATGCCTTTCTCATGCGCTCAGTCTGGCATGCAGACGGCGTACTGAACTTAAAATAAGAGAAAAATAAACAAGAACCTGAAGACCAAGAGACACAATGAGTCCTGCTCGTCTTTCATCCCTGGCAAAGAACTCACGAGAAAGAACCTCCTTCAAGGGCCCAGGGGGTAAGTTCCCAACAGTGTGTGGAGTTCAACAACAACCACCAGCAGCAAGAAAAGAACCCGACACCCAATGAATTCTCTGGTTTATCACCTTATCTTTCAATAGGTGGCAATGGGAGTGGGACCACACCACTGCCTGACCCACAGTTCCCATCTCCCAGCACATTTCCCAACAACTGCCTAGGGGTTTACGCCACTCAGGAAGATGGGACACTGCAGAGCTCCAAACTGCACTTCACCAAATGATAAACATGTGCATGTGTATTCCATATATTATAATTTTTCTAGATATTTCAAAACCATATTGCTTGATCCTATTCTCTGGTGATACCCATAATTGCTAAAATCTCAAGTTTACATTTCAGCTATCTTTATCTGTCTGTCGCTGAGTTTTTTTGGGGTTAGTGTTTCTATAACACCATAGAAGTTGATGTGTAGGACCAGGTGCTCACACAAGCCTCAAGAAGAACTGTTTTATTCACTGATTGAGAAAAATGTACCTGATGTCTGCCAGGACAGGGTCCTATCTGTATTCCACGTGGTAACACCTAAATTCTCTGCCTCAGGAGAAGAAACTAAATAATCCACCATCCTACGCTGTTCTTCAATATGCAGAAAGCTGGTTGCTTACATAACCTCAGTACCTGAGAAGCCCTTCATTTGTCCATCTAAGTCAGCTTTTATTCTCAGAGCATTCCTCACCTATCTCCCTTCAAGTGTGACACAACAAGTTACAACTTGCTGCTTTGCATGTTAGCAGCACACAAAGACCCTGGGACATTTCCTGCACCATTTTTTGACCAGAGGAAAAGATTTTTTGTCTCTTTTGGACTTAGCAATCATCCCAGGTACTAGGTTGACCCAAATCAGTAGCAGCAACAAGACCATCTAAATTTACACCTGACACAGCACAACTCAAACCAAGGGTGTAATTCTGAGTGATGCTCACTATGGCACGGTGCAGCTGGTCAGCAACCGGCTTGCAAATTGACCATAGGTCTGTAGATCAAATCGAACATTTAATTATCCTGTATTTTGCATGAAATCATTACATCTTCTATGATCACCACCTGTAAAATTACTGTAGGGATAGGGAACTTTATAACCATCCCTGAGGCAGCCAGGCATTTTATTCTGCCTCCTTGCTATCATTCATGTCTTACATTCCTATTAAGCAGCCAGGTCTGACACCTGTCTCTTTAGCCCCCTCCCACAGATAACCACATACATCTGCATGTAAATGATTAACACTCCCCTCTCGTGAAGCCACACATCTTTGCGCTCCAGTGAGAATAACTGCTTAATACTATTGCAAATAATAAAACGTGTCATTCAATCCTTGTAATAAAAGCTTAAACTCCAATGTGAGGCGGCGTGGGTGTAAGTCAGCATCAGCAATTTGGACTCAAAGGCAGTTTAACGCTATTCATAGGTTCAAAGATGAGTAAATCTTCTCTTTTGGCTCCTATGCTCTACCATCATCCTAGTATTCACACTTCTGCCAACAATAACCTACTCGAACCCCACAGGGATCATTCCTCTTTGTCTACTTTCTCCTCTTAATTTTGGCACATAAATTACACTAGCTTTGGCTGACAGGGAAAAATGCAAAGCTGATGTGTTGAACGGTGTAAATAACCCATATATAATAGCTTTTAAAAAGTTTACTTCTTCAGTCATCCTTACTGTTGGGCACATGTAACCTCACAAAAGAGTACAATATTCCAGAAGACATTTACCAGTCTTATCCAACTGTGGTGTATCTGTACTTCCATCTTTTAACACAGTGAAGGTTTCTAACATACATTCAGACAAGTGTTCTGCCCTCTGCCACAGATTTCCAGCCCTGAATAACTGAGCTGCAGAGGTGAACGTTTCTCCTAACTGTACCCTACCATGAGATACTGATATAAGCAAGGGAGAAATACTGAGGAAACACAGATATTGTTTTAAATTGGGCTGGTAATATTTAGTTGGAAAACAGTTTTTCTTTGTATTTCTTTGTTTTCATAGGATAGTATGATTTGTTTCTAGTTCTAAAAATCTATGCATAGATCCACGATGCATGACCTTCCCTTCTTCTCCTAGAATGATATGTTCTTAAACTGAGCTCATATTATATTTTATGCTTCACAACTCCTGCTAGAAATGTTCTTGCTCTTTTCCCAGGATCAAGCAAGCCTTTGCTAGAGGGAATTCTTACAGCTGCAAAGAAACCACATCTCTTACACGCCTGTATCCTAATTCTAGGTGCAGGAGTAGTGACATATGGTTCTTGTACCTTTGCGGTGTGATTTTTTAAAGAAGAGAACTACAGTAATCAAATCAAGCTGGTAAATTTACTGAAACAACAATAGGAAAGGACATTCAGAAAGATAGGCGGTATCCCCTTACAGGGAGGAAGTGCCATACCAAAGCATTTCAAGTGTTATCCAACTGCTACTTACACAGACCTTTTTGTGAAAACACTCTCATTGCCTGCAGTTTATCAGCCTTGCCCAACCTACCCAAAAGGTGATCTAAGGGCTCATATGCCATTTCCATGGGAGACGGGACATTAAAATAAAATATATTCCAGCTCTTTGATTCCCATTGATTTTGTGGGTAATACAATAACCAGAATGAGATAGCTGAAACCAATAAAAACTGATTTATAGCATTAAAGGCATTCTTTATAGCACTTATTTATGGTACATTACATCTGAAATCCAATTTCACAGGCTGCTGTTTGAAACTTTCTGTTCAATCATAAATACACTACATACAGCATAGCTCAGTGCCACAGAGTCAGATTACACAAATGCCTACGTTCCCAGAAGGAACTGCATTTCTACTGTAAATGAGTTTGACAGTAATTTTTCCCAACCAACTTCGAACCAAAAAGTTCCAGGCAGCACTCAATAAATTTAGAATATATGGTTACTCCTTTAGTCATAATAAACAAGTATTTATTAACGTATTTCAGTTATTGAAAAGGCATTAACAGAAATCACAGAAAACAAACTTGGCATATGTTGCATGATGAACTACTGAGTACATTTAAGCATTGTAGCAGGAACACTGTTTTAAAGGCACACACAAGCAGGCACGTGTTCCACTTCCATTTACAGGGATGGGAATGCTACAATCCTTCTCATCTAATTTTCGAAGAGTGAAAAAAAGGAGCCTCCTCAGTGTATCTCAAAGCTGCTCACTTCAAAGGAACATACCACATTCAGGTCACTTACTATAATCACTGTCAAGAAAAGGGCAAAAAATCAGATCTGACTTTTACAGAGACACTGTCATTTGAATCTGGAGCAAGTTCTTATTTATTTGAAAAGACTTTTCCCTGAAAGTAAAATCACCGCAAACTGTGTATGTCAGGCTTTACACAAATCTAAGTTGAAAGATGTTTTCTCTCTGTCCCTGATATGAAGGCAGACTTTGTCTTTGTGTGATGCTTCCTTTCTTGGTTATAAAAGATTATTTTTAAAGATGTAACTACATCGACATGTTACAAAACAGAGTACCTGTAGTGTTACTACTTAAAAAAACTAATGGACAAAAAAATATATTGTGCCACGTGATGTTTTGCCCCTCTAGAGCCCAACTCCACAGAGAAATAGAGCAAGACAAAACTGTATCTCCAAACACAGAGGAGTACTGACCTTTGGCTCCTCAGCTATAAAGCCACAGACTCCTGCAGGGAATACAAAATATATCAATATTGTAGAAGCAGACAGTGGCTGAAGACCTAGTCACAGTAACAAAAAAATGTCAACTGGTATATGTTTTGGGGGTAGGGAGGATGGGAAAGGAGAACCCAAATCCTAGGTTTCCAGCTGAGAGCAGACCTGACCTGACACGTGTACTTTACTCAAACTTCTAAAGGAAGCAGGAGGGAGGGAAGGATGCTTTCAGTGAGGAAACTTGAGACTGCAAAGCATTAATAATTTAATATCCAGACTTTAACCTCCAGAACACGAATCCAAATCCGATCCACATCAGTGGTGACCCACACTTATTAAATGACCTGCACGTTGAAATGATCTGACAGACTTAATTGGTTTTTAGTGTATATGAAATAACGGTGGCCACTACCTTTGACAGTCATAGCAAGCTTTACAATGGTTGAAGGCAACAGATGAGAAACACTCCCCCAGAACTGTCTCCCCCCTCCAGTGCACACTGAACAGCTCCCAGGAGAGACACTCCCTCACACCATAAACAAAAGGAACCTACCTGGCATTAAAGCAATGTAAAAAATATACCGATGGGAATCCGTCAGTGTATGGTATTTTTCCAAGGAGTAATTACTGTATAACATGGATACTTATTTAATTTTGTTTTGTTTTGGGTGGTTTTGCCATTGAAAGAAGGGTTTGGCCACTAAAACCGTGTATTGAGTGAGACTGTACAGTTGGCTGACATGGATGTGAGCAACCATTTCACATCTTGTATTCCTCTAGATTATAACCCAGATCCTACAGCTCCAGCACAGTGGACCCAAAGATAAAAAGGGGCAGAATGGAAAAGAACTGCAGATTCCATTATCCAGGTCCTGGTCACAGGCAGAAAAACCTTCCGTTTTCCTTGACATCATTTAAAATGACTTGTTCCTGAGAAAATGCATAACTTTATACCATCTTAGAAAGCTTCTGAACCTAAAACACACACTTTGGAGCCTTGTGGAAAAAAACATTTATATACATTTCACTGAAATGAAAAAATATCATATCACCTATTCTGAGTTTTATAAATGTCAAATAAATAATAGAAATAAGATTAACTAGGCTCGATCACAAACTATTTACATCCACATCTAGATTTCACTTGAAAACAAGACATATCTAAGTATGTATTTCCAATTTTAATGATGTCTTCAGACCAAAGCCCCTTCCATAGTCTTCCTGCATAAAATAAGTAGCACTGCTACAGAAATTATTTTTTCAATTTTTCAGCAATCTAGTGTTTTGCTTACAATGCAGTTTAATTTGTAAAAGAGTATATGATGAGTCTGCTCAGCATATTAAAAGCAGCATGCTAGCACTTTGATGACCTTTCTCATGGAAAAATGTCCCCACCCAATCCACAAAACAAAAAACCCTGCAAATTCTGTGATCCAGCTCAAGGACAGATTAATAGGAGCAGTAAAATTTTGCAAATTAGAGAAAACATTTCAGTTAATCGATCAAAATTTTAAAAAGACCTGAGGTCACTAGAAATACTTCACTTAAATAAACATATTATTGTATACAATGTATAAAGCTTAGAAAAGTACTTAGAACACTCATATTTCTGAATTCTTCACTAAACCATTCTAATGGGAAAAGGGTGACATTTATATTGGACAGTTCACTGAGAACTCCCACTTTATACAGAAGTTCAGTTAACATGATGGAATAAATTTGAAAATTAATTAAAACAATAGATCTATATTTTATGTTATAGATTGCAAACATGCAAACATGTTCATTTCCAGCAAAGTACATTCTTTGAAAAAGAATATAGAAGTGTCAGAGGGATCCAAAATTACAGTGATAATGGTAAAATACATGAGAATATTATTTAAGCAAATGAATTACTAGAGCTATAAATTATGTCATATTTTTATGCTTTTTCTATAAGACAAGATCAAATTCAAGGACAATACATTTAAATCTAACTAAAAGAACTTAAAAAGAAGACTAAATACAATACATTCCCAAGATAAAGAGCAATTTAGGCTGCTATAAACAAAAAAATACCATCCAAAACCACTATGGATTATGAAAACACCTTGAAATTACCCAAATGTCTTTTTGTTATTTTCTGTTAAGTGAAATGCATAGCTCCTTACACATGCAGAAAGTGACAAATGTAATGCTGATGCAGCTGTAATGCTTCACATTGACACACAGCTTTTCTCTGGATACCTGAAGAGGAAATTAATAGCATAACAGACACCAAAGTTAACATCTCACAAAATCTAGCTCTACCCGCTTAACCAAAGAAAAGCAACAAAGAATCTCAAAATGGAGTCATCTGCAGCAGAAATTCAAACTTCACTGTCCTGCCTGTGGGGTAGATGGATGGGTGGACAACAGGGCACACTAAACCTCTTCAGCAAATCCTTAGTCTCCAAAATAAGGGCAATTGAAAACCACAAATGTTTTCCCTGTTTTATCCTTTGTGTTCACTGCAATTAGGCTTCAGAAAACTTACTGAAAAAGGCAGAAAAATAACAGAAATGGAAACATAATGTCTGGATAAGGCTGAATTCTCAGATTCGGTTTCCTTGAATAACAGTTACCTCTCCCATGCCCCCTCTCATGGATCATGCTCTGTTTCAAAAACAGCCAAGAGCGCAATTAGACACACATACAACAGCTGTACAGCCCAGGATAGATGTCAAAGATATTCCATATGTGAAGCCAGTAGCTCTCACAAGAGAAGTTCAAAGCTGAAGAAAAGAGGCACAATGTACATTTTACACTGAAGGATGGCACATAAATTTCAGAGTACATTACCAAGAATCCCACCTAACCTCAGAGATGTCAGAAGTCTTGTTGACACTGCAAAATCACTGCCAGCTGATTCTCTGTCCCACCAGTAGCTCCATTTTCTTTTGTGTTCATCCCATCCAGCCCAGACTGGACAAAGCAACATGATTTTCGGGGGGGGGGGAGTTTTCAAAGCACCTGAAATGGCTCTGGTGCAATGAACAAGAGCAGGGCTTTATAGCAAGGAACTGAGTAGGCACGTGAATGCCATGGCAGGCAACAGGCAGGCATGTGGCCATACTGAGAGGGCCAAGTCTGCTCAGGCAGTGTCAGAGAACTGCACGGGAGAGGAGGATGAACCATGTGCCTTTTTGTCCACAACACTGCCTGAGAGCAGTTCCTACAGTAAACTATCCTCAAGCAAGGCAAACCCATATCTGGTAAAACCACCTACCTCTAGGAATGTGATGCGTCACCCAGGAATGCCTCCCTCTGGAAAAGACAACAGGTGACTGCTACAATGACTTTATCATCAAAACTAGATGCCTTAGAAAAGGGACAAAAGGTGGAGAGATGCTCCAGGGCCAGCACGAGAAGGACATCAAGACCATTGGGAGGAAGATTTTTACATCTCTTATGGCAGCCCGGAGCTGCACAGTCGCAAAATCCTCTGGGGCTGCAAGGAGGAAGGGGCATGGACTCTGAAATGGCCCCACAGTGCCCTCCTGCTTCCTACTCTGAGACACCTGGAGTCTGACAAGCCATTAGCTGGCAAAAAACCAGCCCAAACCTTCTCACTGTTATTTGTTCCAACTTTCAGGGAAATCTAAAACTTATATTTTCCCCAAGTTCTTAAAGACAACTAAAAGACCTTTGCCAATGTTTTCCCACTGGTATGTGGAGGAAAGTCTGAAAGTCACAGCACTAAAAGTACACAGCACTCACAACCTGAATTGTCAGTACTTATATCTCCCATAAAAAGACCCTCTTGCATTAAAGTATAAGGAAAGAAGAGATAATGCACCAAAAAGCAAGTTTAAAATAGTATCCTAAATTTTCCAGAGCAAACTATTTTTGATGCATATTATGCATTTTCCTAATTTTTCCTTTTCATTAAAATCTCAGTTCAATACTGTGCAATCTACTACAATTCAGGGACTGAAAAATTGTCAGTCTCAGCAAATCAGGGTTAAGATTTAATAGAATAATGTTGAAGTACACAATAAACAATTATAATTATTAAAGCAAACTAGACTTTGTATTTCATTTTAATTTATTTCACATCTAAAGACTTTATTATGTTTTATTTACTAATTCATAAGGTTGAAAAATTTGTAAGGCACTTTAAATTATTGATGCGACTTCAGTTTTCCAGTGTGCTCAACATATTTCTAGCCTCATAATCGAAAGCCTAGAGGCTCTGAATTTATTCATGTAACTCCCATCCAGCTGTTAGAAAAGAAGGGAGACTCCCCAGATCAGCCACCATCATGCAACACAGAATCATCATAGAATCATCACAGAATCAGAGAATGGTTTGGGTTGGAAGGGACTTGAAAGATCATCTAGTTTCAACTTCCCTGACATGGTTAGGGACACCTTCCACTAGAACAGGTTGCTCAGAGCCTCATCCTGCCTGGCCTTGAACATTTCCAGGGATGGGGCATCCATCTATATGAGACTTGGAAGTTTAACCTTGATTTTACAGTGTAAAATTACATATCTCGATAGTAGCTGCCAAGGGGAGCCATCCCCTACTCACTGAGTATGGGATACAGAGTATTTCCTTTTGTTTCTGGAGTACAGGTAATCACAGAGGGACACATGCTATCATTAGAAATCTGGCATATTTGGAGGGCTTCACCACTTCTGCAAAATGTTGTCAGCTTTTAATGAGAGAATCTCTATGGCAGAGTGATTTTTTTTCTTATTAACCATGACAATTAAACAAAATATACTTGCTTGTTAATTTTAAATCTTTCAGGGAACATGTGTCATATTGTGAAAATGATAAATTCTCACTTTTAACTGACTTTTCCCTAATTAATAACCAAAGTGCTCCTTGTGTTTTTATTACCACTATTAATGAAGTACATGAACTCATTGCAATTGGGAAAATTACTGCATGCCAAAAGTGCTTCATAATTATTCTAAGTTGATGAATAATTTTTATAGCCAGGTAGATCAAAGCCAATTCACTTAACTTTCAGTTAGAAGTATTTTTAAATGTTATTGTTTGTAGCAGTTGTATCAGATGTCAACCAAGATGTCCTGCTCTTTTTTGAAAGTTCACAACATCCCTTTCACCAGTCATCTTCTCTACTGTAATCCAGTATTAAATATTTCTGAGAGTTTCTTTGACAAAACAAGTCATAACTCCTCAGAGAAAATACCGTCTAAAATGCACAAGCTTGCAAATATCTTTAAACTGCATCAACATTTTTTCATATTCTTAAGCCAATTTTTTAATGTTTATGTCGTCATCAAGCTTGTAGGGGCTTGAAAGGATTAAAAGAATAAAAATAAGTATCTGACTTCAAGTAATGACCTGCAGAAATAGCACGGAGGTGTGTAATCAGTGCAAGTGAAGCCAGTACCTGAGAAACAAATCTTAGTAATCTGCCAAAGCCTTCTGCTGAACAATGAAGCTCTCTGGAGCTGTCTTGCAGTTAGGGAAATGAGATCCCATTGTTACATTCCCATTGTAACATTCCCATTGTTAACTCCACACGACTCACTAGGATTTATTTGAGTTACACTGCATGAACTCTGACTGTAGGAGCAGCAGTGCACAACTGGTCAGGTATAAGCTCACTTTGACTGTGCCTTTCTAATGCGATGGGGTGGGTGTACAGCAACCTCTGGAATTTTCAAGGATGTTTGTATTGAAAAATCTCATCCCATGTGCAAACCCTTTGGCTACTGATGATGTATTGCCAAGAAGCTTCATGGGTTCCCACTCCATGCTCTGCAGAACCAAAGATGCAGGCATGAGACCAATCTTCTCTGACGACCTCCCTGCAGCCACAGGCTATAAAAGGTTCCTACTCAGAGTCCAAGGAGAAGTCATACTTCACTTTTTTCTCTTCCTAATAGATCCCCAGCAGAATAACCTGGGCAGAGATGAGAAAAGGCTGACAAGGTGAACAGCAAGGCATGAGAGTGCCAATTTGTTCAAACTGGACAAAATACATTTTCGGGCAAATAATTCTCCTAAATAAAACAAATGCTGAAACTGCCCATTATGAAAGGGAAATTATCTCACACAGAGCAAGAAATCCAGGAAGAAGCATTTCAGCCCATGAATTTTTAAATATTTTCTCCAAAACAAGGAGAGGGAAGAGGAAGAGCTTGAGTTCCTGCAAAACTAAACTCAGAAGGAGGAATTAAAGGATAAGGTCCTATTTCACAAATAGGTCCTAAAGTAGGATGGTAAGATAGTTCAAACTGAATTGCATGATAGCAAACAGTCTGCCTCTAGGCAGAAGCACTGTGGAGCCTGCAATTTATGCTGTGAGGGAAGAGGACTGCAGAAAAACCTCATGAAATCGAGTGATTAGTCAATAAAATGGCAAGTGAAATTCAGTGTAAACAAATGTAGTGCACATGGGGAAAACAGTAATCTGAACCATGCATTCAGCCTAGCAATGAGATCTTAATGGGCTGTTTCCACTCAGAAATGAGACTGTGAGATAACAGGAATTTTTTATGAAAACATAAGCTCTGGACCGATCATCTGCATTTACTCCAGGGTTGGTGGATCATCCAAACCAGATGTCTTTCTCTTCTAACAGTGAATTCAAATATCCTTCTGCAATGTATTTCTGTTGCAAACATCAGATTCTAAGACTTGTGCTGTAATTTGCTTTGTGTTTCTGCAATATAACCATAATCACACTGCAATGATTAAAATGCTTTATTAGGCCTATTTAGGTAAATCCTACTATGCAGTTTATTATCTTCAAATAATACTATGGTAAATTATTCTTCAGCCATCCTCGCATCTTAAAAATAACACCAGAACACTCAACATTATTTCCCCTTTTTTAAAAAAAAATGCAAACTTACCCAGGACTTACTCTTCACTGAAAGGGCTTTCCCTACTACCTTGAAATGTTTATTTATTAAAAAAACACTCCCTGGAAACCTTTCACGAAACAAAGGAACACTGCTTATTTGGTTAGGCAGAGCAGCAATGCATATTTACAGAACTATGAGACTCAAATACTGTCTGCTGTTGCAGCAAAGCACAAAACTGAAGTCCAGCTTCAGAGCATACTGGCAACCACACACTGACTCCTTCTCCATTGCCCCTGTTTGGTATGAAAGAAGACAAAAAGAAAGAAATGAATAAAATGTTTTGCACAAGCTTCGTGCTACTGAGCCTGTCACCTCTGCTAATCTCAGCAAAGAGAAGGGTCAGAGCAGCCTAGGAGCTATTCAAAGTGTTCAAAATCAGGTTGGACGGGGCCTTGAGCAACCTCATCTACTGGAAGATGTCCCCGAACATGGCGGGGGGAGCTGAACTAGATGAACTTTGAAGCTCCAACCCAAATGATTCCACAATTCCATGGTTCTGTTGAAACGAAGCCTTCGGCAGCAACAACCCAGGAGGTCCATGCAAGCTGCCAGAGTGAGGAGAACACAGCACACCTTCCCTCTTCTACTCACTCTTCTACTCTCAGGGCAGGGGACTGCCCAAAAGAACGGGAGGGAGGACAGTGATAGGACTCCACTCTTCACTCCTTCTTTTAACTCCATAGCAATGTTAGGACCACCATTGAAGACAAGAGCAAGTAGGAAAAAACTGGAATTACAGCAAAGGTTAACAGAAAGGTGTAGTTCATGCCATTTGTCATATTACGCTTTGTCCTTTCCTCTTCCCTAACAACTGCCCTCTCCCTGCATAAAAAGGAAAGTTTTTTTCATGATAAGGTGGGTTCATGCCATGAAAAATCTCATGAGTAGATGAAACAGCACTTCATTATCTATTTAAATATTGCAGTGGGTTAATCCAGCAAATCAAAATGGAGCATGAAGCTGATGGCCTTTTATAATTCTCATGATTTCTTAAATATTCCCTCCCAGTGCACAGTCATTCTTGTATTTAACATGAAATGCACAGCTTTCACCATGTGCACATTATCCAACCATTCATGCAACCTCATAAACGTTACATCTTATAGAGCAATTATTTTTTATGTCTTTTTTTAAAGGAAAAGCTGTATCATGTCATGGCAAAGAATTCTCAGACATCTTGAAATAATTTGAGGTAGCTGCCAATCGCAAATGATAAATCCACTAAACGCAAATATTTGCTCAACCTACTTTTTGGATGTATATTCTGGGTTCAAAAATAATACAGGAAAAGCATTTTGACATGGGATTTGGTTGCAATATTTCAAGTGTTTAGTATCTTGCAGAACACGTGCCAGGAAAATAGGAATCTGAGTTCCTCTCTGCTTCATTAAATCAATTACTGTTCATACTGAAATAGCAACTGTTGCTTTGGATTTCACAAAAACATATTCTCTACCACTGACAAAAAGAAAATGTAAAAATCAGTGATTGTCTCTTAGTTGTTTGCCTATGTGACAATCCAGTCCAAAACTGTCCATATTCCTTTGAAAAAACAGACTATGCAAACACCTTTAAAAAATACACTTCCTCAATTCTGTGACCCCATAAAGTGAAAAATTTCTGAAAATATTTTTTGCTATTAAAATGCACTAAGATGCTAACACACCAAATGCAATTAATATACCACAAATTATATCTGCCGTGTGCAAAAAGCCAACATGAGTCTCATACACCAACTAATCTCAATTACAAGTAATGCAGCACTTATATACTTATTTTGCAATGGGGCATTGACCTCCAGATAAAAAACAGAATGTTACCATTATCAAGTTTTACACTTTTGTTCCTTTTTTAAACTACTCTATTGGTACTAAATATCACTGTGTAATCCAATGTGCAAACAGTGCAGCACCCAGGAACAGACAGGAATGCCTAGACAGAGCCTGAAGAGCCTCCATGGAGAAGAAGCTGGGAGAAGCAAGGAAAAAGTCTGAAAAAGGACCTGGGCAGAAAGAAAAGACAAAGCAGGACAGGTCAGAAGTGCTTGGTTAAAGGCAGCAGGGACAAGGGCACTCAGAAGCACACTTTGTTCCAGAGCTGGAATTAACCCCAGGATTCCCAGCACAGTAAGCCAGTTTGTATGAAGCTATTGAAAAAGTCATTCAGAGAAAGCAGCTGCTGACTGCTAAATTAGGTTTAGCAGCAAAGTTCTGAACTCTGCATCTCAAATTTTTTAATCCTTATGATGATCTATTTCTGTACTGAATTATTTGGTGCTTTTTTCCTAATGGATCTTCTAGAACTATTGGAAAGTGCAGACATAAAGATTGTGTTGAAACAACCTTGTGATGACTTTTAAGTCAAGCACTCCAGAGATATGACAGCAGGAATCTGGTTTCATGTGCCAATTTAACTTACTCCCCTCCATGCACACAAACTATAAGTTGGTCTTTAATTGTCCCACCAGAGTAGTTCATGGAGGTTGGATTCAAATGTTGGGATCTGTTTGAAGACTGATGCCCAGCAAATTTCTGAAGCAGCAGTCTGGCTGTGACAGTTTCTGACAGGCACAGGACGAGGTATTTGGTTTTTTAGGCAGACATTATGCAGTGACTGAAAACCATAAAGGTCAGCTGAAAACATCCTTAGGATAGGTAAAACCACCTGACAGGCACAGCAACTGGACCACGCTGATACCTGCCCAAATACACCTCTTTACTACACTGTTTGCAAGCAAACCTGATGGGCTGGAAAGCAAGTTGTTGCAGAAGTTTTGTACCAAAGGCATGTAATGACAAAAATAATAATAGCAAGGTGTAAAAAGAAACCATTATGGGGTTTGGGGAGTACAAAGAGACGTTGCACTGATCCTCCTATCACAATCACACGTTTTTCAGATAGTATGAATCCACATGAGGAAGCCCCCAGCACCTGAAGCAGCTGAAGGTTGAGCTTGAAATAAGTAAACAGCTCTTAGAGTGCTCATAAGATTTCTTAGCATTACATGGTATTTTACAAAGCAAAGAATTTAAAAACCTAGGTCCTATTTGCCTGATTGTGATCAACTCAAGCATAATAATTTCCCCTGCAGTTCCTCAGTGGCTCACTCCCTTAGCCCACATCAGGCAAAACACTGCTGAGGCAACGACAGAACTCACAAATTTGTGAGGCAAACAAATCTTACTATGACCAGGAAAAGAAATTTTTTGTCACATGGCCAAGACTATAAAAAAAAAATACTAAAGTAATTATGGAGAATAGGCTGAAGAAGACTATCATAGCAGGTTATTATGTTTAAGGGAATGCCATGCTATCTAGCAAAAAAGCAAGGAAGAGATTCTATATGAAAAAATAATACGAGATCATTTAATTGGAGGCTGTATCACAGGCATAAAAATTAAGTTTGCATGCTGCTTTTGCAAGCTTATTATGGTCTTATTACAATTTCTGTATTTGCAGCAAATTTATATTAATATTTCATGCTATACTGAAGTAAGATAGATGAATTTAAACTGAAAATAATTGGTCTTCTGCTGTATTTATTTATATTCAGCAGTTTATATTTGGTTTTCTATTTCATATATTTAATTTGCATTTATTTTGGCTAGCATAGAATATTTAAAATGGGTATTATAAAGTCAAAGATATTCTTACAGCATGAAAGAGATTTAGAGAGGAAAATTTTGTCAGTTTAAAATTGGAGCAAGCATAATTGAATAATGAGAAGAAATCTGAACCATCTAAAAGAATTATAATTAGAGCCCAAGTCAAAGACGACAAATTTCACCATTTAAAGAGATCATGATGAAAATGGTAAATATGAGTTGTCATGCTTTAATTAAAAAGGAGTGAAAACGGCATGAAAGCATTCATTGTTAAAATGTTCTTAGCACTGTAATTATTTTTATTGATTAAAGTAATTATTAATTCATGAACAGGTTCTAAAATGTTGATACTGTAATTCACGAAATGAAGAAAAGAATATGCCATCTCATTTATTCATGAAACCCTTGCATTTCCATAAATAGATTTTTATAAATGCAAGATAGCTAAAAAAATAAAAAAGCATAGCCCAACCTGAGACAAACTCCTGAACACATCCAAACTTACAGAGTGCAGAGCCTCACTGAGAAATCTACCCTTTGCTGTTTGCCCAGCATGAAATTATACCATTGCTCAGCCACTCACTGCATCTGAATGGCTTTTCAGCAGAACTGCCTTCAATGTATTAGCCTGGTGACAGAAACAATACTGATACATTACAAAAAAGGGCTCTCTTCCCTCAGATCTGTCCTATTCTTCCCCCTGGACATTTTTTGTGCCTGAGTGGTAGAAAAAAAATTGTCCATATGTCTAAAATGTGTGGGACATTTTAGACCTACATGCACAAGCTGGTGTGGATGACAGGGATCCCGTGAAAAAACACTGCCTTGAGACACAGGAGCACGGCAGTTCCCACCTGTGTCAGCCTTGCTGTGCATATCGTGTTACTGAACAGCAAATTGCAGCTTTCCTGGAAGCACCAGCCTGCCAGAGGTCAAGAAGCATCTAGACAGTGCCCTCAGGCACGTGGTGGGATTCCTGGGGTGTCCTGTGCAGGGCCAGGAGTTGGACTTGGTGATCCTCGTGGGTCTCTCCTGATCCAAGAGATTCTATGATTCTGGTTTTATGAGTCTGTTTTTTGTATGGAGGGTCAAGAGCCATAATTCCCATCCCTTGCTGATGGTAGCTCAAAAGGCCTTATTCTCAAAAGGGCAAAATTCCAGAATTCCTGGAAACTGAGTGTGGTGGGAAATAAGAACTCTATGAGCATCTCTCTGTCATGCTGCTGGCAATAACCTACACACACCAGAGACAACAGCCACCCTCAGAGAACTGTTCTGGCATCTTCTACAACACTTTCCCTGTACTAAGACTTTCAGGGTTGGCTGCTGACACCTGAGTGGGCAAAAGCAGGCACTGAGGGAAGCTCCTCAGGTGCACAGAATGGGAATGCACAGGCAGTCAGCTCAGCAGCTGGGCTGACTGGGTGACATGGGGGGGGCTCTGCACAGGGGCAGGGGTGCTGGGAAGAGGTGTTTATAATGCCTTGCAAGGCAGCCTAGGACAATGTCTAAAGCCTTTTCTGCCTGGCTGCTGTACCCTTCAGACACAGTTGCAGGGAAGAGGTGTCATAAAACTGGCTTTGGGGTCTGGACTTCATGTCACCTGACATGCTCTGAAAAGAACCTTGCACATCAGCCTGGACAGGATCTGCTGTACTCAGCCAGTGTGACTTTAAATGTACTCCAAAGGTGTTCCTCCCCCTTGCTGACAGTCTACAATGCTTTAATTCTTTCTTTTTACATTTATTATTACTATCATTGTTATTATTATTTCTATTTATTGTTATTTCTTTTAATTCTGTTTTATTTTTAATGTCACCCTTGTGAAAGCACATTGCTTTCACTCTCCTCTCCCACCCAGCCCTGCTCCAACCTTCCACTCATTTATCATCTCTGAGCTCTGGGGTGGGGGACACTGCTGCATCTGCAGCCTCTGTCACCCAATCAGCCCTCCTTGATGTGTTCAGCACTGGGTGCCCATCTGTCTGAACACTTCCTTCCCTCTCTACCCAGACAATCCTGAGTCAGGACAACATCTCAAGTAAGCTCATGGACAAGCCTTTATACCTCACGTCTCACCAGCAAGTCCCCATTCCGGTGGAGGAAAGCCTTGATGATGGGCTCAGTGAGGACAACAGGCTGATGCTGATACAAAGGTGTCCCACACTGCAGGACAGGTCTCTGACAGCCTCTCTCACAGATACAGCCCTAGTGCCAGCTCTGTGCATTTTACCCAAACAGAAACAGCCAAAATAAGCAAGAACTCACTGCTTTTGGCCAAAAAAAAAATTTATTAATTGAAAAATTATGATCTTCTGAGGCACAACATCTCTGTTGATTCTGGTTACAGGGACACTGGGATGATGTGCGGTGAGGTGAATCCACAGATACCTAGTTGTCCTGTGAAGAGGCAGCATCAGCCAGAGAGCAGCTGAAACAAGTGGGCACAGTTGAGACATCTGCATCCAGGTTCTCCTCCTGACTCTGCTTCACCTCTTTCTCTTTGATTTTGCTTTTCCAGAGCTTGTCGCAGTGCTGCTCCACATCTCTGGGGCACCCTGTGCAAATACATTTCAGAAACAACTACTCATTGGTATTAATTAAGAGGACAGTTAAAGGGCTGCACTGGGGAAATCTCAGCAGAGTACTGCCAGCAGTTGCTTTGTCAAGCCAGCAAGAAATAACTGCAGCAAAAAGCCAACTCACGTGTCTTTCTCCCTCAGCCATGACAGGCCTATGCAACATACAATTATCCAAAGCAGCAGCACACACAAGCCTACTGTAATCCCTAGAATATAGTACATGTTCAGCAATTCAGGATTCTGAATCTTGGCCTCTTCTTCAACACCTTGCCCTGCAGGAGAAGAGAAAACAGCACACATTACTGTGTTCTGTGCTACAAATAATCTCACAAGTGGCCTCATTCCCAAAAGAGCAAAGTTCTGAAATTCCTGGGAACTGAGTGTGGTGGGAGGTGAGCCATCTCTCCTCCTATCCAGACATGTCCACAAGCACCTCTGTGGCACACTGGTGACAGTAATCTCCACACGCTAGAGACAACAGTTATCCTCAGCGAGCTGCTCCTGTTTCTTTCTCAACACTGCCTGCAGCCCTGACAAAGCCTGCTGGTCCCTGCAAACCAAAACTGCCTGCACCTCCTTTCCAGCAGCCAAGGGCCCTTCTCCTTCAGCAACTGGCAAGGTGCTCTCCCTCTCCTGGCTCAAGAGCAGTTAGCTCCTCTGCACATCCCTCACACACTCCAGAAGCACCACCAGCAGCCACACTCATCCCACCACAGCTATCAGTCTGCTGGCTGAAAATCCATCACAAGCAGAAGTGCCTGCAGAATTTCTCATGGGTTGTCATTCTTGCCTTGAAGCTGGGCTGTGCATGAGCTGAACACAAACTCAGCACACACCTGTTCCTGACATCTGGATATTCACATCTGCACGAAGCAACTCTGACCAGTAATTGTACAACTGCGGCAGCAGCTGCCCCTGGGACTCATCTAGGAGCTCAGCTGGTAGCAGACACTGTGCTCGACCATCTTTGTGACTCTGCAGCCCATGCAAGGTGTAAAATCAAGTGTCCCTGCAGTGAGGCTCTGAGTGACCCCTTCCTGCTGCACAGGCTACAGGAAGCTAAAAGCCCAGCTCCCCGGGTCCTAACAGTTAACAGAGTGAGTTATACTAACTGTTTTCAGTTTCCTCCAAGTTTTTCAGGACCTTCTTTGTAACTTCAAGTGTCTGCTGGAAATCATTCCCCGTTTTAGCTTTATATGAGGGCATTAACAGAAATTATGAAGGTACATTTCACATTAATAACATAGAAAAGGAAAGCTTGCTCTGTGAAGTCAGTAGAGACTCACAGAAACTCACCCACAGGATACAAGCCGGGAACCAGCACAGAATCCACCTGAGGAGCTGGAAAAGCCCTCTCTCTGGCCACATCTACAACCAAACACCCAAGAGACGTGCTCATTACATGTTCTGCTCTCCACTGTCATACCTGAATACAGAATGTGTACAGAGGTCATGTGGTGACAGGGCACACACCAGGAGGCTGGCTAACCATCGTCACGTGGTGGAGAGCCCACTGCCAAGTTTCTGGCCCCACACTGTCACTTCCCATCTCTCTGCTTGTTAGGAACCCCTATCCCTCCCCAAAGTAGCTGCAGCCCCCCCACAACTCCTCGTGGTGTGTTTGCCCCATGCTGCACCATGGAGCCTTTGTGGCTCACCCAGCTCTAGCCCTGGCCCTGCTGCTGCCTGCCTGGGGCTGGATGCAGCCTGTCTACCTGCTCCCTGCCCTCGTATTGGAGCACACTGGGTGTCCTGGGCTTGCAGGACCACCAGGAAGAGGAGGAGGCACTGGGTGAGGACCATGATCCCCCAAGCTCTCAGCATGCTGCCTGTTGCAGCATTGCCCACAGCTGGCACAGAACAAGTCAGAGGGGCTCTGTGACATCACGGCCCCGCGGGGCCATGCCCTCCACCAGGGCTCCCCGGGGTGTTCCCATAGTCTGTGAACTCCTGAATCTGCCCACCATTGAATTTCCTGTTTCTGCATGAGCATGGAAGGAGCAGAAGTAGAGAAGGGTGGACCTATTTTGGGAGGCAGCACTGTGCATGGGAGTGCAGAGCCACTCAGGTCCTTCTTCTCAGGAATCTACATCAAAAGCTCCGTATAAAGACTGCATAAAAGAGCCAACTGCAAGTGCCTTTCAACTATTTTTGTCAGGCAGCATTCTATCAAGAAACCAGCTTTTCCCCTTTCCTTTTGCCACAGTTTCATTACCATTAAAGACACCATCTCCTACCTCTGCTACTGTCCTTCTAAAATCAGTGTGCTGCCCCTAAGCTTACCCCTAGTAAGCCAGGCTTACCCCCTTCCCCCTTCAAATCTAGTTTACAGCTCTTTCAACAAGCCATGTTAACACCTGAGCAGAGATCCTTTTCCCCTTTCAGACAGGTGTACCCCACTGCAGCCACCAGGCCTGTGATCAAAACCCTCAAAATTCTGCTGGTTAAGGAGGAGCCAGGTATTCACCTGTGTGATTTTCCTGTTAAACACATTGAATAATAGCAAGTGTCAGATTCTGCACTTGCAACAGGGAAGCCCTGGATGTAGGTACAGACTGAGGAATGAGAGGCTGGAGAGTGGAAAGAGACTGCTCTGCTCTGTGCTGGTGTGGCCTGACCCTCAAGTCTACGTGCAGTTTAGGGCACCACAATAGAAGATATAAAACTATTAGAAAGCATCCAAAGGAGGGCTACAAAGATGGTGAAGGGTCTAGAGGAGACATGACATGGTGTAGTTGAGGTGACTTACTCTATTCAGCCAGGAGAAGAGGAATCTGAGGGAAGACCTCACAGTGGTCTGCAGCTCCCTCATGGGGGGAAGTGGAGGAGCTGGCAGCCATCTCCATGATGAACAGAGGGAATGGCATGAAGCTCTGTCAGGAGAAGTTTAGGCTGGATATTAGGAAAAGTTTCTTCACCCAGAACATGGTTGGCACTGGAACAGGCTCCCCAGGGAAGTGACCATGACACTAAGCTTGACAGAGTTCAAGAAGTGTTTGGACAATGCCCTCGGGCACATGGCGTAATTCTTAGGACTGGATTATTCTTGTGGGTCACTTCCAAGTCAGGAGATTGTACTATTACTCTTGGTAGGGGATGAAAAAATATAGCTGTGGTAATATTTAGGGTCATGGGTTCTCAAATGGTGTCTGATGGGGGCTTGTATAAAGGGAGGAGAGTGGGTTTGTATAAAGATCCATCAGCTGTGAGCCAGATGGATACCAATCCTGCAACAGGATATGACTGTAAGCAGGATGTCAAAGAGATTTTAATTATGCAACAACTTAAATCTAAGTAAGAAGAAAAAAAAAAAAAAGAGGGGGGGAGAAGCTCATTTTGGAGATGTCAAGAATACTTTGTGTGACTGATTGCTAGATTGTTTTGTTTAGGAGGCTAGACAAGGGTCATAAGTGAGAAATAGAGGGAGCACAGCAGCTACTCATTTGTTGTTAATACTCACAATTTTTCTTGCAGATTAGCTTTTTATCATGTTGGAGTCCTCCAGGAAAGAGCTAGAGGGGTATTGGGTATGGCACACCTTGCTCAAATAACTTGTGATTATCTAACTCTTTCCATAACACAAGCACCCCAAACACAAACTGGAAAAAGAGAGCAAAAGCTTGGTGATTTTTGAGTTTGTCACTGTATTTTAAGAATTCTTCTGCCAATGCACTTCCCTCTTGTAACTAGAAGCCATAAAACACTATGAATGGACAAGAAATGCAAGCACCGTTCCCTGTTCACCAGGCACACAGTAAGCTTGCAAACTTGCACTTCGGGGCACTGTAAACAGAAATGGAAAATACCCCACTAAATGGTAAATAGAATGCCTGATCACTTAAGGAAGATCTTCTTACTGTGCAGATTCTGGACACATTTAGGTGCTGTACCTACACCTCTGAGCTTGTAGTGAGTCACCAACATACCACACACTGTCAGGGTCCACAGCACACAACACACTACCCAGCCTACAACTACTAATACTGATAAGATAAGCAGCTCCAGGAGTGCCAAAATGAGTGAGCTACAAGAAACAGATGGTCTCTAATGGCACATAGTTGCAAAGACAACACTTGAACTCCTGCAGAGTACTGTCAGTGATTGCCAAGGAGCCACCTGATGCCCAGTGTAATGCTATCAGGCAAACAAATGGATGACACAGTAATCCCAACATCCAACCTTTGTCACTTCCTAAGGCTAACAATCTTACAGCCATACAACTTTGACTTTCTCTATAAGGTTTGCCTTAAAAAAGACACGTAGAACATGAATAAGTCCTATGAGCCTCAAGTTCCTGCAACACTATAGGAATTATCTCTGTCATGTGAAATAGATGCTTAGGAAATCCTGCAGAGCCTTGTTTCATTGAGGACCATTAATACAGCTGAGTAAAATCCTGCCTAGCAAGTTCTCTGGAATCCTGGATGCTTTGGATCAGTATCCTCCAGAAGGATGGACAACAGAGAGACTTCTAAAACTACAACTGCCAGCCCTGGGGAAGAAATTCCGCACTCAAAGTTGCTTCATGACAAACAGGGCAAATCAAATAATTTCCAAAAGCTTCTTTAGCCCTCCTAAGTTTTTGCAGACACAATGATAAAGAATAGAGACAGACATCTCTTCCCATATGTTTTTACAGAAAATTATGACACAGCCTTAGTAAATGGATGTGATTAATCACTTATAGAAACATTCGCATTTCTGACAGCACAGGAAAAGAAAAAGGCGTAAGTAAAGTTAAGATTCTCACATCTTTTCCACACCATGAAAAAGACTACCATAATCAAGACTCACAGAGAAGCCTGTTCCTCCTGCAGAGGAAGATGGGAAACTGGTTCTGCTAGAAGGGAAGAAAGAAAGAAAAGCTAGAAATAGTGAGTATTTGGGCTACAACCAGTTTTCACAGGCATTACTGCAAGGGAGAAGACCTGCACACCCACTTTACTGAGAGGGAGAAGACTAACCAGACAGAGAAAATGGCCAGAAGAACTTCATACTACACATGGTTCTGGCTGTCATCTCATCTGAGATGAGAAAATCTCACCCTTTACTGCCTGACCTGTATTGCTGCTATCTGTAGTCACTTTGCTTTGCACTGGAATTTTTTAACACTGTTTTAAACTACTGGTACTATAATACCTGTCACCATATTTATTCCTTCTGGGCAAAATTTTATCTGGGTAACTCACCCAAAGAGACACAAACTTTGAGGAAAGAAAAAGAAATCTTAAGATGAAATGCTTATGTACCACTCATTTCTCTGAAAGTGTTGGCAGCTATTTGAGTTTGCATTTAGGATAAACACTCGATTGCCTACAGTTTCACGAAAGAGAAGAAAAATATTAAGGAAGTATAGTTTTCTATTTTGAATTGAATTGCCCCATAAACAGAAAATACTGTTCTATTTGTTCTCTGTCCAACATGTCATTTTTGCAGACTTTTGTTTTAGTTGAAAATATAATCCCATGTGACATTTATACTACAGATTTTAAGGACAGGTATCTGCCAGGCTTTGAATCTCTTCAATGAGAACAAGAGGTAAATAAATCCAAAGTCTTTAAAACTGCATTTACTAACTTTTCATTGTCACACTGGAAAACATCAGTGAATGAAGTATTCTTCAAAGAAGCTGCTAGATCATTACATTTAAAAGATCCTAAACCATTTCCTCAATCATACATTACAATGTGCATTGCTGGAGTTCAGTGATGCCCACACAAAACAGAGATGTTTAATCATTTGTAGCAACATTCTCACTGACAGTGCAGGAGAAGAAAGGGTCATCAGCAAGGCTGGATTCTTCTCTTTTGAAAACACATCATTGGAAATGCACGTGATTCCATAAACCTAAGCACACCCTGGATAAGACACACTTATCATTAGTATGCACTCAAGCTTCATAGGTTGCCAGGAACACTCCAAAGCATCCTTCCATGGACTTGGTGTGCACAGGAGACACAGAACAGAGAAATGGAGTGCTCCTGCCATCGTGGTTAGGACCAGTTTGGGCACAGCCACCATGTACCAACAAAGCACTTCTTTAATTGCTATTTTGGTACTGTGAAGTAAATGGTCTTAAGCAAGCAGGATTTTATGAGTGTGAGCATCCCATCACTCTTCTTCCAGCTCTACCCAGAGTTACTCAAGCTATTACATGTAGGAGTTTACCCTTACTCACTGGACAATTCATTATATTTGAAAAGTGAAGGGCACTTTGCAAACTTCATTAAATCTCTCAAGAAGGATGTGCTACAGGTGCTACTAGGACTCCAAAGTCTTTGAAAGTTAGAAGCCTTGACTTCTGCATGAACCTTCTTATCAGAACAGAAATCAGACTCATAGTCTTTCAAGGGCAGAAGCATGAAGCAAATTGAATGATCCTACAGAATTAAACACTGCTATGAAAAGCTATTGAAAATAAAGCAAGTAGATGCTGTAATCACAGACCTGCAAGCATGAGATAGCAGTGAGTTAGACTTTGTATCTTACTTTTACAATACACATAAACCCCAAACCATTTCCTTCTAAACTGCAAAAGCAGATTCCCCTATGATAGGGATGCTAAAAAACACCTTCCACTACAACAGAAGCAAATTTTAAATACACCAAATTATAAATGCACCAGCATTTAATTTGGCATTGAAATACGATTAAGCTTCCTGACTAAAATTAAACAAGAAAAAAGAATTGCAGTCTTGCATGTCTCACTGATAAAAACCAAGGAAACCTCAGAGCACCTTCTCACCACAAGAATGTTTCCTTCTCATCTCCTCCCTTGCTTAATTACTGAAATCTTGAGGTACAAACTGTGCAACAGACACAATGCAAAGTAAAACTGCTCTACCATATATTATCAGAACAAGAAACCTCATCTCTTTCTAAAAGTATGAGCTATTTTTCACAGTTACTAATTATTAGGTAGGATAAGGAAGAATTCAGGAAAAAAGGACATAGAAAGTCCAGAGCTGCTTAGCACTGAAACAGCAAATGAAAAAGTATCTCTCATTAATTCCTTCTCCCAGTTTTACCAGCAAAAAAACCCATACCAATTATTTTAAAGCATAACAACTGTCATGTTGGGCATCAATTCAAGTTCCATAGCATTTATATACATCAAAAACAGTGTGGCAAAAGGTACATTTGCAAGTCTCAGCAGGCAATCACATGGCTGAAGGGAAATGCAAATGTAGTCTTGCTCACAATCTGCTGGTCTTTTGATGAGAAGAGAGGCCAGGATCAACCAAAAAAGATGTGAAAAAGTTTAAAAAACTTTTGTTTTTTCAATATCTGTGTCTTTCAAACGTTTGGTATTGATTTCTTTGATGCAAAACTAGCAAGAACAAGAAGACACATTTCCTTGCTTCCTGATAACAAGAGGGTTGGTGTAGCCATATTTATGGACATTATGTTGAGTGCTTGTATGTGTCTTTTTATACAGAGGAACACCCAGATTATTCATTTAAATGCATTTAAAATGCATATTTCCTTTCTATATGATCCTTTTAGTAGCTTGAAAACTATAGAACCAGAAAAAGACATAGACTTACCATAATTTCAGGTTGTTTAGTAAACCATGCACCTATTGTAAATCCTATAGAGCTCAAACACAATCTCAATAAATAGTCACTGAAGAAATTTAATTTATAAACCTCAAAGACCCTTGATTATCAGATTCCTCACAGACTTACTAGCAAGCCTATTACATTTGATTTAAATAGCAGAGATGAAATAGCAATAAAAAGGAAATAAACTACTGGTTCTTTTGTCCCAAATATTGTTGTTTTACATACAGTTTACAGTCGAATTTCTTTGGAACAGAACTGCAGGTTTTGTGCTACAATGTAAAAATCCAAACAAAACAAGCCCAAGCCAAGTAAAATCTCCAGCTTCATAGAGACCTTGTTAAATTTGCAACTAAACCCACTTTTAAAACAGGAAGGACAAAGTTCAGGCTATGTCCCTTCAAGCACATTTAAGTATGTGGCCAGAGCTGTGGTTCCACAGAACTCTTGCATTGCTAGAGATAATTCTGCACATGCCTTTGATGACTTCTGCTCACTCTACTTACCTGAGCAAATTCCAAGCACAGCTGCAAATGGCAGGGGGGCCTCCGTGTGTTTGGTTTTTTGTTTCCAAAATAAGACCACAAGACATAAGGTGAAGTGCTTAGAAAAAGAGATATTCTCATTGATTGATGCGTAATTCACTGCACATTCCCTGCTCAGCAGGAGCATTGCATTTTTCTTCTAGATGGCGTCTCCAACCACAAGGAAATGCTTGGAGCAGCCAAGATCTTTCAAACAATGTCATCTCCAGCAGTCAAAAATACTTGTCCTTCCTTGCTGCTACAAAATGGAGAGAAATTACATTTATCAAAACCCAAGTAGGGTGTATATTAATAAGGAAAAAATAAGCAAGCAGATTCTGGACCTTGAAACTTCTGAACTCCATCTGCACCCTCATTCACTTTCCAGCATACAAGTGGAAAATGTGTGCACTGGAAACATGTTCTTAAGGACTGCAATAAATGGTTGTGAGAAAAGGAAGGAGCAATAAAGTGAAGCAGAGAATTCTGGTTTTATATTTACAGCTTTCTAAGTTTTTCATCACTATACTTACTCTATGTTTTGCTGGTAAATTTTCTAAGCAGTTCAAGCAGAAAAATTGAAAAACTGAGAAAAAGAAATCCCACTGCATTCAACAGTCTGTCAGAGAGTGGCAACACCTTCATGATAGACGCATTCCTAGTGAAAGAAAAGGCTGTAATTGTATTAATTTTTCTGCCTGAAGACTAACAAGTGAAACAAAATAGGGAAATACCCCTCCAGCTTGCTGTACCAGGAAGATTTGGTTTAGAAGAATGGACTAAACTATTCCCATTAACTGGCTCATTCAACAATGCATAATTTTGGAAGAGTGCTTAAAAATAAAATCACTGCACAAAATCAAGGGAATAATTTTTGTTTTCATCCAATTTCAAATGCAAATGTAACTTAATGAAAGGCCTATGTTAAAAGCTGATCACATGATTTTGGAACCCCCCCTGAGCTGTTTCTGAACCCCCTTTCTGCTTGCTCTCTAAAAAGCCAAACCTGACCAGATTGCAAGTCCAAGTAACTCACGAGCTGACAGTTAACAGGTAAGAATCTTCCCTTCTTCCCAGCTTTGAAACCGCCTCCTACAAAAATGACCATCATTTCTTAACATCTTAGGACAGAGAACTGTATTTTCTACTTATAAAGAATATTTTTAGTAAGAAATTAAATTCACAAACCAGTGAAGTATCCATGAAAACGAAAGAGCCCATGAAAATAAACAAAAAAAAATTATTTTCCTGTGACTGTAAAATCTATTAGTGCTGTGGAAAGATTCCTAATTCATACTTGGGTAGGCAATAGAGCTGGTAAAGTGAGTCCCAAATACACTAAACTTGAGAAATTGTAGGCTGGTGAAGAAGAACCTTGAGACTGAGGAATGCTAACTTAGCCTCACCTCTGCCTTGTGCTGGAGCCTTCACTGAAGGCAATGTGCTTTGTGCAGCAGAGAGCGAGACACAGCAACGTTTATACATTTTTATTGCCACTGCCTTCCCTATACTAGGGGCTGACTTTTTTTGGAAATAATTATGATTATCTTTTAGCAAGACATACCTAGTGGAGACTGAATTCACTTGCATGATTTCTTGAGCAAGTGTAGCGAATAAAGTAAATAAAACCCTACTGTGAAATTCCATCTTTATTGAACCTGTTATTCTCAAGAAAGCAATTTAATTACTTCCATCCTACATAATGAAGTTTTATCTTTATGTTTGCATCAAATCCAGATGTATCCTTCATTTTCATTTGCTATTTTGATGGACTTATTTCACCTGGAAGTCTCTTTTGTCTTCTTAAGAATTATCAACTAAAAGCTCTTCCCATAAAAAGTTTTTTGATTGATGAGCAGATGCTTAGTTCCTAATGATATTTCTGAGATTAGTCTATGCTAAATGAAACAGATTAGCTAAGTTTTAGCTGATGAAGAATCATCTTAAATAAAGGTCACAGAACATCTCACTATGCAATTAATAAAGATTCAGCTAGTAATTCCTTGATCAAATATTAGTATTTTTGATTGGTCCCAGAAGAAATATCCTTTTTTAATGCAAACCTGGCACATGAATCAGAGCCACAGCTGCTGCCTGATATAATCAGTGTACAATATTCTAATCCCATGAACTCTGACTCAGCAAGCATCTGCTTTCCAAATAAACTTTATCAAACAACATTTTTCCTTCAGAATTTTGTCAGCCAAGGTTTAAAAGGAAACAAATTGAAAACCCTTTTGCAGATGCACTTTGAAGTCAAGCACTGTATTTTACCTTTTTTCCAGAAGAGATTCCCTGGGAATTTAAATGGTTATGACACTGAGTTAGGCTGTTTAATTAGTAAAGAGGACACTGCTAAGGTTTTTTTTTACTGACATTTTATTCGGGCTACAGTTAGAGGATTTGTTGGATCCACAAAGCTTGACGTGCAAGTTTTAATTGTTAGTGTTTTACTATATCAACAGTCCCTTGGGTAGTAGGAATTAAGTAAATTTATAACATCCATGTTTAAGTCTGTACATTGATTACCTGTCCACTTCTAAGCACACACAGAAAGACATAAATACTGGGGGTCCAGAGCTACCATTCTCTCCTACTACCTTGCAATTAAAATCACAATTTTGAGATTGCAGATTTCCCATGCAGTTTATAGACTGAGACCTTTCCTACCACTGACAGAAAAAATTTCAGTTGCAGATTCTTTCAGAAATGAACAATATTGATAACAAAACACATGGACCTTTCAGGAGAGGCAGAATGCCAGTTTATTCTCATCTTTTTGCCTTAATGTTTTTTGAAGTGCAATCATTTGGATTGTAAACAAGCAGTAAGATCATTCTACACAGCTGAGTATGAGCCAGAAAGAAGGAACACCACAGCAACATCATCCTGTAAAAGGAAAAGCACAAAATTGTAGAAATGGTGACATGAAACATTGTAACTCGGGTCCATCTAGCCTTCCACTCAAACCAAGACTATCACCAGCATTGAATCACTAGGTTACCTAGAGTTTTATCAAGCCAAGTCTTGAAAAACTTTCAAGAATGGAGATAGAGGATGACCTGTCCCAGTGCCACATGATCCACCTACTCAAGTTCTTTTTCTAACATGCAGCCTAAACCACCTCCTACACCATCTGTTGTTGCCACTTGTTATATTCTCCATCACTGCTTAGAAGACCTTGCCATATCTGTAAATTCTTTTCAAGGCATTTCTTCACAATTGGAAAAGCCCGGTTCCTTCACTCACACAGGATCCGAATTCTAGCTCCTGCTCATTGCAAATAGCCCTCCTTCAACACCTGTCCAGATTCTCAACATTCTTACAACACCAAAGTCTTATGTGCAGCCTCACAGAGTAACACAGAGACAAATAAAAGCTCCTTTCAATCTGTTGATCTCATTCCTTTGTATAAAGCAGTGAAGAACTGCTGAGGAGAGATGGTGTAAGGATGTAATTAATACATAAGAAAGCCTTAGCACAGCCCTGACATTCACACACCACTGATAGGTGCAGGTGCACAGGTAAAATGAAAGAATACAGGGATGCATGCTCCATTGCTTCTTCTCCTAGATTTGAGGCAGGCCTAGTTTTCAAACAATATTGCTCCACCATGAGGAATATACTTTCTCTTCACCTCCTTTACATGTTGGCTTTTATTGCTAAGGGTTTGCTATGCTATCTTTGCCAATTATAACAGGACTTAGCATGTATGTCTTAGATGGCTGCCTACTTCAGGATTAACTCCCCCCTGGAAACATCTCTATTCCTCAAGTGGAAATGGAGGGAATCTAGAGCACAGATTCACTGTGCCTGTGTCAGAGCTCTACAGTGTACATGTCTACACACAAATGAGTCATTTGGGGTGGATACATACAGCCAAACACTTTCACAATCTTTTATTTTTAAACCAATCAAAAAAAAAAATTTCAAAACAATACTACATTACACCCTCTAAGTTATTGACAGGTTTGAAGATAAACTACTACAAAATAAAACAGCTTAAAAACAAATTAGTCCTATAATTGGTTAACTGTTGCCCTTTACCCAACACATACTAAGAACATTCCATATGCATTCAATCATTATGGATTCATTAAAGATAATTGCCACATTGATACAGTCTAAAGCTATTTTCTAAAAAGAAACAAACATAAACAAACCTCCACTGTAAGATTATATCTTTCTCCAAGTGTTACACAGTTAAAATAAACCCTCTGTATTTAAAACTAAATGTTAGAATTAGCATAAGCAACTATAATTGAGGTAACAGTATAAGAAATATTATTTCTTATTATTTCTAATAATTGCTAATAAGTTCAGAATACTACTGTCCTAGTTGAATACAAAGATATGATTAACTAGTACAAAAATAAAATAGCTAATTTCAGCAGAGGAAAGCTTTACAGAAGTCTGTTTTAGTGCCATGGGAATTAGAAATCTCACAGTCTTAGGACTGACTTTTTTAGCTTACTTAAGTATTACATTCTCATTTTCCAAAAGCTGCTTGTACAGCCCAAATCAGCTCCCAGTTATATGCCATACTAGTTTTACTGATTCTTGACTTTTCAGGATTTAACCCCAGTCAGCAACTAGTAAGTACCATGCAGCTGCTGACTCAGCCATCTCATCCTCCATGGGGTGTGGATTGAGATAAGACCAGCTTAATAATTGAAATAAAATTGCTATTATTGTTGATCACATCCATTTGGACCTCATGACATTCATCTTACCAATTTATTCCTAAAAACTGGATCTCCCCTTCAGTCTCTTGACCTTGCTTTGCTTTAGGGCAAAACTGGCTTTCTGAGGGATTTGGACTATTCTCCTCCCCTTCTCAAAACTTCCTCTTCTGTTACCTCACATGATGATGCCATCACTGTATTTGCAGGTTTTCCCCAGCTTCACCCTGCTCCAGTACAGTCTGGATCAGTCCATGGCAGATGCCAGGGCTGTGTCTCTACCCCTGGGAATGTCGATTCCAGGTGTACTGGACACCTGGTGACACATAAGCCATGGATCAGTCCATGGCAGATGCCAGGGCTGTGTCTCTACCCCTGGGAATGTCGATTCCAGGTGTACTGGACACCTGGTGACACATAAGTGAAAACAACTTGCCACCAAAGGGACTGAGAAAAATCCATTAGTGATACCAGCTGTGCTTTACCACTTGTTTGCCTTTGTCTCAAGTTTCTATTGAAGGGAGTAGGGCATACCCACTATAAATTGCTGTAATTAAGTACCTGCCCCTATAATCCCACACACTCTGCCACTCCTGACTATCCAGTCTCAGGACAGATCCCTGGGTGGCACTGTTAAATAGTTGTTTAACCTTAAAAAAGACCTGGAACACATTCAGAAGATAAAACAATAGGAACATGCTGGTTTGAACATCTCAAGGATATTCAAAATTCTGAAGAGCTAGTGTTATTATCCTGAAGGAAAAGAGAAAGGGAAGTGTCTCTGCCATGATTTGGATCTCAGAGGAGAAAAGGTAAAAGGTAAAAGAAACTTATTTATAGTTTCCCGGAGTATGGACATTACTGCAGTGCTGAGTACAGATACCAGATTAATTTCAAGTCCAGCAATTCTATCACATCATAAACCAGTGTTTGTTACAAAGTAGAATGTGATAAACTTAGTCCAGTTCCCACAGGTACTGAACAACACAACAGGGAACATGTACTGCAAGTAAGGGATCACATAATGCAACTTTAAGAAAAGCCACATCAACTTTGAGAGCAAAGAAATCACTGTGACCAGTGACTATTAAGTATAATGAATGCTTGTAACAAATTTGTTCTAACACATTCTAGGCAGATTTGTCGTTAACTCAGTCCACTGAGTTATGCCAACTCATGTTGGGCATCAAAAGGACTATCTTGGCTTAATACAATTGGCAACTAAATATCACACAGACACTCACTCACAGCCTAGACAATCCCCATGGGATGGGGAGGAAAATCAGAAAAAAAGGTAAAACCTGTGGGTTGATATGAGAATAGTTTAATAATTGAAATAAAATCAAACATAATTATACTAATAGAATGAAAAGAGCTCTTTATAAAAATAGGGAGAAATAAACCCCAAGCAGAACAAGCAATGCACAGCACAGTTTCCCACCACCCACTGATGGATGGCCAGCCCATCCCCAAGCAGCCATCAGTCACTCACAGCCAGCTCTCCCAGTTCATATACTGAGTGTGACATTCCATGGTATGGAGTGGCCCTTTGGCCAGTTCAGGTCAGCTTCTCCTAGCCATGCTCCCTCCCAGCTTCTTGTGCACCTCCGGCTGGCAGGGCATGGGAAACTGGAAAGTCCTTGACTCAGGGTAAGCACTACTTGGTCACAACTAAAACATCAGTGTGTTATCAACATTATTCTCATATTGAATCCAAAACACAGCATTGCAGCAACTACTAGGAAGAAATTTAACTCTATTCCAGCCAAAGCCAGGAAAGTCTACATTATTACTTTTAATCTCCTACACACTCAAAAACTCCTGCACTTCTATAATTATTAATAACAAGTTATTAGCTGTAGCTTCAGGCCTCATTAAATTATACCCAACTAGAAGATCACATCCCAGGTCCTGCCATCATCCTCAGTGAGGATTTAAATTCCATACAGGTCCTACAGCCAGAGATACAAGTACTATAGAAATCTGTATGACCTCATGCTCTTGGAATGGCAACAGAACAAAACAGAACATCATTACAGGGTTCCCAAAACATTGCCCTCACGGGGGAATGGAAGGAGCAGCTGGAGAGAGAGCCTTGAAAATCCCTAGTGTTCCTTCAGCCAAAGAGGTATGAAATGGCAGGCAGTGTGGGAGACACTGTGACTGCCTGGAGATGTGTGTTTCAGCATGTAGCCCTAGAATTATGGGGAAGATGCAGAAATGGCAGGGTGAAGGAAGTGTCGAGGAGTATGTGGGCCACAGAAGAGAGGGGAAGCAAGAGTTCTCTGGCCATCAAAAGAACAAGTGGAACAGGTAGAAAGGGAAGATAAATATAGACATTGGATACTCATGAATAACATGAAAATGATAAAGACTAACCATATGCTGACATAAAAGTAAACAGGGAAACCCACCCCTCACATGGCAAGGGTGGATATCTGGGAAGTGAGACTGAAGAAAACAACAGACAAATCCAGGAAAGAAAATAACACTGAGATCTCAATATTTTATTTATTTCAGATCTATGTGGTTTGATATTCACTTGTTGAAGGCAAGATTTCCTTTTTCCTTGCCTTTTCAAAGTCCAACAGATCACTTCACTAAGCTATTTATTGGCAGCACTGTACAACAAGGCAGCAATTTGAGGTGTACAGGCATACCCTGCACACTCCTCCTCAACAGCAAAACAGAGAGAGGGAGGGGAGATGACCTTTCTTCTGAGGAACTGAGCATAGCAAGAAGGACCTACCTTCCAGAGACTGCAGTGTCTGCAATGAGAAAGTCACAGCACAGGCTGGGGATGCTGCAGCTTCACACAGAGACTGCCCAGAGCCAGGAGCCAACACCAGACCTCAGAAAGTCAGATGGAAGGAAAATTCCTCAGTACCAGAGGAGTCAGTGCAGCATTTGCTGCTATTTAGAGCCATTGAACTGCCTTGATGCAAACACCTTTTGAACAGACACGCTGGTTTTAAATCAACAAAAATGCTGTATACTTTCTTTTCATTTCATCTTATCTATCTACTCTGGGTTTTTTGGATTTAAGAAGTTACTTATTCTAGCTTTGACTCAGATAAAATCAGTCTTGAGTTCAAAAGCTTTTTGTCTTCTTCAGAGAGCTTATTAGAGGATAAAGATCTATGTACATGTACCTCAAAGGTCTGACTCAAAGATTTCTTCACAGAGCAAATGAGGAAAGCAGGAACAAGCCTTCATCTGCAGAAGACCTTGTTTTGCCATGAACAGGTTCACATTTAGGATCTCCCAGAAATTACCAAGGTCTGGTGACCTTGCCAGAGCAAGCTACTGCATAAGCATGCACAAGGACACATCAACATTCTTGAAGGACAAGAGAGCTGGAAATTAACCTCACTTCAGTCTATAAATTCACGGAGACTGTCTGAGCTTAAGACAGAGCAGTGCAGAAAAGAGTGGAATTGTCCAGTGCAATTTTGTTCCATCCCATGGCTTTAATTCCCCTCCCAAGAAATGTTTCTAGTTTACAGCAGCTGTGAGGGAAATAGGGCTCAAGCCTGACTAATTGACTGCCCTTGAAAAGAGCAGATACTGGCTGTATGAGCCAAGAAATGACAGCAGCTGGAACAGAAGAGGTATTCCCTGTGATCTGGGTATTCCAGGCAATTCACAGCGCAGAAGGTCTGATTAGGTTGATGGTTTCTTGTGGAGACACACAGGTACACCAAACCTCTCCCCTGGACAGATGTCCCTTGAATGGGCTGTGATAAGATCATCTCAATCCTCCTGGGTTGAGAAATCCTCCTTGGTCATGGTGAGAGCCCAGCATGCTTTGGGGTCCCATGCAGATTCATTGTAACCCATTGGTTTTTGCCCCTTTGTACCACCCTTGCTTTTCCCCATAAAAACCCCAGTTTCTGCCAGTTCAGGAGGAAGCTGTCCATCCCTGGTCCCCTTGGCAGGGTCCTGGAATAAAGCCTCATCCTGCGGAAGTGCCACACGGAGCTCCTGTCCCTTTGTCCCTGCGTTGGCCTGGGGGTACCTTGCAAGGCAGAGCTGGAATCACTTAGAGCTTGAAATCACTGCTAAAGAGCTGACTGCTAGCTGCCACGGGCTGCCTGATCCTTGCTGAGGTTACCTGGTGGCTGAAGGACTGCCTGAGACCTCTACAAAGTTGTCCCCTGCGGGACCTCTCTCTGGAAAGGTTGTGGCATCCAGGTCGAGCCATCAGAGCCCCGACCGGCTGTCACAACACTTACTTACTTAGGAGATGCTGCTTCACAGAGCCTGCTCAAGTGAGCTAATGCAGAGGGATCCAGTGTGGAGGATTTCACAGAAACCTATGTGACTTTCTGTGTTTAGCAAAAGGATAAAAAGTCAAGTGTAGATGGTGTCTGAATGATATGCTCTAACTGAGGAGAAACTGCAGGTATGGACTTCCGTGGGAAATACAGAGAGAGCTTTTAAGGCAGAGGTAGAACACCATGTAGAGTACCAGACCCATCACACACTGGTTTACTGGAAACAGAGTGAAGTCCAGTACCTTTTCTTCAAATTAAATCACTCATGAGGAAAGGATGAGTTGGAAGCTGATTTTGACTGAATTAACCTGCCAACTCATGGCATATGTCAAGTACCTTGATTCTCTTTCCTCTGGAATTCTCTGAAGAGACTCCAAGACAAGTGAGAATGATTTTGAAATGAGGCCTCTACAGTCAGGAATCACTTGCATGAGAGAAAAAAACCAGAGTCCAAGCTTCTGAAGTGCAAGGGTCTGTAATTACTCAAACAAAAATTGAAGAGAGGTTGTTTTTTGCTTTAGAGACAGATGATAACACAGGTCATGCTACACTTAGGTCACCACTTATATTAAAGTCTTGGTCCTCTACTCCCCTACAGATGTGTGCTTGCATCAAAGTTTTCCATGTTTTTTTTCCCAAGCTGACAACAAAAATAAGCTTAAACTGACAGAGAAAGTGATATCTTGCTTTCTTAAAAACACAGCTTCCATGAGCAATCAACCACTTATTTCCAATCCCAGATCTCCATCCCCCTAGGTTTCCCCAGCATCTTTTCTTCCAGAACTGTGTGCTCTAAATTGTATTTGCTACGATTATGAGATTGTCGCTGGAGCAAATCAGGATGCCTTGGTCTTTAAAATGCATTTAGCCAAGTGATAATAGGCAAGCATTGGCTTGTAAATGTTTACTGCTGTTTCATGCATTATTCCTCCCTTGTTAAACTGCTGCAAAAAGATTACACGCAATTTAAAACTTGATGGATGTATACATACCAGAGCAAGAGGCATACGAAATTGTTACATTACTGCTAAAATGATTGAGACCATGTGAATACAGAAAGCTCCATAAAATCCTGGAAAAGCCTTTGATTCAGTAGAGTGGAGTAATATCTGAACAAGGTCCCAACATCACATTGTTCAACCGGACACAAGTTGCTATACTCAATAAAAAGACTATAGGAAAGACCAATATTTTTACTTTGTTCAGAATACCAACTAAGCCCATTCCTCTCTTTTCTGCACTACACATGAAGCAGTTATCAAATCTAAAATACCACCTTCTAGCTTTTTCCTCAGCTATATTAATAAATCTGTCATGAAACTTTAGCTTCATGAATGTAATAGTTTGGGGACACTGCAATGTAAAAAAGTCTGGAAATTTTACAATAAAAATGTAAGAAAAAGTTATTTGTTTTAAAACAAGCCAGAATAAAGTTATTTATCAATACAATTCTGCTACATTCTGTTTGCTTTATTCCATTATTCAAAAATTTGAAGCAGCACTATTACTTTTTGCTAGACTGGATGGCTACAATCAAAATGAATTTTCTGCCTCAACTCACCCTTTTATTCCAGACAATTCTAATTAGGCTGTTCTCAGGAATGGAAATGAATGAAGTGTACAATCTAAATGATATTTTCTGTCATATCAAAGCAAAAACCCCATACATGCCTGGTCTCAATGAAACCAATATGCAGCAACTCCAAGCACATGGGTCCATTGTCATTCCAGACAAATTGGAGGCACTATTGCCTAGATGGAGGTTCAAAGACCATATTAAAAAGTTGCTTCAGCAGCCAAGAACAGCCTTGTTCTCAAAATCCTGTGAAAATACTCTGCTGGCATGAACTAACATAATACACACAATAAACAGTTTCTCCACACTGGTCTTTCCCAAAGCAGCAGCCTAGCACTCAATTCAGGCATATGCAGATAGACAAACAAATGAATTTTCACAGTGGGCAAGATCAGGAGGAACATAAACTGGGTCATCCTGTGCTTGGCTATCCCAGTTTGTTATTTATTTATGATCAGACACCAACACAGCTAAATTTCATCACAGCTTATTTAGATGTCAGAATTCAGGTCTCAATCTTTTGAGTTTTTGTCACCCTAAGTGTACCTTTAATTTTTAAGATCTACACAGAAGGAAGTGGATCAACAAGCAAGCGCTACTGCCCAGTGGATGGTTATCAATCCACTCACATAACAGTAAGGCCAGTGACAATTAATTACAAATTGCACCGGCTATTGATATGAGAAACTGGTCTGAAAAGGATGATCTGAAAGCCAGCATAGGAGTATCAATCATGCAGACCAGCAAATCCGACAGCAGAAAAGTCATAAATCTTGAACACCTCCCAGCCTTTGGGAAGAAACACCTTTTGGTGTTGAAAGGTAAGCTATACTTCATCAGCTTCATATTTTTCTAAGAAAAACAACAATAAACCAGTTTGACAGAGACAAAACTGTTGTACCCTTAAGGATTGATTAGTTCTTGTGTGTATTCAGCTGCCACTCTACACAAGAGTCCCTGATACAGATGTCCAAGTGCAGGTAGCACAAAATTCAGACTACACCTGGTGGGCAAGTACCTGGCAGAGTAAGGGACAAGTTCTGGCACGTGGGTCTTTAAATACACAATTTGCTTGTGCAGCATTCATTTGTGCAGCATTTGTGCAGCATCAGTTCAAATCACAGAACCAGCATCACCCAATCACTCCTTACAGCTTTCCCAGAGGCAATTGTGCAACACATCTGCACTGACAGTGCTGGCAATGCATCTGTGTTATGGCATCTATCAGAGAGGCAGTGCTTGTTTGGCTTGTTTCCTCTTCAAATTCTGCTTACTGCTCAACATTCCCAGGCAACACTACTCATCCCTTGCACCTTCTACAATCAAGAGAGAATAACACCTCCACAAGGTGACTTACCTTAAGCGAAGAGGCAAAATAGCATATTCAAGCATTTGATTCAAAATCTTGATACACTAATAGCAACACTATAAAGGAAAGCAATTTTTTAAAGTACAAAATCCTTACAAACAGCTGAATATGCTGGGGAAACAAAAACACAAGAAGCATTATTATTTTAACTCAAATACTCTACCAGCAGGGTATTTTTGAGCAGTGTTGTAAATGAAAAATAATTTTTGGAAGATCTATTGGCTCCTTTCCCTTGATGGCATTAATTTTGAGGACATTAGAAGAGACAGTACAAGACCTGAGACAATTTTAAAGAGTCATAGCTCAATTAGTAGGAATTAGAAAAATTGTGCTGTTATCTTCAAGTCTGAAAGAAAAAAGCTTTGGGCTCAGTTATGGAGGCATTAACACATCAAATTAAAATTAAACATGAATAATAGGAATAGACAGTGGTGTTACAAAACAAATGCCTGGCCATTCTAAATGGAAGCAGAAGTCGGGGGAAAAAAGATCCCCCCAAAAGAAGTATTAGCTTTTAAAATGGTGTCATTTCAGTGTCTATGATAAATTAAAGGAACTCAAAACATTTTAAAGTAAATTTTGCAGGACTCATATTTACAAGGTTTTTAAACACTTTATGTACTTCTGGACACTTTAAATGCTCTCTGCCACAACTGAGGCATGAACAAAGCAACTGGTAGCATCTTTCCATGTATTCTGTATTGTTTTACTCCTTAAGTTATCTTGAGATTTCTTTTAATGAAATCTGCTGTCCTGATATCCATGAGGGTAGAAAGAGATGCATTAATACAAAATTTCAGAGAAAAACACAGAATAAACTACAGTATGTAACTGAGCTGGCCACTAAAATGCAGGTAAAAGCAGGCAGCCAGGCAGATCTGAGATTTCCAAGAACAACAAACAGAAAGCAGTTGTCTAATCCACAAAGGCAATATCCAAAGGCCTATCCCACATCAGCAGGAGTGACTCAAAGCCAAATGGAGTAACACCTTGCTTCTAGATAAAAAGCTATTGGGGATTACTTTAATAGAGAACACTTAAGTAATCATGTTTGATGGGTAAGACTGCATCATTTATCAAAAATCTATGCTAAAATTTAATTTTCCATGTGAGTCAAAGACAGCAGTGGCAGCACCGCTTGTTGTTGCTGATCTGTGGCTGCTGATGCCTTCTGAAGTGGAAATGATGGATGCCACATGTTCTAGCTGTGATTAAATTTGCTTTGACAAAGCAGCATGGAAATCTGATTTTCAATAGACTCTTGCATTTCACCCAGTGCTGAGTAAACAGATACACAACGTAATGCTATATGGTTGTCAAGCTGATGGCTAATTCATTCTGCCAGTCCAATCAATCTACCCATTAAAATATTACCTGTCAATATCAAGTAGGTTCAGCTTGGAAATTGCACGGAAACGGGGAGCTGTTTAGAAGCAAACAACGCCAAAGCCAAATGTGCCATAAAGCTGCTTCTCCAGGTCCTCCCAACAGCTTCAGTCAGCCCCAGTAAAAGGTCAGCAGAAGCCTCTTGCATCAGCACGCTCCGTGCTTCTCAAACTTCTTACCGTGCCACAGCACAAAGGTACAATGTACCAAAACCCACTCTTGCTGTGTTGCTGCTTGAAGAGAAGGAAGCAGAAAATCACATTAAGAATACAGCTTATATATCTGCACCTAAACTGCCTTCAGTGGGAGACATCCTTCATACCTTGCCTGATAGGGGATAGAAGTTGGCAAAACACAGTGATGAGATTTTTCACTGCACTGAGCGCAGGCACCCTCCCATAACCTTTCAGTTTTACCCTTCATTTGGAGGAAATTAGGATATTACCCACTAATCTTTATCGGCAGCAGTTCTGTGGACATTCCTGCCCTCTCCGCAGCGCCTGAGCGCTCCTGCCAGCTGTCATAACCACACATGCATGATGCTCCCAATATAATCTCTGCTTTCAGCATTCAGCTCCTCACCACACAGCAAATCAACATGGCAAGTACTCTTGAGTATATGCTGAGTATATCCTCTAAAAGTCCCCTCAGAAATATCAGTGTAATGATTTTTTTTTTCTGGCCTTTTTTTCTTTTTTTAACAGAAGGATGTTTAGAATCATACTATGGTTATTAAACTGTAAAACAACCCCTAGCCCTTTGACAGTGTCAAACAGAGCAGTAATTGGTAAGCTTAATTGAATCAGGATGAAAAATAAAAACGTGACAATAAGCACTAGCAGCTATTTCCCATTCTTCCTATTCCTCTGCTATTTGGACCTTTAGAACTTGAAAAAACAAGTTGATCTAATATAATATCCTTTCTATGAGAAAGAAGAAAGAAGATTTAATTCAAGTTATACCAGGATAAAGCTGAAAGCCCTTGGTTCATGGTCACACAATATGACAGGAATTGCTTGACTTTGACAGATAGTCATAATTGAATAATATTTGTTATTTACAGAAAAATTAAAATATACTTTAAGTTCTTCTAAGTTTTTTAGGAAACTTTCTTTGTTTTCAGGTAGTTCCATTGAAAACCATTTTTATTCAAAGTATTCATTTACCACATCCAAAGTACACAATCCAGCTACAGATAACTGTAAGAAACAAAGTGTGTAACTAAAGGAAAAAGGATTTAGCCTACCTACATCAAGGTCAAATCTGAAAGCTTTCTTTCACTTTCCTCCAGGTGACTTCAACACACACTGAGGTCTTCTCCATGCTCTATCCTAAGAGACAGTCCTAACTACAAGGCCCACGCCTAGCAGCATGCCTTCACTTTCACAGCTGTGGCATTGTCCTCTTTGCACTTCCCTGGGGCTTCAAACAGAATTATGTCCCTTGAAATATATTTACAACCTCTTCTCCTGTCCTCATATTTCATTACTTCTCCTTTATTCAGAAGGGTGTCTTGTCACTCCTCTTTTTCCTTCCTCAGATATGTAGAAATTCCATGTTAGACAAGGCGTCATCTATTGAGTAGCCAAAATCAATGGACTGGATAACAGGATAAATGCACTTCAGAAATAATGTCTTGGGGGGCAAACCTGAGAGCTTGTGTTTTTTTCCAGAACTCTGTTTTTCCTTACTGGAATCACAAAGTCTTATTGCTTTGAAGAAAGAACTAAAAATCCCTACCCACTCACCCTAGATGTGCCAGCAGATCATTTCTGCTGTGTTCTTGCTGACATTTCCTGCCAGAACACTACGAAAACTGAGCAGTCTGAGTGATGGTTACATTAAGTATTTGTGGTGGACGACTTCTTAATGGCTAAATGATACACTAGGCAAATAAAAAGAAACATCACACAAGGCATCTAGGAAGTTTCCACCAGGAAGAACATAGAAGGGGCAGTTGCCTGGTGTAGTCCAGCTCAGTGTCCCAAGGAAGAGACACAACATGTTCAAAGGTCTAAAATGAGAAGTCCTGGAGCGTTTGAATCTGTTGTACAATTTTAATGGGACACTATTAAATAGAATATTTATATTCTTATATTATTGTTATTATATATTAACTATTAAATAGAAACTGTTCTCCACCCAGCATGTTACAAAGACTGTTACAAAGTTTCTAAGTGGAAAGAAATGGCATGAGACAACATGATAGAGGCCAGAAGCCACAACTGGCACGAGAAACACGGTCTGAATACTGCATAATAGCTCTGATTCACTACTAAAGTATTAGACTGGCTCTATCTATTTTACTAAAAAGGTCTAAGACTTTGGCCCAATAAATTAGTGCTGAAACCTGAGGCACCTTCATCAGCAGTTATGCAATAATATACTGTACAACTAAAAGTTCTAATGAAAAGCTTCACTCTAAAGTGCTTCAAAAATGGTTCTTAAACTTGTGTGATTAATTTTAACAGTTTCAAGAGCACTTTCCTAATTAACTGCCCCATGTGCCTAAATTTCTCTGAAAATTTTTGATTTTTAGTTATTGAAAATAATTTTTGAAGAACCAAACCCACTGCTAGAGTGTAGAAAAATACCAAACTTAAGCTCTAGGTAAATATACAGCGAATAGGAAAGCATTAAGTCGAGTGTCAAAAGAGACTGGACAGGAAAAAAAATGAGGCCCACTGAGTAACTGTTAATCATGTCTTAACTAGATTAGCATTACAACTAAGAGATAAATTAACCAGAAGACATGAAGTAGTATTGTCCCTCTCAATACCAACACAAACAGAACCAGCAAATTTATCTTTGACAAAGTAGAAACACCTCTCGTAATTAAAGAAAAAGCAAGGTAATATTTAATGACAACAGAACAAAACACTATCACCAATAGCAGATGGAGGGAGAGATGGACGAAAGGTACTGAAAGAATAAAATCGAGATGGGAAAAAACTATAGCTAAAACAAAAACTTACAGTAACAAAAAACCTGAACATGTAAACCCCCAATATTTTCCTTAAGGAAACCTTATAGGAATAAACTCACTAGAAGTAAACTGAAAGACTCAGGAGTCAATTAACAAGCTGTTTACTAGTTTTATCATGAAGCTAGCCACTGAATATTGATTTTGGTTTTTAATTATTNATACTTTCACAGCTATGGATACTTCAAAGCAAATGAATAAGCTTTAGCATGTAAACTATACCTCAAAACATTTGGTATGTTCATTTTTCAGTGCAAATTATGTGTAATTTGTCACCAGTTCATATCCTACTGCTACTAATTGATTAGGCAACATTTCAGAAACCAGCCACACCAAAGTAGCTTGGGAGTTGAATCTCAGAAGGGAGAGGAAGTGGGAAATGGGCCATTCAGTGGTTTTTATCTTGAAAAAATACAGTATAATTTTCAAGCAAGCATCTTTAGAGGTTTTTGCTCTTTTCAACACAGATCTACTGCCTTAGGTAGCTGATGTTATTCTTGTAGAATTGTGTGCCATTAAGGTGTTGAACAGTGCAACAAATTTCTTGTCATCTTGGTTCTAGATAGTATGATGTGTTTCTCTAGGACAGTAACAGACTTGCTGCATTGTGTGCTATACTTGTTTTGTTTCCATTTTTTGATTCTACAAGCAACCTTTCTGCTCATCTGGGCAGACGTCACAACTTACCATCACTATTGGTTTCCCATTTCAAAAACAGCCTGTAAATTCAAATTGCTTTTATCATTATGCAGTGGTAAAACAATGTTTTGAAACCATCTATAAATTCAGGAAGCGGTTTTCTAGCCAAACAAAACCAGACATTTGAAAAAATGCACATAATTGAATTCAGAAAACATTCAGGTTCACTCTTCCACAAAGATTCATTTGATTCTAGATTATACATTCCTTGGAGAATAAAACCCAAACCACAAGTCAAAATAATTTATTGATTAGCAACAGACTATGAAGGAGGATGAGGCAACGTTAATGCATTACCAGTGATAAGGACACCTAGGAAATATTTTATGCCATTCACTAAGATAACAAAATAAAATAACTTTTGTATCAATTTTTTCTCTGACTGAGAGCACTTTGATGGGTGGCATTGATTAATACATTGGTTATAGCCCTAAGTTTTCATCTGACCACCCAAAATCAACAGGAATTTTATTGCTATTCAACCACTGCCAGGCAAAAACCCAGGTAAATATAAATCACAATGTTATCAAAAGCACACAGCAGTCAGAAACTGGATATAAAAAAAAAAATTTAAAAAGTTTTATCCAGGAACAGTTTATCAGTGATAAATAAGCAATATGCCACTGAGTCTTGCACCATAAATCAGGAAAGAACTGGCTGAGACAATGTTACTCTGACTAATGCCTTAGTTAACAGTGCACATCAGAGACCTCACTTCACCCTCAGTGTTCATAACTAAATATTTAGTCCTTCTACTCTGCAAGCCCCTGTCAAGGTCAGGACAGCTCTCCTGGCCACTGCCAGTGCCAGAGGCAGAGGAATGAGGGAATTGTCACACACGTATCATTACCAGCCGCTGTGTAATCTGTTCGCTGCACACATCATTATCTTCCACATTAAAAGTGTCGTAAGGTTAAACAATATAGTGCATAAAGCTTCCCTACCAATTGATACACACAGGAACACATTCAGACATAAGATACAGATGGATAATGCTGGGCTGTTAGTGCTGGGCAAGCTCTGATAGCTCTATCTTCAGGTATTTTGCATACACAGTTTCAAATTACAGTGAATTAATATTACAATTTTTATCAGATAAATTTAGCAGATAAAATTAATACCTTCATTGTCAAATATTAGCTCTTTCTTTCATCTTTAAATTCATGCATTAAATAGTGAGACACAAGCAAGACTTACGGCCATAGCAAGAGTATGTTAATTCCCTCAGACACTATTAATGATTCACAATTTTAAAAATGCACAAATCATTTGCACATTACTTTCTTTTCCAGATACTTGTTCACTCAAAACACTCAAACTTGAATTCTAGCTGACAAAGCATTTGGATTTAAAGTTCTTTAGTTAAATTTTATCTAAGTCTCTGATTTGGAATATAAGTGATCACTCTTAAGTTTGTCTCAATTTTTAAGTGACTTAATCAAATTAAGGCCATTGCAATTCTGAAGGAGAAAGGTTAAACAAGGATTTGATCTAATTTAACTAACTCAAACTTGGCCACTTAGTGAATTCAAAGAGATGGAAACTAATTTAATTAATCTACTTTAAAAATCAATTTGGATTAGCTTTCCTGAATGACTCTGTGTAGACATCCCTTCCATATTCCTAACATGGATAAAAGTATTACTCTGCTAGCCTGCACATATCAATACCAGATGATCAGTTCTTAAATAATAAATTGCAGAATCAGCTAACAAATATACCAGCTGACAGCAAAATTATTTACTTTTCCAGGTCTAGCCTAGAGAAGAGAAGGCTCTGGAGACCTTCCAGCAGCTTTCTAGTACCCAAAAGAGGCCTACAGGAAAGCTGGAGAGCAACTTTTTGCAAGTTGATAGGACAAATTGTAACATATTCAAAACATAAGAGGGCAGGTTTAGAATAGATATTAGGAGGAAGTTCTTTACTGTGAGGGTGGAAATTCTTTACTGTGAGGCACTGGAACAGGTNTTTTTCCCTGGGACAAAGGTTAAAAACAGTGTCTGACTGGGGGTCAGGGCTCCCTAATACAGGCAGGGAAATATTCCCTGTGCCCTGGATTCCAACAGATGTCCCATCCCTTGAAGTACTCAAGGCCAGGTTGGGTGAGACTTTGAGCAACCAGGTGTAATGAAAGATATCCCTGCCCATGGCAGGGGGTTTGGAACTAGATGGTCTTCAAGTAAAGATCCCTTCCAACCCATTCTATGAGTTTGGCTATGTACTGGTAACTGTTATTGAAAGAGCAATGGAGCAACACCAACCAGCCAACATCAGCCAAGCACACTCCCTGTTCACTTAATTCCAGGTCAGCATCAGTGACAGCTTTCAAGAGAGCCAAACAAAGAGCTCAGATGGGGTAATGCCAAGTGTGACTGTGTCCTGTCATCCCCAGGTGCTGGATGGATGTTCCCAGATCTGCATCACCGCCTACATGCCCTATACTCAACAGCAGTAAACAAGACAGCAGGTAACACTGGGGAGAGGGACATGGAGAAATGCACCTGCCCTGTTGTAGCTTGGCCTTGTGGTGTACACTGAGTTTTCAGTGAAGGCCAGACTCACAGTTTGCATCCACACTTGCATTGCTTTGTCTGATGGAGTACACAGAACTGAGATTTTCTACATTTTTCACAACTCTGTACTGACTGGAACAGTTCCCCATTGCCTACTGTAACCCACCAAATTATTAGTTCCGAGTAGGCAAGCCATTTCTGTAAAACATGAGACTTTTAGATCACTCTACAGCTGGTTCTTGCTTGTTTCCTTAAAATTTCTCACAAAGGTTTTCAAATGCAAATATTGACAGTTGTTTATACTGGAAACAAGCATAAAGTAATTTGGTGCCCATACAGAAGTTTGCCCAATATCATCACATTTGGAGTTCCCGTTTTTCCTGCTCTGTTTGGGGATCCTAATTTTTAACACACACATAAAACACAGATGAATACAAACATCGCTCCTATTTTCTTCCTCCTCTTTAAATTCAGCAGATATAAATATACAGCTAACAAGTAAATACTTACCAACTAATAAGCATTCAGCCATTAGGATGAATTTACACCACAACAATTCTTGTTTACTTTTGCCTTGTGGCCTTTATGCCTTGCAATGTCTTTATTCTGTGCCATGCTTTGCCTCCTGTGTTCAAGGAGGGGAATGCATTTTTCTACTCTGCTATTAATTGAAACATGCATCATAGATTCAATATCAATAGCAATGGCAGGGGCAATAAAGCCACAGAGAAGCATCAGCATCAAATGCTGCTGGAAGAGAGTAAAAAAGACTTAAGGGAAAGGAATATAGTCTCCTTCACATGTACTCCCATTAGGTATGGACTGAGAAAAAGCTGTATTTGAGACACATGCAGCTCTTTTGTGACATCCTAACAGTAAAATGCAGAAAAAAACCCCAATTTTTACCTGCACTCTTTTATATATTAACACTCCTCATCAAATACATACCTCTCATTTATTTGACTCCTTGCCTTTCAGTTTTTATTGTTTCCCTGAATATTTTGAGTGCAATAATCAAATAATATAGTCAACAGGAAGAGATTTTCCTCATAAAAAAATACATTATTTAGTGATTCAGATCACATTTGTCTTTCTAAAATTTACATTCAGATGCTTTTCTCAGAGTAATTCAGATTTTAAAAAAGGATGCCAAAACAAATTTGTTTTAATGTATCCTCAAAAGATCCCAAGTTTAATCCAGGGTCCACACTGTTCTTTAACGACCTATAGCCTTAACAATATTGTATTTTACAATATTTGCATGGCTAGACAGAAAGCAGAGGTTTAAAATGTGATTTCAAAGTGTGACATGAACCCAAGAGGTTTGTCTTCCATTTAAAACCTGTAATATTTTAGGAGCTCACATCATCTCTTGACTCTCTAATGTCTGTATATTATAATGAGCATTTTCAAATAAGTGAAGACATACTTCTGAACAAATTATATTCAGGAGAATAATGTAAAGGGACTGAGTAAAGAAAATATCTGAGTAACCCCATACTACCCATTAAGCTCCAGTGTTAACAATCAGCAGCTCTACAACTTTCTCATACATTAGAAAATCACCACCCTCTGTCTTCTTAAAACAACTGTTCAAGGTTTTGCACATATGATATCTGTCTGCAGGTACATCTGTACATACCCACATCTAAGAAGAGCTGTTTGACCTAAACACAAATGCAACTGTGAACCACAAACTTTTTTATTGCCGCTACTGAAACAAAAACTTAAATGGACAGAATAAGGATGCCCAAGTGGCTGTTTCATTAAACTGGATTCTCTTACATCTCTTCAGAGTATTGTAATGGCAGTCATCAATTCTGGCATTCAAGGACAGCAAATGATTTATAGCCGACTACACTAAACTAATTAAAAGCATCTTGCATAATGCAAGATGAAAATACTGTCATCTGCTCCAAGCAGGGCATAGGTGAAAACTATGCTGCAGAAAGATTTACAAGCAGGTTTCTTACTTGTTAGAATCTAATACACTGCAAGCCAAAGTCAGTGTTCCCAGTGTTCACATGGATGACAGATTTGTCATTCAGAATAATCAGATCAAAGGGAAAACAAGATGAAAATAAATCAAGAGCTCTATATTCAATAATACTATCTACACTCTCACGTAGTACTTTTCCTTAGTAAATATAAAAGCCCTTGATTATAATTACAAAAAGCTAACAATTAACCTATTTCAGGGTATAATTTACCAGGTGTTTTTACAATTTTCTATGCCAAAAAGAACCGCTGACTTCTAATGAGAGTAGTGCAAATAAATTAAAAGTTTTACTACCACTTTCTAGAAACACCATGGGGAATGCATTAAACATACTGATGGGAGCGTATTTTCCTTTTCATTCTATACACTTTAGGTCTAATTTAAGGATTCTCTTTTCTCTGGCACAGCAAGTTGCCACTACCTGTCTTTTGAAAGTTGCAACCTTCTCCAGGTATTGCTGGATACAATCAGCAGGAGTCACAGCCAAAGGCAACAGGCAGAGTTTATATACTGTGTGCCCTGGCCAAACAAGGAGACACACAAACAATATGAACAGCAAACTTGTTTTCCTGGAAGCAGTATACCACCAGACTTGCAATTAAGATATAAAAAGGTGTGTTCAATGCTACAGTAGTACCTTATGTGCTACCTAAATTCCTTGGGAATGCTTATGAGAAAAAGGAACATCTGTTCCCCATCAGCAGTACCCCCAAAAGTGCATGGAAGAGGATCGGCAAGACCACTGTTACTGGGAGAGACTGTCAAGTAGGTGGGGTAACAAGAGTCCCCTAGCCTTGAAGCACGATATTTTGCAAATTCATCAAAATTTGTGCCATGTGCTATCATTATTTCTTCTACAGAACTTGCCTGGGGTTTTTAGATCAACATGAAATCAGATAAACAACTTTGAAAAAAATCTGAACAACGAATCTAAATTTCTGCAATAAACTCTCTAGTTTGTTGTTTATTTTTCTCCCAAGCTTTTGTGTAATGCAGCACACAACTTCTGTTCACTTACAGCTTGATCATCTTCACTTACAGCTTGGCAAATTAACAAAATCTAATTATGTATTTGGTTTTATCATGCTATAACACATGCCAACATGGAATAAATGATTAGTACTTCTTGTCATCTATCTCAAAAGCAAAAGCTACAGCAAGTAGTATGTAAAATTTAAAAGTGGGCAAGTGGAAAAAACACAGAAGTATTTAAGGTGCCTCATAAGGTACAGAAAACTAAGATAGGGAGGATAGAAGTATGCCAAGTACATAGGATACACAAACAACCATTGCAGACATATCACATTGACTGTTTTCATTTCATTATCCAGAAGAACAAGGCAATAAAGAATGAAACTGAATGACAAAAGTAGTACATATAGAATTAATAAATATATAATTTTAACATATTTTTCGTTTAATAAATTATTAAGGGTGGGGTTTTTTAAATTTTTAAATCATGTATAACTAACCATGGAGGTTGTTGCATGTATATACATGCAGAAAATATATTGACATATGTACATCCGTTATCCATGAAACGAGATTACATACTCACAGGAACACTCGATTACAACAGATAAGATAAAAAGACCATAAACCCCTGCAGTGCTTCACAAAATAATCCACGACAGATGCTCACTGTGCAGCACCACCAGGTGTGGGATATTGGAAAGAAGATGTTACCAGTTTGTTCTAACACAGCTGTTCCTGACTTTCTAGAAAAATCTGACCTCTTCAGGAAACATTCCAAAGCTGAAAAAGGTTTTGAATGAAGAAAGGAAAGGGTAATACTGTGTTGGAGCACCCAAATATAACACTTTTTTAGGCAACAGGAAGAAGATCTACATAGAAAAAAAAATTCTTTGGTATCACAATAATCAACGTCAGTGTTATAGAGAAAAGGACAGTAGCTCATATGAATGCTAGGGATGTTTGGGGATAACACGAGAAAGGCTTTTAAGCCAGCGACTTACAATTGAAAATCTGTTAATTAATAGAAAGCCTGAAGGGATAACAAAGGATTGATGGCACTCCAGGAAAGGATGAAAGGCAGCACTTCCCTCTCAAGGAAGACTTTTTAGAGGTATCATCAGCAGAGGACAACTGTCCAAACTTCACCATCACCCTGCCTGACCCCATTTTCTCCAATGCCACTGTAAATCAGGCCACTGTAAAAGAGGTGCAGCTTCTCAGCCAAGCCAGTATGGACAAATCTGGTGTTTTATTGGGGAACCCAACATATATAACCCTCTAGTGCTGAATTCCAGCTTCAGTCTCTAAGACCTACAGCATGGATGGCAAACTGCCCCTATTTCACTGCTGCTCTGCAATACCCTCTACACAAGCCCCTGCTTACATTTTCAGCAGTAGTGAAATTCTCTGCCTGCAGCTTTCTCACACATGTCACAGCTCTCCAGCTCTGCAACGCTTAGACAAAGGTGACTACACTACCAGACCCTCACATCCACATCTGTTGCTCCAGGAAAAAGATGAACAACTAAAAATTGCCTTCTCCTTCTTTTTGAACTCATTTTTTGGTGCGAGGGAACAAACCTCGGACTGTGTTGCCCTTTGAATCAGCCCTTCTCTTGAATTAGCACTGACCATCGAAGATGCAGCAGCAATGAAAGGTCACATCATCGGAACTCCTTATCTTTAATCAGACATCCATTTCCCCCTCTGCTGTAATCACTTTACATCTCATTTTATGTCTCAGTAGACTTTTTACCCCCTCCTTATTTTCCTTCCTTCTGTTCCCTTTTGTGACTGAAAGCTCATCTGCAGACACCCAGCTATTACTATTTATTTCTCAGAGAACAAAATACATGGAAAATGAAATAAAATAAAATAAAATAAAATAAAATATAAAAAGTATGTCATGTACTCTGCAACTGTTTATGCTACATTTTTGAGGACAAGCAAAGGAAGCTGAGATTAATTTCTGGTAATGAACAGAAAATAAGCAGGAGATGAGAAGGGTCCAGTCAATAATCCTGGATGGGCTGGTATACTGCAAAGATCTGAAGTGTCTTTTACAACTGAGTGAACCTGACTACACTGCTCTTTTGAACTCTATCCTCTCATACACAGCAAAAGAAATGGAAGAGCAGTCTCACTGAGACCAAACAGTCTTTTAGCTCAGTATCTTCAGCAACACGACAAAGTGACCACACAGACACATTCCAGGGATATTGTCCCAGCTGGATGCAGATCAGCACTGTCCTGAATCACAGGCTTGTCACCTGTGTGCTTTGACAGAGATTTTTCTGTGTTCGGTGACATACTTTTATTCCATTTTACTCAATTTCACTTTGTTTTCTGAACCCATGTAAATGTCTGGAGCATGGAATATCCTCAGCCACATAACACAGGAAGCATCTCCCTTTGTTCTGAACCTGACATACATTAGCTTTGTTTGCTGCCTCTGACATCTGGTGAGAGACATCTTGAAACTGTTCACCTTTTCCATTTGTGCTTATTATACTCACTGCTCAATCCTCTCATTCCAAGGATGCTCAGTCCAGCTTTATTTAATCACTTACTTGTGCAGAATTGCTTTCACACCTTTTTTTTCTTTATTATTCTGCATTGTACTTCCTGCGATTCTATTTATTCATTGTCAAGATGGAGGGGGACAGAACCATGCAAGTTATAGGTTTCTGCACCTCTATCTGCTTTGTTCTTTATTCTCTACATAATCACCCCAAATATTCTATTTCTTGGACTACCGTTGAGCACAGAGGCAATGTTTTTATGGAATTACCTGTTATAATTAGAAGGGGTTTTTTTTCTGAATGGAAATAGAATGTTCAAGAACTTGCTGCCACTCACATAAAGTTAGAATAATTCTTCCTTTTCAATGCACTCTTCAATATTTCATCTGCCATCCATCACCCAGTCACTCAATACTTTTAATCATATATTTCAAATTAGCATTAAATTGAGTAAACATCCTTTTTACCTGTTAGTGTCACTTAGTGAGCTTGCATAACTTTGGTTATATTAAGCAGAAAGTAAGCTTTCCAAACAAACAACAAATATGTGTTAGTTCAAGTAGCATTATTCCACCCTCCAGTAAGAGTTTACTCAGATAATTTATTACTCATACACTGCTGTTACACAGTGCTCTAATACCTTAGTGTATTCCATTCTGCCTGGGTGCAATCCAGCTAGATTTTCTTTTCTCCCCTCTAGGTAAATTTGTTCAGACAGGCTCAAAACAACATTAACAACGTACTATTTTTACACTATCCAACAAAGCTAAGAAGCATTCATGGGAATGATTTCAAGTATTCGTAGATGCTTTGTTTTCCTTGTAATTAATTTGACTTTCTGCCTGCAATACACAGCAGCAGCTGACACACCAGAAGATACAGCAAAGCAGCAGCATGTATAGGTAACAAAATAATACATTAGTGAAGAGAAAGGTGAGGTGAAGTAATGGATAGTTTTCCCTTCTGTGAGCCTCTAAAAAGAAATATTTACCCTTCTAAAGAAATAAAAAGGTATCTAAAAGTCTATGACTGAAGAGAATTTTTACTAATTCACTCATGAAACTGAAACCTTTTTTACATTTTCTCCCTGCTTTTTCCTGCTCCAAGGGCTGGCGGGATAAGGGCTTTATTTATCTGTTTATTTTCTTCTCCACACCTAGCAGCTTCTGGGAATATTGGAGGTTTTAAAGTAATAGGACCATGCCTAAGATGTTGGCAGCACAAGGCCAAGCTATGGGCCCCTGGAATGCAAGGTGTCAGGCTGGGCTGGTGCCACAGCCATGCAGTGGGGTGCAGCACAGGAGCAGCTGGGCACCTGGCAGTGCACACCTTTTTTGGGCAATTCTTAAATAACCCAAAGAAGCAACTGCAAAGTAGAAGCAGAGAACCACAGAATGGGAAGAAATATCAGTCAAAAATCAGTCTTGAGCAGCTTGGGAAAGACAGTACATTTCAACTCAGTGAACAATTAATTTGGGAAGCAGAGCACTGATTTATGTGCTGGATTGTTTTATCCATCCAAACAGCAAGTCAAAATCCCAACAAAACAAATCTCCACTTTCTGTTTCTGGATGCACAAACTGGGCACCACATGGATTGCAGCAGAGCATTCAAGATCCCCAGTCTGGAAGCCAATTCCCACAGGCAGACAGACCTAAAACATATTTCATGAATGTGCAAAGTCACAGGCTGAGTTTGTCCAGGCAGCTGACACAGAAACTGAACACAGGCACATGGTTCTCTGCCACTCCTTGCTCACCACTGCAGCCCAAAGACACACAACAGGCAGAGGTGTCTAGAAAGGAGCACTTGATGTACCCAGCCAGCTCTTCAGCTTGATGTGCACATCTTCCAAAAATATCAGTGGGCTTTTTTTTTTTTTTCCAATTGTACGTTCATGCATCACAACATGTTTTAGCTGCCGGACAAAATCCAAACCGCCCTGCTGCTAACAGGCTGTGTCAAAATGGAAATGTATTATACAAAATATTGAAGTGTTAAGTCATGCAGTATGTATGCTGTCCAAAATATTAAAGGGTCAGAAAACTTTAGAGTACAAATATATGCATCTTTAATTTAAGGTTAATATGTAGGCTTCCAAACTTAGGGAACAAGTTTTCATATCTTTTACCAACCTTCCCCATCTCTAAATTCCTGAATCCATGTGCCAGGTGCCACCCCAATGGCTACCATGGATCATGTAACAGGTCTAGTTTGCTGTACACAGTCCAGCTTCCATGGTAAGGAAAAGGAAGGGAGTCCTCAGAGAGGAGCTGTGGGCAGGCACACCCTGTGAGTGCCTCTGGCTGTAACCAGGACATCTGTGTATACAACAAATTCAATTTACATCATAGTGTATATATAATAGGATATATAACAATATGACTGTACTCACAACAGAGGCAGTGGTAGTAAGTAGATCTTGCTGAACTAAGATATCTGAAACTCAGGTGAAAACTAGATGTCTCATGCTAGTGGTATCTATTTGTCACTAACAGAATTTTTATTCAAAAGTAGAGATTACAATGTTTATCCTATTTCTTTGTCCATTTGTGTTCCTGTACACTGCTAGGAAAAGACAAGTCAGCATCACCTTCTAACCAGTTTCCCTTTCTTCACACAGCACAGCAGACAAGCAGAAGACAAAAGGATTGCAGAGCTGTGGCAATTTTTTGTATAGGTTGTCCAAATGTTACCTGCTGCAACAGATACAACATAACAAAAAAATTCAAGGTTTCTTCTCCCGATCTTAAAACGCTACTCACGGAAAACAGAGCCATCATGGATATTCAATGACTACATCCACACAGGCAATGCTAGGTATACACAAGAATAAAAGAGATTGGACTCTAGAGGTGTGGATGAGATTCTGCTGTGGGTTACCTTTAAGTAATTTCCCATATTCTTTTTATGCTCAGAGTTCCTGGTTCTCATAAAACCTAGATTAGGGTAGCCTAACAGAGGCATGCTCTTACTTCAGAAAAAAAGTGATTTGTGGTGTTTCACTTCAGAGGAAGACTAGTTACAAAAACTGCAATATGGCATTCAACCCCTGAAATCCAGCTACCACATCTTTTATAGACTTGCTTAACTTCTTGCTTGTGATAGGCAAGAAACTACAGTTTAAACAGGGAAAAAAAAAAGGAAAAAGAAAAAAGGCATTTCACCTAAAGGTGGGAGAGATACAATTGCAATTAAATACCACAATGATCTAAGAAAAATAGTTTTCCTTAATATAAGATTGGACTGCTATAAGTAACCTTGTAATGTTAAAGTGCACCTTGGTTTTAGTATAATTGTTCCTAACAGGCTGTGTAAATCAAAAGCAATGAATAATTTTTCCCCACAGCTATTATAAGGTAACATTTTCAAAATAAAGTTTTAAAAAAGGCAGGAAAATGAACTATCTGCAAGTGAATAGGAAAAACAGCCATTAATGGGACAGTGAGGGTGAAATATCAGTAAGCCAAAATTGTCTACCCAAACCAATTTATTACTTCTAATTGCTTCATTTAACCATCCTCAAAAAAACCCCAAAAAGCAAACCAAAACTTAATGTATAAGGTTAAAAGGCAGGCAATATTTTGCAGGTTGGTTACCAGAGAGGAATCTGGACACTGGAGTTTAAATTGGGCTGAGCAATGACTAGCAGGGCACGAGGACAACCTGAAGAGCTTCTTGCTGCTCTGCACTTGTTCTCAAGACTGAAACTCCTTCTCTGCTTTTCCTCTGGGTAATAAATATGTAAATACAACCTGGTGGCAGAAGTATAGAGTGTGGGAATTAAATAAGACTCATGGTGAGAGCTGAAGGAGCTGGTTACAGAGCAGCCAGGCTATGCTAAATAACCTTTGCTCTCCCTGGGTATGGTCTACTGCAGAACACTTTCTGACAGAAACCTACTAAAACAGTATGTGCAGCCACGGCTCCACTCCTAATGTCCCAGCATAGATCAAAAAGAAGGATTCAACTAAGTCAATGATGGAGAAAAACTAATTTCATGGTAAAATAATTCTAAAATATATTTAAGGTACATTGGCAAGGCTACTTTAAAGGGAATCTGCATTACAAAACATGTAAGGGAATTGAAGACTATATTCTCATGTTCTTCTGCTGCTAAAAAAACAGTTATTCTTTATCACTTTCTGACTACTTTATTTTATGTAAACAATTTTTTGAGAAGAATACTTCTTCCTTTCTTCGCTGTTTTCATTTGGGTTTTATTTTTTAGACAGAATAGAAAGCACTTCTGCTTTTCCATCACCCAGAATTTCTATTTTCCTCTTAGAGGACACAGAAAAATAAGATGAAGAGAAGAATTGAAAATAACATTTTAACTTATGAAAAAGCAACTGCCTAAATGTGAATTCCTAACACCTGCCTAGGAGAAGTTACTTAGGACAAATGTAAAATTGTGTTTTCACTTTTACGTATGACAATATCAGGGGTCACTGCAGAGAACTTGTCAAAGCAGATGCAGTTGAATTTTGCACATTTAGAGAGCGAGAAATGGAGAGAGCTCTGCACTCCCTGCTGCAGCAAAAACATTTCCTGGAAACACAGCTTAATTTGTTAGCAAAAATGGAACAGCCAGGTTTTCAAACCTGTGCTTTTCCAAGCACAGAATATTCGATGTCTGAACAGTACCTGTGATCCTGAAATGAGGAACTTAACTTTTGACTAGAATACAGAGTATCTGAAAATAAATATCACTCCAGATCCTAGATTGCTAGTGTATTCACTACCAGGTAAAAAAGCCCTAACAATCTATCAAATTGTTAGTACATGAGTATTTTAAAAAGAAGTGTAGCATATTTTGCTTTCAAAAAACAGAATTATAAGGGGGGAAAAAAGTGCTAAGACCAACAGACAAGAAACATACATACATTTAACAGAGAGTTTAGCATAACAGTGCCATTCAAAGTCCAAATTTCTGATAATGCTCTTTTATGTTTGCAATGCCAAATTGCATTACAAAAATTACTTACCAAAAAACCATTTGAAATATACTATTTTTCCCTCATTTATGTCTCTTGTAACTGGAGAAGCAAGTCCTTTAGCCAGAGAGACCTAAATTACTTAAATTATACTACTCTTCTGTAATTGTGAAGTTTTGTTATTATTAAATATGATGCTACTAGATTTATCTTAACTCAGATGTAACATTGAATTTTCATATCAGGGACAAAAAGGAGTATTAATTTAATTTTCATCATTAAAAAGAAAAACAAAAGAAAAGCTGAAATGGATCACATGCGGAAATAAATTGGTTAATTTTCCTTTCATGTATATTGTGAAATTAAATGACAAAAAAAAAGGTGAAATATAACACCACTCAATTATAATTTCCTTAACAACTGTTACTGGCATGTAGGATTTATCTCATTGTATGAATTTCAAAATTATTTACCAACCTCATGGTCAGTTGCCCTACCAAGGCTCTGTTTGCTTAAAAAAAAAAAGCTATGGAAGAAGACCATAACTGAAGGAGCATTTTTCTTCCCTTTTTCTTTAAAACCAATTTTACTCTACTATTCTCTTTTATAGACACAAGTCTATAACAACAAGTTAGCTGGTTGCTTTCTGTATGTCCTTTCTTGTCCCCTCGGTTGCTGGAAATATGAAGGAAATCCCATAAATGCCAGACTGTAGTGCATCTTGACATGTGTGATGTGATCTGCACTGCAGCCAAGTCAACCCTCATTTGATCCCTGACATTGATCCATGCCACCTGTCCAAGGAGTGCCACCGGTCACTACAGCAATACTGCTGAGATCAAGCACTGCTTATGCTGCACAGCGGTAAAATGCAATCATCTCTGCCTGCAATATTCCCCACCTAGCCACAGACCTTCTTCTGCCATGATTTTCAGAAGAAAATTTTGAGATGATGGTTATTTCCATGCTCATAGTTAGGATTATTATTAGCTCCTTGGTTTTCTCACCTTGAAGGGATTTCCCAGGTGATAACAGAGCCTTGCTCAAGCACTGTCTTAAGCCACAGACTGTGCTGCTGTCTTATCTGCTTCTGCCGATGTTCTGTATTCATTTCACCAGCTCCCCCTCTAGTCCCTGTTTGTTTTGCTAATGGACTTGCTGCCACAGCATACATAAAAGCAATACTAATATGATCAGGGAAATTTAAGTCCCCAAAACGCAATCTCAAAACGTTTTGCTTTCTGTAATGGGTAATTACTGTAGCAAGTCAGAAAGTTTGCAGCTCAGAAAATGCCCAGAGCCAACAAAGAAATCCAAAAGACAAAACTGGACACTGTAGCTTGAACACCAGACATATCTGTATGGGAACCGGAGGTGTTTGCTAAAAAAGAAACAAACTGTGCGGCATTATTGTTTATTCTGAATTTTAATCATTCACTTCAGATAATGATTACACACTGATGACCTTTTATAATTAGACTAATAGACTCCCTGTGCAAAGCACTTGAGTCCTATCCATTGTGGAGCATTACTTTTGGACCACATGACTGAGATGAAATGTGGCTCTAGGCAAAGCAATTAATCTCAATTTATCCCAATTTCTGTCCGAGAAGTTATACTGTTACTCTTTTATCTCACAGACACTGTGAGTAGCTTTGGTAAATATTCTGAAGGTGAAATTTTCCATCGATGGTTTTCCAAACACTAACCAACTGTTAGCCCAGGATGGCTGTTTTCAGTTCTCCCTGTCACACAGGAGGCATGACACAAGGCTCCTGCTAAAAACAGATGTGTTTCAAACAAAACACTTACATCGAGAAAAACACTATGTGCAGCCAAAGGAAGATGGGAAAAACTTGCCAAAATTAATATTATAAAAATTACTACGCTCTTCTAGAAAAATAATTGGGGGAAATTCAAGAGACTTGTATAGCCTTGTACATATTTTACCAAAACTCGTTTTCTATTGTACCTCAGAGGCACATGATGACGATATTTCCACGGCTGAATTAACATGGCCAACATTCTGCAAAGTAAATAGGCTCCTATTGATTAAATTAAGGATGGGGTGAACTTAAGCTGTTTTATCTGACCGTCAGTGAATGTTTTGCTGGCTGGGAATGTCCCGAAAGAGGTACAGAAGTGCTTGGAATCGATAACGTCCAAACCAATTTTTTTTCACTGTTATCAAGGACAACCCTGTAATTAAGAAGCAATTCCCTTAAACTGTCCAGCACAGTACATAAGGATGGCTGCCTAAGACAGCTTCTCAGAGATATAGTTTGCACCTTGCCTCACGGGTTTGAATAATGTTATTATCCAAGCAGACTCTCAAGTCTATATAAAGGCTTCACTGCTAATAAATTTTTGGTCCAAAGAAAAATGCCTTTCATTACGTCACATGACGTCATCCTGAAGAACTCAGGGCAGAAGCAGGCATCATCTTGAAGAAGTCAGGACACATTAGCTAAATTACATCAAGCCAAGTTAGTCTGAGGTGTTAGGTTTGTAATAACCTTGACAACTAGGACGTCCTAGCTACATCACAGAACTATAGGTAATTTACTTTAATCCACAGAGATAACACTGGTTACAGATTTGCCTAATGACCACTGCAATATTTTGGCCTGAGAGATGTTGTCTCAACACATTCCAGAAGCACATTCACTAATTTCTTCGCATCAGTAACTGTGATACATGGTCACAAGGTGCCTGCTCCATCCATGGTTCCAACACAGACCTCCTTCACCAGATCTGAGGTTTGCAGAATACTGTGTATGCTTGGCCTTATTGCACCTCCTCACTCTCTCTGTATTTGTATCCAGGAAGGAAATAGTTTTCCCTGCCCAGAATTTCTAAGAACTAAAAAAAAAAGGCTCATGAAATTTAAATTACAGTAAGATGTAGAAATGGTTACTAACCAAAAGAAGAATCAAAAAGTTTCCCTTGAATTTCTAAAAGAGAATTCATTAATTGAAACACCTTAATGCAGGCTTTCCTTTTTTTGTTGTGATTTTTTTTCTTTCTTTGTTTGTTTGCAGTTTTTTTTTTGTTTCAGATCTAGTTTGTCTCTATGAAACATGAACTGCTATAAGCTGGCTCTAAATTTATGAGAATTTGGAGTTACAAGTCATTTTATAAGAAATAAGCATTACAGTAGAATATAAGTAAGTTACAATGATGTTCAGCTAAACAGGTAAATATTGCTAAATAGTAAGGTTAAATTACATACAGTGCCTGAAAACAAATGTTTGAATCTAACAAGTTTGTTCACATAAGCTATTTATTAGAATTACCACCTGTCTTGGCAAAGACTATTGATTATTTAGTAATTCTAGTAATTAAATGGTTTAATTCCTAACAGTAAATTATTTGCAAATCATTTTTGGCTTGTGTGCTCCTTGCTGAGAAGCTCTTTTCAAAATATTAGATATATTGAAAAAATATGTATTTTAGAGGAGAAATTTACCTATAAACCTGATGTATTCCTGCTGTGTGTTTCACACCCTGGAAGGGTGCATAAAAAGGACTTCTCAGAATGAGTAATAGAGCACAGCAGCTTGGGAGAAATGAAGCACTGTAATTTTGCCTTTTTATTCATAATACTTCAATGCCCTGCAGACCCACTGCTACTCACCAAGCATTTGAATAATGTGTGTTTCTTGAAGTCCTGCAGCTCCTTCATGGAACATCATCAACTTTATAAAAAAGAAAGGGGCTTCAGGTAAAAAGCAATTGCTCAGGTTAGATGGTGCATTAAAAGTTATTTCAGCTGCAAGACAAAAAGGGCAAACTGTGGAAATGTTTTTTAACAAAGGAGATTGAACATCATGAAATCACATAAGACCTGTGAGATTGAGATGTTTACCATTTATCAGGCAAGATAAACAAGGCAAAGCAAACATTAGTTAGAGATCAGAACAGAAGACTCAGTTCCTCCAAGTTCAGAAAGCATTTTATGTGACCACTGTTCCGCATCAATATTCAATCAGCTCCAGGGCAGGTCCCCAGCAAAGTAACAGCAAACTAAAGCAGTGATTAGACACAAATAAACCTAAGCCAGTATTTATGGTTTATACAAGGCCTAATGATCATTTAATACTATGATTTGCCTAGGAATTGATGCAATGTGAGGAATAGAGCAATACATAGTAAGTTTTTTAGACTAAGAGTGTATACATTGCTATAATTTCAGGATAATATTAAAGACATCAATCTTAAGGAAAAATACTTTGGAAGCTTGGTTCCCTTCTTGTTTTAATACTTGCTTTACAAGTAAATACAGGATCAGAAACTTGGGTTAAGGTTAGGTAGAGCCTGCTTAGAGCTGATGATGTGCATGTTAATAAAGATGCAGAACAATGTGACTTCCCCTATCCTGCATTCCAAAGATGGTTTAACAGAGGACCAACAGCATCAATCTCCAAAACATACATGCACAGACCCTACAGAAACCCCTCAGGTTGCACAGGCACAGGAGAGAAAACAGGATGCCTTCTGCTTCTAAGGCAGAAAGGTGTGCCAGGCTTAAAAAACAGAGGGATAAATCCAGGGAGCAGCACTGTGAGGAGAAGTTAATGGAGCTCTTGCTCCTGAGCTGCCCTGATTTGTCACCCTGCAGCTACCTTATTAGGCAAGGGAATAAACAATTTGGACCAGAATATGGGAATCCCCAATTCTTCCATCCTGTTTTAGTGATCCTAAACACTTTAGTTCACAGTGACACTACTGTGCTGAGACACTTAAGGCAGTGTCTGTGCTGCCCATGGTGGAGTCATGGTGAATGTATTGTGCAGATCATTCATTCTGCCATTTGTATACAGAGTGATCTGTACACACTTCAGAGGTTCTTCAAGGAGTGGGATACTCAAAAATATTCAAAATTTGTGTATGATGTACAGACATCTCTGCTAAGACAGCTTGCAATGCTAGAAGTGTGCACAAGCAGACTTTCACACAATAAAGAAATTTAATTGGAGTTACATTAGTTAAAACTGCTTATATATTTGGGGCTTGATGAAAATTTAGGAAATGTTTGGATGACAAAAGGAGACTCTAAATCTAAAATTCTTTCCAGGCACCACTTCACATCTATCAGCTTCATTTGGATTGAGGCCTTAGCTTTTTAAAGAGAAGAGAATCAATTTAAAATCAGGTCAGGATTAGCACCCAATGACTGTATGGATATGTCAAGCTTAGCAGGGTAACTAGGAATGAAAGAGAACCCTTTACTCAACATGGGAAGATGCTATAGAGTCCTGGGGAGGAGAATCCATGAACTACTTGCATCCAAAAAGGGAAATATTTTTAGAGTAACCCAGTAGACCAAAACATCATAAAGAAATGGATAAAGGTAACAAAGAATAAAATATATATCCTTAGAACAAGGTGAATTTTGCTTTTCCTTTTAAACTCTCTATTTGAAACAAGTAAAAGGAAACTGAAATAGCAACAATGAAACTTTTGAAGCAAGTATGTGAGGCAGAACCAAGGACCCGACACTGAGAATGTTCCCTGTATAACTTTCTGATGTGGAAAAACAAAGCAGTAAATGAATATGAAAAATCCAAGTAAATAATATTTTAGCAACCATAATGCCAGCTAACCCTTGCCCTTCTGAAATCTAATGCAACTATTTTTCAACTAAAGGAAGATTCTATATAAGACCAAAGATTTCTTAATCTGCTTTTCTGTTCCTAACAGTGTCCAGCAGTGAAAGATCATAAAAATAGACCAAGCTTGTAATGCTTTTTTATTAGCACAGTGGAGATTTCAGTTCAGGGATTTCCTGATACAGAGATGGTATCTTTGTGTTTAATAACCCTCAGCGGTTTTTTTCTTTCTTTACTTTTTTTTTCAACACATGAAGACTTTTAGCAATACAGAAGCATTCTCTTGCAAAAAAAAATCAGTATTTCATTAATTAATGTGAAATACTGTCTTAATATTTAGGTTTATGTTGAACCTGTCACGCTCTGACATTTAATAACTCCAAGTTCTTATATGACAAAAGGTAACGACAATCATGTGTCATCTAAGACATTATTCAGTTAGGATATGGTTTTACAAATACTTGGAAGACCTCTTTTCCTTGAAAACCTAGATTAAAAAAATCGGTGCAAGACAAGTAACTGTAGAACAATAGAAATTTTTAATATATTGATTTCTTTCTTGTGCCTTATTCTAAGCGATTGCCTGGAACACAATCTTAAGTGTTTCCTGCATATTAGGTTCAGTCATGTTAAGACTTACACATATATTGGCCACATCTTAATTCTATACCAGTGGTTCATCATTCTGCAAGCAATAAACAAAAATGGCAAGACATCCACGACTGCATGAACATGAAAGGACAGGAGAGCATGAGTAGCCCCAAAACTTCCATCAGACAGATAATGATCCAGGGGAGCTTGCAGGAAAGGAGAAAAGGCATGCCATGGGTGCCACCAGTTGTTAATTTTTAATTCTACCTGTACAAGCAAAAAGTTAATTAAGTTTCCCTGCTTGAACAGCATTTATATTTACAGTAACTTGTGAGGCGTTCTTTTTTAAGATAGAAAATACAGGCTTTATGAAGTCAGAGCATTTGTTGAAGTTGTCAGGTTAGTTCTGCAGTATCTCTATATTTCTTTTCCAAATTTTGAGGGCCTACAAAAATAGCATTTGTCAGAGACCCTACACCATTATTGTAAAACCACAGCCAAATGTTAAGCAGTTATTATGATCAAGTAGTTTTCTGTTTACAATTTCATACAACAATTTGCTTTTTACTCCTCTCTCTATAACAAACACAAAAAAGTCATAAAAAACATTATGTAAAATAACATACTCATTCTCTCTGTAGTAGAATATCTTAGACTCCAATTTCTGATGGTTTCAAAGTTCTCAAATGTGAACCATAGCTTTTTTTGTTTGTTTTCCCCAGAAATATTAAGCATTTTTCATCACTTGATGAACTATGTAAAAACACAAAACTCACAGGGAAAAACATCCATGAGCCTTTCTCAACAATAAAATGTATACAAATGGCAGACTTTTGCAACATTTCGAAGTGTCAAGAATCTTTTTAGATACTTTAAGAACTAAAAACAAGTATGAGTAAAGCAATTAATTTCTCAAACACTTTTAGATTTAATATTCCTCTTTGCACAGTATCTTTTCTATTTGATTGTGGCAAAGTGTTAATTAATCCAGCGTAATGGATCATCTGTTGCAGCACCACAAAAGTATCTTACACAATCATACACATATGCAAACGCCTATGTTTCTTTTACAGGAGGAAAACCAGCGCTGTCTAGATTTTGAAAATTCATATTGGGAAAATGAAAGCAATTAGAACCCACCCACTCAGCACTGGTACAGCCACACCTGCAGTACTGGCTCCAGTATTGGAGAGACCAGCAAAAGGCCACTGATACGATGAAGGGGCTGGAGCAGTCTTTTCTGATTGATGCCTCAGGTTTTAGCTTTTATATTTTTCAGGTTCTGTACTGCTTTAGTGTGTACTTCTGAGCTTCATATTAGGGGATGGTAAGCTCTCTTCACAGAGTAGCTAGACAAAACAATTCCTTCTCTAGCTGGGACCAAGAACAGCTGATCCAAATCTCAGGCCCAAGAGCATAAACAATGGTGGAATGAAGAGAGAAAAACAAGAAGGATGGGACTTCATAACCTGAAGCTGGAAGTGGACAATTAACTCCAATACACAAATGGACTAGAACTTACAAAAGTGTGAGACTCCGTGACCGGTCGTCCATTTTTGTGACCATTTTGGGTTCATCTTGGGTGTAGCCCTGGCTGGGCTCTTGTACTGCCCAAGGTGTATCCATTGAGGCCTTCTAATAAATGCCCACTTTATTCTTTAACTCTGTCTAGCCTCTGTTCTAGGTCAGCCTTCTCAAGGCATCATGATGAGGGGCTGTGAGAACTGGGACTGTTCAGCTCTAGAGAAGAGAAGGCTTGGAAGGTTTGGAGGATCTCATCAATGTATATAAATAAGAAGGTACAAGGAGGAGGGAGCCATCACTCCCTTCCCTGCTACTTCCATGCCTAGTAGTGGTTGACACTGGACACTTAGCGAAAGAATGTACTATCCCCTTTCAAAGAGCAATTCTTTCCCTCTGCCCAACCCTTCAGCAGCCTTTCATCTTCCTGTAGATTGTGGTTCAGAGATTCCCAGTTCCCATCATCCTGCTTAACAGCCTTAGACGGAAGTATCCATCATGAATTCATCTAATTGCTTTTGAACCCATTCAAACTTTAAGCTTCCACAACACTGTTGCAGCAATGAACCTGCAATATAATTATGCACATAATGATGAACTTAATTTGCCTTAAAGCTACTGCCCGATCATTTCACTGGATATGGCCTTGCTTTTGTACTATGAGAAAAAGCAAATAACTCCTTCACCCTCTCCATGATATTAATGATTTTGTATACTTCAATCTTAATTCTTCTGAGTCATTCTTTTTCTAAACTGAAAAACTCTTTAGTCTCTTTACACAGAAATTATTCCTTCTCTCTGATGCAAGACCTCTTGGACTTACACAAGAGCATGATGCTTTTCACTTATGCTTTATTCTCTTCTCATGATCATTTCCTAATATTATCAAAACCCTCCTACAGTTCCTCCTTTTCAAGCTGAAGAATGCAATTTACTCTTTCTGTGTGCAGAATCTGTTCCATCCTTTATATAATGCTATTACAACCTTCTTGAGGGTGGGAGACAAGACCTGCATCCAAGTAAAAGCCATGCACTGTAACACAATGGCATTTTAGTTTTTCAAAAGCTGATGCTACCTGAACTATTCCATTTTTACCATAAATCTTAAAATCTAAGTTTTTCTATTTGAAAGTAGAAAACAGTTATGAGAAACAGCCCAGATCAAGAGAGAGAGAAAACAAATTTGAATTTCAATCCAATAAATAGACAGGTTTTTAAACAAATCTCAAAACAGAGTGAAGACATTCCTCTGACAAATACCAGCCAAAAGGATCATAAAAGCTAATAAAAAGTCAATACCGTGTTGAAGAAATGTATGTTTGTGCTGGACCATTTATTACCATTAAATGGTGCACTGGCAGATAGCTTGTTTCAAGGCAACCATTAGCCTTGCCACACACAAGCCTAGCTCTCCTCAGTCTCTTGACTTTGCCCACGTGCCACACACAAAGGAACTGTTATCTGGATGACAGAACTAGCCCTGCAACAACAGACACTACAACTAAAGCCTGGCAGGATTATTCCATCAGTACTCACCTGTGGAGTATTGTGTCCTGTGGGCAAACTCAGGCTGTGAGTTTTAGAAGGATTTTTCTTTTCTTGAAGGCTTCAGTCTTTCTCTGCTGTACCAAATTGCATAACCTTCATGTTTTGGAATGGATTTCTCTAGCAGGCAGTTATGTTCTACCTCCATGGATATTTCTTTAGCCACTTCCTCCGGATGGCTTGACTATACGTTTCAGAAAAATTCTTCCAGAACTTCTTCAAGCCTGGTCCAGAGCTGATGATCTGAGCAGCTCCATCCTTGGCACATCTCATGTGCACTTTCCCTCAGAACCCCTGTGAGCTCATGGCACACTGCAGTCACCATCTGCACAAAATTAAGTGAGCTCTATGCTAAGATAGAGCAGTGTATTTTGCAAGCACTCCTCCTGCTTCTTTGGAGTCTCCAGCACTTTCCTTTCCTCAAACCACAGAAGGAAAACTGTACTGCCCCGTGACAGCAGGAGAAAGAGCAAGTAAGCACTTCAGACAATTACTCAGAAGAATGAGGAATGTGAACAAAATAAATACATAGGACAGAAAGAAAAAAAGCAGGATTGAAGGGAACGCAAAATGGCAGTGGAAAGAGAGTATGAAGAGAACCAGAGCAGAGAAGGTGAGATATAAGATGACAAGCTTGCAAAAAACCTATAGAAAAAAGACATAGATATAAACATTTATAGTTCAGAGTATAAAATCAGGGAGAAAAAAGAAAGCTATCATGGGCCCTGAGAAAAGGGCTATGAGTGGGATTATGCTGACTGGAGAGTAATTCTTCATGAAGTCAGCTCTGTTCTACCAGGAGGTTTGCATTCTTCATTGATCTCTCTGGGATGCTCTATCATTTTCCAGCAATCTTATCTAAATAAGGGAGATTCTCCTGACTTGACTGCAATAAGTAAATGCCTGACTGAAATCACTGTAAACACTACTCTATTTTCAGTTCAGCTCTCTACCATCTTCTAGGAGAAAGTCTAAAGACATGACATTCTCTTCATCCTGATAGACATGCCTGCTGCAAAAAACTCCTGAAACAACATAGATGATCCATCAAAGGGAAGGAAAAGAGAATCCACAGATTCAGCATATTCAAACTTTTAAATTTGGACATCTAGAATGCTAAAACACAAAAATGATGCTAAAGTTTCAAGTCCACCAGATCAAACAAGAGAAAAGAAATCCTACTTAAGCAATGTTGTCATCTCTTTGCTAAATGCACTATGTAATTACATGATCATGTACTCTTCCATTAAATTACATAAAGGATAGATGAATCTGAGAAGGTCAATGACAGTTATCTACAAAATCAGCCATATGGATCTCTTTATTTCTGCTGTCAAGGAAGTTAGATAGTGAGTAATGACTGAGACAGAAGACTTTGGAAGAAAAGCAGATTGAGGGTGGTTTATTGTCTCCAGAACTGGAAAACTGTATGTGATCTCTAACATTGCTGTGCAATCCCTGTATGATATTGATCAAGGCTCTTCTTTAAAGATAATCACAAAGATCCAAGCTCTTCTCCACCAGTTAAATCAGGTCTCTACATCAGATGATCCAGCAGTCTCCATGAGATGCCTTTCTACATCTTTACTACACCCAGTATGACCACTTGAGGTCTGACGCATTATTTAATAAATCCAAATAGCTGTAACTGCCATTGATACAAAAACACAGCAAGATATTACTAAATAAAAATGTTCAGCTCCAGAGCTCCCAAATTCCTCTGGACAAAATTATTTATTACAATCTCTGTGCCTTATTTCCTCGTATGTGTGCAGTGATTACAGCACCACCTCACTGCACAGGGATGCTCTTAAGATTGTTTGCAAAGATCTAAAAGGTTGCTGTAATCAGGGAGGAGATGGTATTTTTTCTAATGTGCCTTTGATAACCTGGCATCTTACAGGAGGGCTACAAAGAACAGCTCAGGGAAATGAAAAGATTCTATCTGCTGTAGGATGCATCTGTCATACATAAATGACGCACAAGAATGCACAATGAACATGAGCATACAGCAAGTGCCTGTTCACTCAAGAAGACTAACCCTCTGGGATAAATGAGATGGGAATTTTTGCTGTTGACAAGATGTTTGGGGAGTCTTCATATTTTCAAGAATGATTTCTTAAAATGTTTTAAAACTTCTTTTCAATTAAAAAGAATGATAAAGAATCATATCTGGGGCTCTAAATACCCACCATAAACAAGGTAAAAAGTGAAAAATTTTACCAATATATAATTTCTGATAAGAAGAAAAATATAATTCCTTGCCTACCTGCAGAGGGGAGAAAAAAACGAAGACAGATTTATAAACACGAGCACTTCAGACTGATTTCGTATCTCCCTAACCCACTGAAGTCATCCACAAGTGAAAAAAAAGGCTGTTATAAAACCAAATGCCCTATGAATGGCTCTTTAAATAGAACACTGCATGGCTTAAGCACCTTCATTTCATGAAAATAAATAATTCCTTCAGTGATTGCAGACTTTTTATTACTTTCTGAAAACGACAGATACAAAACTCCACAGAAGTGAATATGCAACACAGTGAGTCATCTGAGAAACAAATTAGTTCCATTTAATTCTTCAAGGTTCCTTTATAAATTAAGTCTAATGAGATGTCTGAGTCATTAATGCTACAAACATCAAAGAAATACATTCTGTTTATAAATTGTTGTGATTTTGAGCTATATAAAAGTGTGTCCAGTTTTCTGGGTTTTTTTCAAGAGTTGTTTCCCAAGTGTCTGCAAACAGGTGATCACAGAAGCATGTTCACTGTATGTTGAAAGACATTAATAACTTCAATGCTCTGACTAGGATGCAAAAAAAGTCACATAAATTTGTGTTTCTTAGGCCAGCAAGGGTGTAACCAATGACAGATCCAAGAACAGAGACCTGAAACATCATGTGTGCGTGAATGCTGCGTAACTTTACAAGGAACAAACAGTACTCAAAAAACAGATTATCTGAAGATGGTTACCCTCTACCATAGCTTTCTGAGAAGTGTCACGATCTTTCTCAAACCCGGGCTACGCAGTGTTTGCACGGAGGAAGGAGAGAATGCAGTCCCCAGCTTCCAAATCACGCTTCTCCCTTGAAGGTGCCTGTCACCTCCACTACACCGTGCGGCAGTAAGAGCGACTCAAGGTGCTCGTGCCACATGTAGCTAGGTCAGATGGTTGGCTATGATTAAATTCTGCCTCAGCTTACTGACCTGAATAAATTCCAAGACATATGGAACAAGATGATAAATTCTCACCCAAGAATACCAACCCCTTTTTCTAATAACTGGATGATGTAGAGTGATTCAGTGTTACTCCGGGAACTCTTTTAAAAGATAATCTTAGTCATGGCTTGTGTGTTGATTTGGACAGAATAACTTGCAAATCTGCCACCGGGATTGTGAAAGGCACCAGAAATATTTGTGATAAATGACTGTAAAGGAAAAGCAACCTCAGAAAACCTTGAGAAGTATTCTCTCCTATTCCAAACTACCTTGTTAATTTTACTTTAAAATATTTTAATCAATGTCATGGACAATTTGTTTTATGCCATAGAGAATGTGCCAGTGACTAGTGCTGACTAATTCCCCTGTAAATATCAGGTGATCCTGGTTCAGCACTTCACAGCACAGCATTATTCTGAAGACTAGAAAAACAGGCTTTCCAGACTTTTATTCCTTAATCTACTTCTTTCCAATATGTACTATACCATCTGCCATCACTAAAGCACGGAAATTCACTTTTGAACACATAAAGAAGTTTGAGCCCAGCACATATCCAGATCATTATCCATTTCTACATTTATTCTTATTTGATGGATCTATTTTTAGATCTTTCTACTGAAGGTATCATGATTTCATAAAGCATTTCTGCTTAAGCATACTACTGTTGGGCTCTCTTTAAGGAGAATTAGGGTGTAAGTCACTGGAACCTAACATTTTTTCCTTTAGTCTACTTACACATATTACACAATAAATCAGTCTCATAAATACCTTTTTATTCATTATACACATATATATATATATATATAGTTCACAAGTGGCATAGAATCCCAGTGATACTGGGATGTAAAGATGAAATGTTGATACCCACTTAAAAGATTTCAATACAAATTTTGAGCTGATTTGTAGAATGCCCACTTCCACTTAATCTATTTGATTACTTCATAAGGTAGTTATGAACACAAGCTACTAAAATAACTTGAAGATTGCATCTTCTATTATATACTATTGGCTAGATAAATTAGCACTAAATATCAGTGACTAATACTGCTGGGACAAGCTTCACAATTAAAAGAATACAACAGATTGAAAAACTGAAGCATTAGCATTTCCTGTATTCTGGTATTGATGCAATTGTGAATATACTTTTGCTTCTACATGCAAGTCTGTTTCTTAGAGAATACTGAGTCAGCAGTGCCCTGGCAACCAGGAGGGCCAACCACGTCCTGGGGTGCACCAGACACAGCATCATCAGCTGGGCAAGGGAGGGGATTGTTCTGCTCTGCCCTGCACTGGGGCAGCCTCACCCCAAGTGCTGGGGGCAGTTCTGGGTGCCAATATGTAAGAAAGACATGAAGCTATCAGAGAGCATCCAGAGGAGGGCAATAAGGATGATGAAGGGGCTGGAGGGGAAGCAGTATGAGGAGTGGCTGAGGTCACTTGATCTGTTTAGCCTGGAGAAGAGAAGCCTGAGGGGAGACCTCACTGTGGTCTTCAACATCCTCATGAGAGGAAGAGGAGGAGCAGACATTGATGTCTTCTCTGTGATGAGCAGAGATAGGACTCAAGGAAACAGCACCAAGCTGAGTCAGGGGACATTTAGCTTGGATATCAGGAGAAGGTTTTTCACCTTAACAGTTGTTGAGCACTGGAACAGGCTCCCCAGGGAAGTGGTCACAGCACCAAGCCTGTCTGAGTTCAAGAAGTTTGGAACATGCTTCCAGATATGGTGTGATTCTTGGGGTGTCTGGCAAAGGGCCAGGAGTTGGACTTGATGATCCAGACCAGCCCCTTCCAACCCAGCATGTTCTATGATTCTATGAACACTAAATGCAACATACAGAGATTAGGAAAATAATCAGAAATTCTATAGCAGGTAAATCCAAAGAAGCATTTAGTGGACTTTGGTGCACAAATCAAGAGTGCACCATTCTTCATCCTGTCCCCGTAACACAGTTCTGAAATTCGCTATTCCTATGGTCTTTCAACGTACCAGTTTCCTAAGTATCTTTAGGGTATGTTGTGCATGGGTTCGGTTGTTTCAGAGCTGAGCAACTGGCTACCCATCTGATTACACCAGATTTGAAGGCAGGAAACTACAGAAAGCAATGCAAGAGCTCCTTGAGAAGCCAGTCACAACATCCTACTAAGTACCAAATTCACATGACCACTCCAAACCAGAGCTAACAATTTTAATCTTAAAAATGAGCTGCTAGAAGAAAATTTTCCTCACTTCCTAGCCTCCCCTGCTCATCCACAGGCTGCAGAATTGAAACTCATGCATCTTACTTCTTACTGCTCTGAACAGCACTGCACAACCCCAAGTTAGACTGAAAAGGCCAACTTTTCCCAGTACTCTTGAAACCTGGCTAACAAAGCCAAGAACTAGGGGAGAGGGGGTGTTTTGGGCATAACAGGCTGGGGCAGGGTAGGTCCTGCAAGAGTAACCTGTGAAAGGTCAGGGACTGTCCTGTGCTGGTCACAGCCATGTCAGCAGCTGACAAAACAGACTTGTCACCTAGCATGACTACTCATCTTATTTCTTGATACTGGAATCAAAAATTACAAGTTAATATAAATCAGTAATAATTTCCCAGTTCATGACTGGTTTTGCTTATGATGAGGAGGCAAAGGCTCTCCTTTAGTGTGCTCATCTGCACCTTGTAGGATGTTCAGCTTCCGTGCTTGCAGAATTGTATGAACAAGTGAGATGAGAAAAAAACCTTTTTTTTAAGGCTTTGATGGATGGCATTAGGTCATGGAGTCAGAACACCAAATTACTGTTAAAAGTGCCATCCATTTCTGAATTAATTTAGATACTACAGTAAGTTTCTTCAAATAAATTACATAGTTTCAGATAGTAAGAAATACAGCAACCAGCCTGTGGAACAGTGGCACAGGAATTTACTGTGCTGTTACATGAAAGGTACTGAGGATATCAATTCCTCAGACTTCTGAGCACAGAGTGAATCTCCATTTAAGATCCATAAGGAACCACAGGGACCCATAACCTTCCACATAACATGTCATACACAAAATTTTCCACTCAGCTACAGTTCTCCACAGCTGGTCTTCCAATTTTATCCTTTCAAGACAAGTTGAAAAATATGAATTCAGTACAATGAAAGTCCAAGGCTCTCCACCTCCTGGTTTAACATTTCTATCAAATAACAAGCACTGTGTTCTTTTCCACATGTTTTTTTCTGTAAGTCCTCCACTTCTACTTTTCCTTTATGCCATTTTTGAAGCTTTATTTTCCACAAACTTTCTTTTACAATGTATTCGGGTAGAGAGACTGGAGACTAAACTCACCTCCTCTCCTAACCATTTTTAACACTGTTCTGACTGGTACTAAGCACAGCACCAGCATTTTCAGGCTCCTATCACAATGATTTCCAGATCTCTTTTCTGAGTGCTAATGGATAATTTACAGCCCATCGCTGTGTTAGCTGCAACATTTTTATCCCCTTTACGTTACTTTGAATTTATTGCTACAATTTTATTTCTTGCATTATTGCACAGTCACTGAGTATCATGAGATTCTTCAGTAATTCTTTCATTTTAATTTAAAGCTTTAATTATTTGATGCTACAGAATTATGTCTTTTTTATGACTATTTGTCATTTCTCCAGATTCAGAAATATGTTGAATAGTATATATTCAATGAGATTGCAGTTAGGTCCCAACCATTATCTGCTGCCAGATTAGTGGTAACCTCCCCCCAGCAAAGAAGCATCGTGTTAAATCCATACATTGTCTCACTGCCAAATTGAGTTTACTAACACAGCTTACCTCTACATACTCCTACTCAATGAAATAATGATGCTATCTCCAATATCCTAAAGCCCCACAGAAATTAATAACTGGAAAAATGGAAATCTGAATGTCTAAACGATGAAGGAAGACAAGGGATGACAGTATTCCAGGGATTGCCATGACTCCTCAGATCTCTTCCGTTGATCCTCCTGCTATCTCCAAGTGGTGCCTTTTCAGATGGGAGTTAATACTCCAGACAGCACCTATATGAACAACTGAGTATTGCCTTGAGAAAATGTCAATCTTCATGCTGAAATACTTGGGTTAAACTGGAATGCCATGACTAGCATCTAACCCAGCGGCAAGAGCAGTAATTTTCCTCTACTCCTATTCACACAATCTTCTGCCATCAGTTCCAGCATGTCTTTTCATAGGCTGATTCAACTCAGAAAGAGGTTTTATTTATTTTGCTAGCCTAGTTTCTTTCCAAGCTACTGAGTTTAACTCTTAGGCAAAGCAGTGTGGTGAACATCAGAGATACTCAGTGGGAGCACAGCCCCTACTTCCTTTGATATGAATTCTTCCCAACCCACACAGCCCCACACCATCAGGGCAGGGGATAGAGCAAGTTGCAAGAGCAAGGCTCTCTCTCCCCTCCATGACATATTAGATTTTACCTCCAACTCAAGAGACAAATATACTTACTCAAAACAAAAAGTTTCCTTTTTAAACTGAGTCTTCACTAGACTACCAGAAAATAAATGAGAAATGTTTTTTAAATTGTATTAATAAATGTCAAGATCATATCTAGAATTACTACATCAAAGGAGTCATCACCAAATTATCATTTATTCCTCTAGGAAATAATAGGATTAATTGCCTGTAAATTCCCAAAGATGCAGAATACTAATAATATCACTGCTAATGTGCATTTACTTTAATTAATCTGTAAACAAGCCTCTGGTCCTGAGACTGAAATGTCCACTCAGTGTTCCAGGGAAACTCTTACAAGGTATTGTGATCAGAATATTATTTTTCTATTGATATTACAACAATTCTTGGCCATTACTTAGTGCCTAAGATCTGGGCATTTCAAAGTGAATTTACTATCATCATACAATCTGATCCTAAGAGTTAGATGGAGGCAACGTTTAGAGTGATTAAGGCTGCTAGAAGAAGTAATTTTTTCACTTGAGTGAAGGCATTCAACCTCTCATTCCTCTCTAGAACCATCATCTAATGATTATCAGCTAAAACCATGATATCAGATACCCCAATCCTAACTTAATCACATCCTTACCAGGTGGGACACAGACAAATCTGCTCCAAACCAGAGTGACTGTGCTCCAACTTTCTAGTGCAGTTGCCCAAGCATTTGCTGCCTTCTACTGTTCCATGACATTGTGTTAGTCACATTCAGTGGCTGATGCTGCTCCAAGGTGTGCAAGTTAAGTAACCACTAATTCATCCTGCTCTCAGCAACCAGGCTCTGGTGCAGCTAAATCTCCCAGAAACGTGCAGTCAATTGTTATTAGATTATTAGTAGAGCCTCCCTGACCTTTGCTGTCTTGAAATTAAGCTGCTCAGGGACTGAAATAAGCATCTCATTTAGGTGCACAGTAGTGATTTCATCTTAAAGTATAATGCCTGTAAGCCATTTATAAGTATTTTCTAATGTATCTGAGACTGTTACTTAGTAGTTGACATTTCCAAATTACACACTTTCTGAACTATTCCATGTGGGGTAAAATGGCATCTAATTCAGCTTTTCATGCTCTTAGCTACATGGAACTTACCTTCCTTAATGTTACAAAACTTTGTCCACACGTTATTCAATCCACCTTGTAGGGAGTTGTTAAATGTTTCCCTCAAACGCCTGTAACAACTGTTTTGTCCACAACAGGCAGTAGTATTCAAAATAAAAATTATTTAACTGCTGAAGCACATTAAGTTGTCTCTCACCTGTGCATATGCAGATTTGCTGGAAGTAGGAATTGTTTACTCTTTTTCCACAGCCTCTAAATTTGCAGTAGGTAGCTTTTAGCACCCCACTGCATCTGATCATCAGGGTTTTAGGACTCATTTAATCTGTAGATAACACTTGGTTCTCTATATTGTGTCCACCTATGTAAGTAAAAAAGTTAGAGAAACGCAATTTGACACTTACCTAATTTCTACCAAATTTCTACAGAAATAGTGTAAAAAAATTCCTGAATCCCTGCAATAAATATTAGGGACTGAAGGGAAAACAATTGCCTGCTTCACCTATAAAATGACAAAATATTAACCACATTAATATAATGGTTTATAAGACTTGGTTTATGACCTGCCTCCTTGAATTATGCCTTTCACTTTGTGTTGCCAACACTGTTATACAAGAATCTTAAAAAAAAAGAGAGGAGTTTAAAGAATGTTGCGACATCTTAGGAAGGCCATCATTACTCCAGTTGTGAATCTCTTTCAGGGATCTGAAGCAGTAAGTGGTACAACACTGTTAAGTGAACTCTAGGAGAAACAGACTTTGTTCCCCATTTCTCTTGCACAGAGGAAGGAGGATATGGTTTCCTGATGTTTTCCTGATGTTTTCTAATGACTGCTTCATCCTTTGGCAGGTATGGTCAACAACTGAAGTTCACTGATACTGGAGAGACCACAACAGCCTCCTTTACCTCTCATCATGAGCTGTGATGCTGGTAACTCATAACATGGAAACAGACTGTGCACCACTCAACCAGAAGATGACAGTAAGATGCCCAAGTTCAGTTTTGGACAAATACTTAGATTTTAAAGTCTTTCAACAGAAACAGCTAGGGGTGAAAGAGTAAAGAAAAATAAAAATATTTTTGGTTTTTATAGGAGATCAAAATGGAACCTACACAGCTGCTATTCCAAGGAACGTAAGGAAGGTAAGAGGAGAACAAATATCTGTAGGTGCTGCATAACCGGCCTCCCTCCCTCAGAAGCAACCGTGAAAACAATGAAAATAGGTCTCATCTGCCTTGCTGCCTCCTCCTACACATCCCAGGAAGGGATTTGATGGGGTGGCATGGACAGCAGAAAAATTTTAAAGTCTGGACTTACATGAACCAGGACCATTCATCCAGACTTCAACCAAAACAGAAATTGCACCCAGCCACCTGTACTCTCTACCCAGCTGCAACAATCTCTGACATGCAAATGCAGCATCCTGTTGTTCGTATTAGCAAGATCAGAAAGTAATTTGCCTTATAGTTGAGACTGAAAAGAGATAAAACTGCTTTTCTGCTCTCATAATGAACTGGTCAATAACTCCAAGACTCATATGTAACAACTGGCAAGGGTAGATGGCCAAAGGTTTCAGTGACTATGAAACCTGGCAGAAGGCCAACAGACATGTGGTCCCATCCAAGGGCAGATTGCAGGAAGAAAAAATAAAATCAGGAGGACTAGTGGACCTCAGCTTTGGAAGAACAGTAAGAAAGTAAAATCAGATCATCTTCGCCTGACATGCTCCCTAATTGAGATTTAGATGTATGCACAACAGGTGCATAGTTAAATATACATGAATTAATAAAGATGCTGCTGGCCATTTGAAGTGGCACTACAGCATCTGTCCCACCTCCTGCCTAAGGCTCGAGAGTGACCTAGAACCATTAGATACACTGGACTGTGGGGAGGAATACTCAGCTCTACAGTGTGCCTGGCAGACATCTCCAAGTATCTCTCTTGCTGATAAACCAGTAAAATGTACTTGATGTAAGTAATTAACTATTTCTCCCTGGTGTCTCTGCAGTGTAACTGTAAGGCAGAGATGGTAGCAAACAGATGTCACAGGAACCAAGAAATGCTGGGGCTTATATAAGTGTTCAGTACTATTCTCAAATGATACTATACTCAAATACAGTAGAACATAGAAATTTATGAACTGCCCATGCCCAACAGGATGACTCCTATAAATGCATTTCCAGAACCAAGACACATAGCTGGTGAAGCCTGCAAGGACAGTGAGGCCAATGAAGCAGGAAGACATTCCCCTGTAGCCTAGAAATCGTGTCTTTGTGGTCACTAAACCAACAGTACTGAGCCAAATCTACCCAAGTGCTCTAACAAAAAAAATAATCAGAAATCAAAACTGAAACTTTACCTAGAATAGAATCATAACATTATTTAGGTTGGGAAAGACCTTTAAGATTGAATCCAACTGCAATGATCCTGCACAAAACTTAGAAGTGTCCAAAACCGTCTCAAAGGGCTATCAAATAATGCCACAACTGCAATTCTTTTGGATCCTCCCTTCAGCTTTTTACCACTTTTACTTGTTTCCATTAGGGGCAAATATATGATTTGTAAGCATTGAATAAAGAAGGGTTTAACCCAAACTTCTTTCACAGTACAATGAAGCATTAATTGAACAGCAGTTGTTATTAGCTTTTGATATTAGGAATCCTACAAGTCAGTGTCCAGCCTGCGGTTTGGATTCCATTTTCTAAAAAATGTAATGAACAAGTAAGGTGTGTGTTACAAAACAATAAGATAAGCCTATGTTGTTAAAAACCTTTTAACCTACATGCTTTGTATTAATTAGTCAACACCATAACTTGATATTGTTTTTCCTATGAGAACCTAAAAAGAGAGTATGAACCACCACTCGCAGCATGAAACCTTTCTGATTAGAAATATCACAGCTACTTTTGTAAATATGCTGCATTCAGACTGTGTAAGAACCTAGTGACCACTGTGTACATATCATACTTCTCCTAAAACATTTGGAAATGTTGTCCCTCAAAAATAAAAGTACTCTAATTAGCTTTCATCCTTAGATGACCTACCCAGAGAAAAAGAAAACATTTTATACAAAGCAGAGAAGATCATCTTCCCTGTTGCAGAAGGAAAGGGGAAGGGAGGATTTTTACCAGCTTGAGCTAGAGAAACTTTATTTATCTTGTTGATAAATTTAGCATGGTAAAACTCATATTACTGAAGTGATTGTCCTATCATTGCATCATCATATTCTGAACCAACTAGTCATGCAAACATGACAGGGTTTCAAATGCACTGCCAGTATTGCAGACAAGCAAAATTTAATATGCATGAGCTGAATCAAGCACTCATTTACAGGATCACTTGGAAACAATGATCACTGACACAGATCTCTTGCAGTTTTGGGGTTTTTTAATTTGGACACGTTGGATAAAACTTCACATAAAAATATATGTACTCTTCTCCTGCATTAATTTTGAAGGTTGGAAAGGATAAGAAAAATTAGCATTGGTAATCACATGCAAACAGATCTGACATAATTTTATTTGAACAAAAATAGATTATTCAAAATAGCACAAACAGCAGGTCTGAGATGGATTAGCAGTAAGTAATCCTCCCAATACTTCCTTGTAACAGCTGATTACATTGTTTGCAAAACTGCAGGAAAGTTGTCCTCTATTTTTCTAAGGAACATTCATTGTAATTTAGTTTGTAACCATCTTACCAGATTGGGCATCCTATTGTCCCCATTAGAGCTGTCACATCTTACAAGAAAGTTCTCGGCACTTTTTATTCCTTCTGCTGAAGGGACCAGCACCTTCAGCTACTGTGACATTAGAGATGGGCCTGCATTACCCAGCTGAAAAAATTAAAGATTCCAGCATTTATGATTACGTATTATGTTGGAAGATACCTACAGAGCTACACTACAGTTATTCTGAGTTGCTTTCTTGGGGAATTTAGTCATTTCAGGATTTGGTTTGATGGAGTAAAAGCTCAACAGTCTGCATTTGTTAACAGCAGGCCAAGCTGTACTGATCCAACAAAATACTGGCAGTGATTTGTTTTATGCTAGTATCATTTATTTAATCCATAGCATAGCTACACACCTTCCACATGGGAGTCCTGTGAGTTCCATAAAAGCCTTCAGCAAACTGTGTTGTCTTTGCAATTTTTTTCCTCAAAAAACCAGTGTAGTTTGTAAAGACAGGTAAGATACTAAGGTGCAACCTTTTGAGTGATTAAATGCCTCTTCACGAGTCCAATAACCAACTGCAACAATTTTCTGTAGGTTTGCTCAATCTCTTGTGGTGCAGGTGTAACAGCAGTTCTCGTTCCATAAGTCTATGTTATTTATAACTGCTGTCCTTTGTTCCTAAAAGATCTGAAAAGATGAGGGATTTCTGCAATCTCATTGGTACAACCTGTGATACACACTTCAGAATGCAGAAAAAAAATATTTATCATTTTTGCCTTTTTTCCCCCTAAGTCAAACATTAAGATTTTTCTACCTCTTTCTAGTCATAAGCCTGTAACACAGTACTAATTTCTCTTGATCCGAATGTTTTTTTGAACAAAAACCTCAATGCTTCCCTCCATTTCCTAGCTATAGATACTTTCCTTGGTGCCCTTTCCCTTACTCTTTCTAAAGGAACTCCCAATTTTCTGTCTGTATCTTCCTCCCAGACAATTTCAAATACAGTTTCCCTCAGTTCTGGGAAATTAGCCCTTTTGATATAAGCTTGTGATTGCACTTGTGCTCTATTTTCCAACACTAAATATAATCAGATCAGAATTACTGGTCCCTAGGCAACCATCAGCTTCTAATCCAGTGGTTATTTCATTTTTATCCATCAAAATGAAACCCAGAATTGACTTATCATATATTCAATGCAATACCTTTTTGCTTTAGCAAATTATCCTCTATTTTCTAGCAACAATAGCTTGTTTTATGTCCAACTGCACAGATCTTCCACTAAATGTCTCTTAAATTGAAGTTCCCCCATAACACCAGCATTTTATTAACTGTGAATTACAGAGGTACTTAAAGTAACTTTTCTCTAGTATCATTTGATGGTTGGTACAGATCCCTCTGGCAGCATATCGATCCACACACATTCAACAACTCACGGTTACTTTTTCAGTAACACTTAGAAAGGTAATGAAGTCCTTAAAAAACATACCTGACGTGTTATTCTCTCTATCCTTCATACAGTGACTCTAATTCAGTTCAAATGATCCTGATGGTTATATAAACTTCTTATCACACCTTGTGCTTCTTAAGATAGCTACCATCATTGAACAAGGAAATGCAAGTTATATTCTCCATATTATTTGGAGCTTCATTGTAAATTTCTTAGATGCGCCAAGTCGCAGTCTGTATGTACTTGCCTTCCTTACCAACTTCATATAAAAATGGTAACTGAAAACTCTCCTGGCCATCCGTATGAAATTTTCAGTCAAGGTCATTGATCTTCTTCCTGCAAGTTGCAGATCACCTTGTCTCTGTGGCTCTTCTGACTATAGACGCAACGTAGATTTCCTCAAAAATGGACTTTCAGCTTTACCCCCCCAGGACTACCTTCTGCTTAACCCTCAGACTAACAAAAAAAGGAATGCATAAAGGCTCCCAAACAATATCTTAACTCACAGGATGATTTTGGTCTTTTTTTTTTCTTTTTTATATAAAGCATACATTTGTCTTCCTAGGACAATCCCTTTGAGAACTATTAAAAAAATGCTTGGTGCATACCTTTGACTTCGTTAAGCATCAGTGACAGAAGATCAGCAATACTCTTTCTTCCTAAATCAAATGCATCATGCTCATTTAAAAACAGAGACAGCTCAAAATCAAGCCATAATACAAACGTTCATTAAAAAGTATGGATTTTCTGATAAATTAGTCTTCCGCTATATTTAAACTGAATGTTCATATGCAAACAAATAAATCCTTCCTTCTATACAAAACTGTGTTACATGGCTTTATTTAAAAATTAAACTTAAATACTGCCCAATATCAATTATTTTGTAATCCTAATTCTTATAAACTAGTGCTACGGATTTTTTAGAAGTTCAAAATACACTTGTCCCCTGTTTTAATAAGGAAATACCTAGCTTGATTCTCAGCTTTTATCTCCTTGACTTTGGTGTTCTCTGAGAGGAAGTTGGCTATTGTCCATCTTAGCTCATGTAACATTTTGTTGCTTATGTTTAATGTAATTGCAAACATGACATGCATTCATAATTAAGCCCAAAGGGTAAGCCGAGAGCCTGAGACATGCTGGAAAATGCTAAAATCAGAGTGGCTAATCTCTTCAAGAGCAAAAAGTGGAAAATATACTACTAATGAAAATAAACCAATAAAAAGATCTATTATAGTGCAAACATGCTGTGACATCATTGCCCATGACATTGGAAAGTATATACCCACTTCACTAATGAAATTAAATTATACTGGTTATAACAGACACAAGCCTGCACAGCCTGCTTAATGAGTCTAAATCTAATCAGAGGAACCTGTGATAGTCTGGTCCTGTCTGGACAGACCTGAAAAGCTGGAAGGCTTTCACTGCTACACAGCAGTAAATCTTCAAAACCTTGCAACACCATTTCTGGTACTTGCTCCTTCCTCTTCCTTTACTCAATCTGCTGAAAATGTAGCATCTAACATTACCCCAGGAAGCCTTTCCAAAAAATCCCCAAACACTTGAATAACTGTGGATGCACCTCACAGACCTTTTTTGGCACTATGACCTTGTCACAGACAAATTATGTATAGCAGTCTTTATAGCTCTGGGCTGTGAGAAGGGGGAACTAAGATGGAGTATGTGCATGACTGATCGAAGGGGAGTAAACGTTTCTCTGGAAATTACAGCATCCCAAAAGTAAAATGAAAAAATAACCCTAAAGACCAATGCCCAAAAGTAGCATGAGGAAATAAGAACAAAAAATAAGAGCAAAAATAACAAAAAATGGGACATGAGAAGAAATCATTCAAAGCAGTGCAAGTTTCAGAGACTCATGTAATGGCCAGGCAAAGAGACTGGTGATATCTCCTGGCACGGTGGAGCAATTTTGTCGGAGGAAAAGGGGAAGATGCTCTCATGACCTGGAAAAACATCAGCGAACAAGACTGACAACTGTGCAGAAGCACTGGAGCCCTTTTCCTCATCACCGGACCTGGGACAAAACTCCATGTTGGACCCTGACTTGGACCATGGACAGAACAACTCCATCCAGCTCAGTGGTTGAAGCCCAGCCCAAGCAGCCTCCATCAGCCAGGGATGGAAGAGCAGGGGCAAGAACCCTCTGGATAGCCACAGCATGGGCAGCAGAGTAGGCAACTGGAATAGGTCTTAGGTGGTGCTATAATCTGTTAATGCTTTATGTAGCGTTTTCTTCAGTTTTACTGCTTTGCTAATCTGCATATCTAAAGGAAAACAAAAATGGAAGTAGATAATTTTGATGGGGGACAGATTCTGAGGAAGAATCTAATAAAAGTGCAATACACAGAGGAAAGACTTGACAGCAACTGGTATCAGTCTATCCAGGCAATAATAGGAGAAGAGACAGTAATAAGTGCACAAAGTCCCTTTTCCCATAACATGTTTCATCTTTTTCCCACTTCTATAGCTTGAGGTCTACAAAATCTACCATTTTACAGCAAATACAAGGGACTTAAGAGCTATTCTGAGACTGAAACTAGAAACTGGAAATCCGAAAACAAGACCAACCCTCACACAAGAGCACAATCTGTGAAAATATTGTGAAATTTCACAATATTGTGAAAACTAGGAACTCCAAGAAGCACTGGAGCTGAATAAGACAGTCTGAATTAATTAATGAAATGCTGCCAAAAATGGACCAAAAAAGAAAAGTTAAAACTACCAGACACAGCAAACAAGCAGAAAAAGGGCTGATTACACGGGAACTGCATTAACTTAAATACTAAGCTGCCTTAAGACCAGCATGAAAGGTGACAGAATTATGCTCTTGCATGCTAAACCCTGCTTGTACAAACATTAAAGTCATAACAATCCACTAGTGAGCAGGAGTACTAACCTTTGTATCTTGATAAGAGTGAGAAGTCTCATCCTACACATACGATCACCAAATATTTTAACATTATAAATTTTACAGGATTCTCATATATTATGGAAAATCAGACCCTGACAATGCCTCTTTCAAAAAAATTAAACACCCCAAACAAAGCACATAAAAAGGAAAAAGGAATTGTCCACATCTTAAAACAGATTGTTTCAGCAAGACTACAGAAAAACATGGAAGGTACTATCAAACCTGCAGTTCACTGTCCAGTCTGCAGTCTCCACTCTGTGCCTGTTCACCATAGCAAAAGTCAACATATATCTCATGTTAAGAATTTTATAACATAAACAAATGTAAGAGGACTGCATGAATACAGTGTAAAAGGGCAATCAGAAAGGTAAGTTTGACATCTCTGTGCATATTCTTGCCCAGCAACAATGTCAGGCAATAGCTGCAGGCTTTCACACAAGAAACATGACAGCTAGCAAAAATGGAAATATTGCAATTTCACCTAAGTACTGTTTGCCTCCCCAGCTTCTTACTAGGCAGCTGAAAGTTGTGTGAGGAACAGCAAAACTGTAAGCCTCTGTTTCTATAGTTTTTTTCAAAAGCATAGGGAACAAGGATACTAAATAATTCTCAGTACAAAGGTGTTAAATAAGTCAATTAGAAGACATTCTATCTTATGCAAATAAACATCAAAGAATTTTCATTCATATTTAAACTAAGGATTAAGAGAGCAATTATTCACCCAATCTGTTCATTTAATAATCTATCAACTAAAGAGATTAACATGCCTTATGGTCACAGAATATGAGGCAGCTTTGTGCCTATACCTGCACTAGTTACATTAAATATTGCAGACTTAGCATGTATTAACATTTCTGAGCTGTCACCTGTGAAATTTGCAGTAAAGAAAGTATCTACTTCTCCCTTATAACATACAGTAACTACAGTGAGGAAAGCCAACTCCAGGGATTTATTTTTAGCAAACTAATCATTGTGAAAACGTAGTTCATTTTTCTTTACAAGACTAAATAAAATAAGTGAGAGACTATTTAAGCCACACTATTTAAAATGCGACTTTATGATAATGGGCATGTTACCAGTGGCAACCTATGGCACCATTACATAAGCTATGTAAGTTCCATAAGCAGCATTCCACATAACTCACAGTAACTATTGAGTTATTTCACTTCTCATTCACAAGTTCAAACTGCAAATATGCATGTCAAATTCAGCACAACTTCTTACTGCTTACCATAAACCAGAGGGCTCAATCTACATAAGGGTTATACAACAAATCTAATCTGCATTCCATCTTTTTCCCCCTAGACAGAAAGATAGCTATTAGAGCAACTGAGTACTAGAAAGGGCAGACAAAGGGCCAAGCACTTTGACCATAATAACCTGCAGAATTGCTGGAGTTGTATGGAGAAAGGATTTTGATACAGCAACATTATCAACTTCAAAACATTCTCCAATGAAGGCATGTTAAAAAATAGAGTCTGACACAGCCATAGCAATTTCTGTATCAAGGAGACCTGAGAAACCTTTGCATTGTTGGAAAGTGCATCTGCATGAGAACACACGTCTTTTAAATATGTCTAGGAAACAATATTGTGCCTATTTCATGTCTACAATGAAACTACACATGAAGTCAATCCAATTTTCATGGTATTCTTTATGTCCTAAAAATGCATTCTTTATTCTGAGTTTTCCTTTTTTGATGTTCTGCCATAACAGCTTTAGACAGAGCACCACAACACAGCACAAATCCTCGCAACAGGATCATGCTTCAGGCATTTTATCCGCAAAGATTATTGGCTAAAGCTGTGCTCATGCCTGCATTAATTTTTTGTAGAAGTAGAATATATATGCAGCATTACTACATTTCAGTCAAATACACATCTGATCTACAGACTGAACTGCAGGTTGTCTCAGTTCTGAAGAAGCCCGTACACAGACAATGAAACCAGAGGATAATAAAGGAAGGTGTTCACCCCACCACACAGCTTAGGAGGCATTCTCCATGTACCTGGCCATACAGCAGATCCAGATACTGCAGACACTTGTGGAGGAAACTTGCCTTTGCAGTATCTATAACGTGTAAAGGTAGGTATCAGGCTCCTCCTTTTGCTCTACACATGCAGCAAAAGCAACATGTCCTTTTTCCCCTTGATCCTCTCTTAGCAGGGTGCTATCAGGACTATCAGTAAGTCTTGAACATGTACTCAATCAACTTAAACTCCTTTCCATTGTTTACTGTCCCCTGCCGCCCCATTTCTGTGCACATTTTCTGTACAGGTGACTTCAAGCGTGACACATTCAAACTCTCAGACTGGGATACAAATCTCAAAATTTTTTGGCCAAACAGTGACTAAAGAAACTTACTCAAGTGGAACACTCCTCAGTACACTAACACATTTCCAGGGCACCTAGAACTTGTTTCCATTACAAATGGCTAGGATTATGAGAAAGGACTGCTTTGTACTTATCAGGAATGACAAGGGGTTTGTTTAATAAAGTCATTGCTACGCCCTGACCTCCTGTGAAGAATAATCCCAGAGGTAACTCCAGGTTAGCTGGATCTGCACAGTCTTGGACAAAGCAGCTGTCTCACTGAATACCTGCTGAAAGGACACTACTAAACTTTTTGGCTTTTTAGTTATTTCATATTTACAGAAAGGCCACCTGAAAAGCTTGATCCTGGGCAAGTAGGACTGCCTCCCACATACAGTATGTGTGACAAGCATGTCAAAGCCCCTGGTTCCACAGGAGGAAGCTTGGGGAAAACCAGAGACAGATGAATTTTGTGACTCCAAAAAACCCCAGGAGTTGTGCACAACATCAGGAAGGGACTCAAGACAGACACAGAGAGAATTTACTCCCAGTGATATAGGGGCAGAGGACAAGGAAGAAGAGACAGAAATCTCTCATCCTTTTGTAAAGGTGATAACCACCAGAAAGACCCCTTTTCTAATTTTGATCCAGGAGAAAAGCTCCCAAGACAATCTGCCAAAATGTTTGGAAAGCCCATGAAATACACCAAAATCAAGTATACTGAATGTGCATTACTGCCCTTCTAGAAGTCAAATCCCTTGAGAGAAAAGAAGGGATCTTGCACCACTATGTAAGTTGATGCAAAATTGAACCCATGGAAAACTGCAATCGTGCTTCAGAGTGCCCTTAGCTTTAATGCAGTCACTATTCTTGAAGGATGAACTCCTCAAAAGAAAAGCTGTCATGCTCAGTCTGGGGAGGTGAGAACAGAATGTCCCTCAAAACACTTCACAGCCCTTATATTTGCAAGGAAAAATCAGGCTGACCTTGGAAAAAGGAAAGGTCCACTATTAAAGCGTTTCCTCTATTTCCTGGAAGTGGGATAACATGACCTAAAGGCAAAGCCTAGAACTGGGTGTCAGATGTGGGTTTGCCTCTCTTCTAGAGCTGGAAGGCAGGTCCTAAAAATCATAAAATGAGCCCTTACAGCTAGCAAAGTAACTTGTGACACAGATTTTGGAGTGACAGAAGCCACAGTTATCATTACAAATGTCATAATTTACAGAAGAGTAATTAAGTATGCACATTTATTCAAAAGACAGGAGAAGTACCTATAACATTTTCAGGAAGGCATTTGAAACCTTCTTAGATAAACCTGTCCTTTGCCAAAACAGAGGTACAGGACTAATTCCCCCAGCTATTGAGTCTCAGACTGATGGTAATCCAACACAGGGCTTATAACTCAAAGCTCCAAGTCCTTTGTGCAAGCTGCATGTAGTCTGGTCACATCTCCCTCTTCATCCCTTTCAAACAGCAGTACTGAGACAGATTAGATAGATAGATAGATAGATAGATAGATAGATAGATAGATAGATAGATAGACAGATAGATAGATAGATAGAGTTTTATGTCTTTTTGTTTTGTTCAGCATGATTTAATTTAGTCCACCAGTGAGTCCCCTTCAGCCCATGCTTTCATTCATGAAACCATCTACGCATACTGCTCTGTTTAAGAGGTGCTTCAGTTATTTCCAGGATTTGATCAAAAAGCACACTCCCTAATGGGTCAAACCTGCACACACAGTCGTTTCTTCCATGGGATGTTTTCTACTACTCCACCAGCAAGAAGAACAGTGACACCCTCTGAACAAATGTTAGGTCCTGTCACCAGGGCAGCTGGATCCCAACATGTACAAACTGCAGCACAAACTTCAGTAAAAATGTGCAGAGGCCACATACAACAGAACTGTCTTTTGCACAGTCTCTCCTTAATAGCTCAGGCAAATTTACAAACCAAACACAGGCAAACCCTCAGTAGGTCTGTGCTGCCCTACTTCCATCAATATCAATGAAGCTATGAAAACTTAAGGCAGCAGATGATCTTGCATCAGAAAACTACATGTCATCCTTCTCAAAATCTTACACTGCAATCCACATGAAACAAATCATCTTTCCATAGCCCAAATGCTAAATATCTGTTTTCCCTTGCTCTTCAATGTACTCTAAAAGACAATGGAAATCACACATCGCAGATGTTTAGGCAGCAAGACAGACTCTCAAGGGTTTGGTTTTGATGCTCACTCCAAGCTTTAAATGTTTAACTAAACCTGTCAAAATCCCTTGTTGCCTCATAATCTAAGCACAGAACACCTGGACACATACAAATTTCCAGAACTTCTTGTGTCACTGATCAAGAGTAAGATGATGAAAGAAAACATTCAACGGTTTTAACTTTCTTTGGATAAAACAGGCATGAACAGTTTGGACTCTCGGCCAAAGCTTCTTTGAACATTAAGAACTGCATCTGGCAAGGAATTTGAGAGTTAATTTCACATTAAAGCCTAAGAGGCTATGCTCTGTGCAGAACACAAAAGGAAAAAAAAACTGAACTCTTCCTATTGAAAAAACAAAAGCTGATCTGTACTTAAGCAAAGAAGGCATAAATTTATGGGGCTGAATTATCAACCACTCACTTTTACAGGGTATTGGAGGACATAGAATCAAAATGGAGGACTCAGTGGATGCTGTTCCTCTAAAAAAGCAATAGAGACACTAATAGCGCCAGCAGGGGGATCGCAAGAACCAAAACTATCAATGAAAATTAATCCCAAATGTTGGAGAAAAAGTCCTCTTTCTTTATGCTTTGACACACATTTTAGCACAGGAAGTTACAAAAAGAGGGTGCTCAGAACAGATACATCAGTTGAGTCCATCAGCTTCATAATATTTTCTTTTCATATTCAACATTGAGGCTGGCTCTCTCTTCACTTTCAAGAACATGGGCAGCCAGTGCCACCTGGACACTTCGACTTGTCCTTGGGTGTGACTGGGACCTTCTTAGCCAAGTGTTTGCATTCTGAGTTTTGTTCGGAATTTTTTTTCTTGGTTTTCCTTTTTCCCTTGGTCCTTTGTTCCTTGTTTTCTTTAAAAGTTCTACCAGAACCCTTTTCGTTCCCACCATGACATTTATCTCAGACTGCTCAGTAAAAGACAGTCAGCTAAAAATAAAGAATGGACGAGCAGAACAAATACTGATTTCATTTAAAATGCATACTTTAAAACTTTGAGCAACAAAATTGCTCCTTTATATATCATTGCACGTGACTAAGTATGATTCAGCTCCAGGAAGAGATACCTAAACATTGCTAACTTGCTCTTCTACTCAGCAGAGATTTATTGCTACATTCAGAGAACCCTGAAGGAGCAATTTGGCTCTCCTGTAACAGACACCTAAGACTGGTCAGCTAATTCAGTCTTTAGGCTCTGTCACTGTTGTGATTTTATCTCCTTGGACAGGAATGGCATGCTCGAGGATAGATACCTAAATTACTGGATAAATAACTAAATTACAGGTATTTTCATGCAGTCCCTCAACTTGATATGGACAGTCAGGCTTTAATAACCAAAACAGTGCATCTGATTCTTTGGTGAGACACCACCTCAGAAGAATTCAAGCGTGCTTATGCCACTGGAAATGCCAGCTGCGAGTTCTAGATCAGACCAGGCTCTGCTGGTTCCAACTCACTCATGTACTGGACCAAGTCAGACACACTGTTTGCTGACAAAATGTGGGTGTGAAGTGGTTGTCAGGATTATCAAACCTGCATAATGTAAAGGCAGATAACATCGTTGTTACTCCAAGTTTTCAGTATTACTGCAGTACAAAAATTAGATCTACTTGAAGGTTTTAATCCAAAGTTTTATTCTTCGTATTGTTCCCCATATTGGTGTTGAAGTATGAGCAGTGTTTAATAGTCTCCAGCATCTATTCCAGAAAGACAATCTTTTAAGAGCAGTAGTTGTAAAAATTGGGCCAGCTTCCAACTGGATAAAAGTCTGACAGGACTTTTATTGCTGCTGTAATACATCCAAAATGTGGACATGTCATGCTTTAATACTGTAACTATTGATTACCAATCTCATGGAATAACACACTTTTAAGTTGTGAAAATAGCCTAATAACGCATTAAGGCCTAACGAAGCAACTTAGCCAAGGCCCTTCCCTCTGTTTCAGTGTATTTTCATACACTAAATTAATATAGATATTTCTCACTGACACTTAGAAGAGAAATTATGATTTTGTCTCTAAACCAAGGAACTGGCTAACCTACAAGTAGACTGAGAAAACTGTAGTACAGAAAAGTCAGTCAAACCCTATATTGAAAACATGAACTTCCTACTTGAGAGCAGCACCTTTAAAACAGAAAGCTTGTAATTCAAACAGGTGTTATAAATTACACTAAAGAACTTAATTAACTTAAGTAGTGCAATGTAAACTACTTTATGGGGCACACAAGAAATACAGGTGACAATTACGACATAATTAAATGAAGATGTTAATGGCTTCAGCAGTGTCCTACATGGGTTACTTATGGTTGGCTCTTAAAGTGTTTGTGGCTGTAGTAATGGCAGTGCTCAGCTTCTTTCTCCTCTGTTTCTCAGGGCAGTCCAAACTGTAATGCCTCTGTCTCAATTTACCCAGCTCTCTGTAATGCCCCACAAATGAAAAATGCCATAAGTACAGACACATACAACAAAACACTTTGTTGTATTTATCTTCAACCAGTTGCATAAAGCAACAGGCTCTTAACCAGCACCTACTTCTTCCCATGGAATATTCTCTGCCAACACCTGCTGCTGCTTCCTCCTATGAGGACAGAAGAGTTAGACTTAAGACCTTTTTGGTCTTCTCAACAGGGGCTTTGAAAACATCTGATAACTCAGTAATACTCCTGTTAAACATAGCTATTTAAGGCAAAAGATTAATAGCACAACATACCAACATTCATTGTTCAATGTTCCAAATGAATGCAGTTATTGTCATATTGTCATGAACCAACTGACATGCACCAATGGACCCTATGTAAAAAGAAATAATGTTATTTAGACCCATCTTTAATTTTTACATAAAATCTTCCCCATGTTGCTTGATCTCCATTTGATCTAACAAGGGTGGTCACACCTCCTACTCCCAAAGAATCCAGTCTCATCCAGGTTGAAGTCAGTTTGATTACTACAGGCTTTCACAGATACTCTTCACACTGCAAGAGAAATATAGAAACAACACTCTGAGAAGAAGAAAAAAGCAAATAAAACCCATATGAGTTAGCAGTGAAAGGCTGTGGTACAAGCTGCTTTACCTTAGTAGATAATCAACAACACTGTTTTCATATCTTGATGATGTTACAATTACTTGTGCAAAGTGAACTGGAATTTTTATACTTCCCTCCCTTGGTTAGTGAAATGTCACAGTATTTAGAGTTAGCGTAAATACTTTGGTTCATCAGCACTCCTACATATAGTATTTGGGAATAATGACCATAAGGACCATTTTTAAAAGCAGCAAGCCATTAATGCATGTGTGCTTGAATAATTTTGTTTTACAGCATTTTATCTTGCAGTAAGTATTTTAGAAACAGGGGGGAGAGGAGTGAGGGAGGAGTGAGGGAAAAAAAAAGCCAGGACCAGAGAGAGACCTCTGAGTCTTTAGATTTCTAATTTGCACACGATCATGAAGTAAGTCTTTTAGAAGCACTGAGCATCTATTTCTTATTCTTTAAAATAAAGCCCTGCTTTGCATAAACAGACAATTATTATAAAACCAAATGAGCCTAGTGCAGAATGGCATTATTGCCAGCGCACCTAGACACATCACCTTAAAAATATCAACAGCTGCCAGGCAATTCTGACTGCCCCACACACAAATACCAGCTGGAAGCAAAATGACTTTCACAGGGATGAAGGCAGTCCCTCAGTCCCAGCCCCCAAGAGCAGGAACCATTTCAGCTTTCCCACTTTTCCATCTCGCAACTCCCGCTTTTTTTTTTTCCAAGCAAACACCATTTGTCCCTTTCCCGCTGCCAGAACACTGGCAGCATGGTGAAAAGAAGCAAGCAGCAGAATGTCTCAGTTTTACACTACAGATTTCTTACTTTATACAGCACATTTCTTATTTTAGAGGAACACATCCAAAGGCAGACCTGTTACTAAGATTTTGGGTTGTAACAGACCTCTCATGTTTTACACAGCACTAGATACTTTTATATTGACAGATATAATGATAGGAGAGTTCTCAATAGTCCGCTCCCCTTTTTCAGTTGTAACACCTTGTTTAACAGCATTCCCTCTTTTAAAGTCCTTTTTTTTCACAGGATATTATTAGTTCTTAGTAAATTTGAAACCAGTTAACCAGCTTGCTGGGCTTTTTGCTGTTACCAAACAGCTGACAGATTCAAATACAAGCCAGTGTTGTTACTGTTTGGAAATCAAAATTATTCGTGCTGACTAGTCTGCTGTTGTGAGATATTTACAGCAACACGAGCATACTTTATATGGTGTTTGCATATTATGGAACTCAACCTGCTTTGTACACAGTAAATACTACTATAAATTTCAAATTAATTCAGATTGTTTCTTTTTATGGACATACTGGATCTCCACTCAGTAAGATTACACATACTATTTTTATTCCTAAATGGTAAAAAACATTAGGAGTAACTCTTGGAAGTGGTTTCCAAGCACAGCTTTCACATTCTGAAAAGTCCACACCATATTTTTCACTTCAAAAAGGACTTGGTGATCCCTCTTGTCCTCCCCTCATTCCATTCTCATTCAAGTGTAATGAAGCAACATGAAACCATTTTGCTCAAAACCTCTCCATTCTCCAATCTTTTTTTTGCACTGCTGTTGCAGGAAGGACAGAGGCCACAGTAAGATGCAAACAAATAGGCACAAATAACTAGAATGGGCACAGAGTAGAAAATAAAACTCAGTGGTTTTTTTTTTCATTCCCACAAAAAAACTTCATCCCTAAAGCCTGGAATATATTTAGGCCTTAGGAAATGCTCTAGAGACCAACTCCATGCCCCTTAACACTACAACTGCAGAGAGAAACGTGACTTTCAGCAGCAATAAGGCAGCTACTAACAATGCTCCAAGAATTTGCGTATTTTAATAATTATACTTTCTGCTCAAATATGCAGAGGACTAGCAAAAAAAGGCAAACTATTGACCTGTATCTTGTTTCCTTCCCAAAATTCAAAAATCTTAATGTTTACATACTCCACTGCCATCAGATTTGAAGAGCAAAGAAACAGTCACTGTGGCAAATTTTAAGATCTAACATTGCTGATTTCTGGATCCATAACTTATTCTAATTTTTACAAATTGCTCAGCTGCAGAGATTTACCACAGCTGAAATAATAAGTCTATAATATCAGCATTTCATCGGGATAAAATTGGAAGAGACGCTCTTTCCTAACCTAATACAAAAGAAACTAAATTAACTGAAATTTTGTCTTTGAAACACTATGATCTGTGATTGCATTGGTTGTGTGAGATGAAACTGTGGAGACGAAGCATGTAAGAGCATGAAGCAGCGTTTAAAGTTTGAAATAGTTTTGGAAATGAAGATCCAGAATGCTCAATTAAAGGTTCTACTTGACCATTTCTGATTCTGTAGATCCATGTATTCCCACAGACAGACTACTGTAACTGCTCTGTCAATATCTAACTGAATGGGACAGAGAAATTACAAACTAAAAGTCAACTTCTAGACTGGAAGTGGAGGAGGAAGGTTGCCTGGAATTTTTGTTCTCAGTAGCGAAAGCAATGGTTTTCTCTCTACTATCACTGTGTATCTACTTCTCAAAGTTCTTCAATTTTATGCATGATCACTCCTGTGGCTGAGCACTACAGTTTCTCAGAATCCAGTTCGTGATTCTGAGTTTTATGACTGTAAAAGGCCAGCTCCTGGTTGCACTCACTTGTCACAACACTATGAATTTTGCTTTCATATCATGCTTCTGTATCCCACTTCAGGAGCAGAGTGAAGACCAGCAACTTTTACTACTGGAAACAGTACTGAGAACTTATTTACCTGTGAGGTATAAAGCTACTGATAAAAACTTCCAGCGCTGACTCCCAGCTGGGAGTCCCAAACTGTAATGTAGCTGTTCCTAGTGTGATAATTGTGACTGCTAATGCCCTCAGATCACAAGACTCAAGCATATAATAGAGATACAACTCAAACCATGCCATGAAAGACAATGAGAGCTGGATTCATTCCACTCTAACTCAGGAACAAGCCTTACTAATGAGGTGTGCTACTCTCACATTGCAGGAGCACGTGGCTGGACAGGTCTGACGCTTTTCAGTTTGTAGTCCCGTCACAGTGTAACCTGAAGGTAATTTCAGTAGAAAATACAAACCCATCTCCTACTGTTTGCATTCAGATCTCATCTTCACTCAACAAGAAGCAACTCCCCACCATGACCTTACTATTTACACCTGGAGGCACAGCGTTTCCAACTGCGAGCCACGAAATGAACTGATAGTTTTCCTTGATACAAACAAGTATAAAATGTTCTGAGGATCACTGTGGAGATGGTATTTCAATTGCACCACGTGATACACTAGGTGACCCTGAGTAAGGACAGAACATGGGGGAAGGGAGAACAGACATGTTGGCTTAGGATGAGCTAAAGGAATTATCAGCATCATTTTTGCAGGAGATGCAGTTGAATTAATGTTTAAACCAATTAATTATGTCCCCCACCTCTGCAAGTCATAGTGCAACTCAACAACTCAGTGTCCTAAGCTTCTACATATTAAATGTTTAAAAAGCAAATCAAATAGTGAAGGGTCAATACTTGTAACTATAGACCAAAAAGCATTTACTGTGGATGAACCACTCACTCCCTTTCTCCAAAGAACAACTATTTGAACCCCCTAAGCAGTCTACGTTCAGAACAATTCCCTGGAAAAATGGATTAATGGGAACACTGAATGTGAGGCTCTCAAAGAAGCGTGGCAAATGTGATTTCTGATCAACTGTGTAATTCTACATATGTATCCCTCTCCACAGTAATTTGCCATGTTAACACATTACTTTTCATGTGCTTTTACCATCATAACTTGGGCAGTGTATCAGCTTCTGTACAATATTTGTTCTATAAACAAATAAGAACTTCATAAACTCTGCTGCCTAAAACTCACTGAACTCATTTAGGCTGGAAAGCTTTTCCATAAAGAAAAATGCAAATATTCCTGTTATTAAACAGATAAATGCAAATGATCAAAAAACCTGTGAGTTTCATGTGAACAGATGACCTCCTCTGAGCTCCTCCTCTGACACTGCCTCAGCATCTCCTACAACCTCCCAGGAGGTCAATAAAAGACCACCAGCTTGAGGCATTCACAAACAGGAACTATGCCTCTCACACTACATCAAAGGAAATAAAATGTATCATGACATTAAAAGCCTTTTTAGAAGAACCCTTTACTGTCTCTAAGCAATCAAATCACCAGGTTCCACCTCCTGGTGTTTCTCCTACATAGTGGAAAGACAAGAAATGTACCCTGATGAAAGGGTTTTCCACTTGACAACAAAATGAGTGTTCTGAAAGTCCACTAAATCCCTTAAACAATAATTAAGCACCAAATGAACCATTTAAAAATTCACCACTACCATTAGAACAAATTAAATTAAGCCAAGATTACCATATTAAGTTTGCTCAACCCAAAAGCAGATAACTTCACATAGTTCCTGTTTAGCTATGTGCAAATGATTTTTCAAAATACCTGACCGTAAAGATGGGCCAACAATACATGCAATTAAGTAAATGAGATAACTGGGTAACTTATATTCAAAACATAATGGCGAATTAGCTCTTTATCTTTTCCCCTACAGTAGTTATGATACTCCATTTCCAAGGCTTCTGCTGATAAAAATTAAGTTTTCACATTCTAACATATCCTAATACCGAATATACAAAGCTGTGCCTCTTCTGATTAGCACCTGTGTGTTACTTGCTGATTCTTGTGAGGGAGAAGGGAGTAAGGAAGAAATTTCCACATGATTGTTTAAATATCCAGAAAGTCTACCTCACTGAAAACTGTTTTGTTCACAAGTGTTGAAATTTTTAGCATTCCTTTGACCTTTATGCCAATGAAAACAGCAGGATCTAGGCAGCTGAAAGACTTCAGTACAGTAGGTTACATTCTCTGCATTATATAAACCAGGAATGCCCAAACACACAGCCAGCATACAGGGCTGTAGGTTAAATATAGATGTTTGAGTGATTCACAGAAATAATCCAAATTTCAATACTTTTAAGTGGAAAAAAACAAACCCAAACGTCTTCAGACCTACATGCATGTTTTACCACACAAAAGTGAAAACAGCTTAATTATGTAAAGCTCATTTCTTAAGGAATTTTATCTGTTACCCATTAGTGACCATGGCAATGATACACAGGTAGTGTTTGTTGGCAAGATTATTCACTTTTCACTCCTAACACTGGAATGTTTTTTCATTTTTACTATACAAGCAATAATAGAGCAAGCTAAGTAGAGCCATCCTTTCAAATGGCCATCTTGCAATGAGGTAGGAATTAAATAGCTCACATTTTTATATAACAGTAAGTGCAAATAAGGAATATGCATTTAGCTTTAAAGAGATTAGAGATAAGTTCAAAATTGTAAAAAAGATGCCAATAACAAAGAAAAAATATCCCAGTGTTTCCCACGTTCCAAATGTTTCAAAACATGTGGGCCTATTCCTCAATTCACAAAAATATAAAATTGAAGTACCTTTGTACAAAACTCCCCCTAAACCATCTTCCCATGAGATGATTATTGATTATTCAGGAATATAGCAAGGCTGCAAAGTTTCTAAATTAAAAAATGCTTGACAACAGACCAATTTTCAGTACAACTACTATTTATGTTATTCAACAACCAACTATAGACTCTGGCACTTGTAATTGCCTCCCAGAATCTGTATGGAATTGTTTTCATATGCAATTTCAGTGTAAACTGATTAAACAGCAACTAAAAAGCCAGGCAAAATACAAAGACTTCAGTATTGAGCCTGAGCAGCAGTTTATGCTATTGGTGATACCTAAGAGTGGCCTCTGATGTGCCTTGTCCACACAGGTGTAATGTGAAGAATAGAGCATATTATAACTGCTCCAGAAGCTGCAAACTCCCAGAACAAACTGACCAACAAGACATTGCAAGTAACATTTAAATTTCAAAGGCAGCGCAAGATAATCTTTTCAAGGAATTTAGACATGTCATTTCACTGCCAGCTGACACAGCCTTCACATTTAACATCAATTACACTTCTATTTATGCTATTACAAACCTGATTATCCAACCCACTCATTCTAACCAAATCTGAAAGCTACCTAAAACTAAATTCGACTAGTATATCAAAACTTCACCTTACTTTCAATTCAGTGATTAAGCCATAATTCTATTACACAATTATTTAGATTGTATCTGGAAAGGAAGCATATCAATAGGGTAAAGGATATTGCAAGCACCTTCTGAGGTTTCTACTTAATTCTTCAGTATGTACTGTAAAGGGAATAATGCAAATAAACAGATGGAAATTGTTATGAAGGAAAACTAACCTCTTTAAAAACACTTGAGGGTTCTGGTAGGGCTGGTACCACTTTATTTTGACTGTCCCATCAGAGCCACAAACTCCTCAGGCATGAACCTAAAACTTATAATTTTTCATAGTGTGACAAAACACTTTTATTTGTGTTAAATGCTGTTGCAAATTTACAATTAACAGTTCTTCATTACAATGCTGTTTTTTTACAAAGACACAGAAATGCCAGAAGCAAGTGTAACTCCAATTCTGGCTGGCTCATACGATGCCTATACTTGGCAGGAACAAATAAGAATCTCCTAATCAACATCTCTCCTCTGCTGTAAACTCTGCATACATTTTTTTTGTTGCTTGGCTGGTGGAGTTTGGGGTGTTTTTTGTGGGGTGGGGTTCTTTTGTGGGGTGGGTGTGTTTTGGTTTGTTGCTTTTCTAAAAAACAAGCCATTCTTACAAACAACTTCATCAAACTGGACTTTAAGGCCTTTCCCCAACACTCGTCCTCCCACCACCCTAAAAGATACCCATGCACAGGTTTTTTGGGAGGGCAAGGTAAACCATTACAGATACTCAGAAAGCACATTCATTAGCAATGTACACCATATATCACTGTCTTTGCTGACAGCTGTCCTGCATTACAAAGCTCCCAGTTATTGCTAGGAACTGACACACACTCCACCACTTCTGTCTTAGCCAAAAATACTGGTTGACAAGACTTGAAAGACATATAGCATGCCTAAGCTACCCAATAATGAATAATTTAAATCCTTTGCAGAGACAGAACATAAATCAATCTTTTTTTTCATTGAAAATGAAGTTGACAGTCCACCCACTGAATGGCAAAACTTCCTCCTTAGAAGCAATTAGACCTTTCATCTGCAAGGTCAAGTACATTGAGGAAGATCTCCTGGATCACAGGTACTGATGTCAAAGTGGTAAAATTGAAACAAGTGTCCTGTGGCTTGTTTCCCTTTCTCCCTTCATGAGAAAGAGTTTCTATTGCCAAAGATTCTTTTTTAATCTTGTCCCCACTCCCAAGTTCACTATGTCTTTGTCAAAGCTATAAAACCTGGAGCACAAGTGTAAAATTAGGAACAGCATCTTCATTTCTAGCTTTGGGTTTTGTGGTAGCCACGCTGAAATGCTTCTTATATTACAGTTAATTAGTCTGCATTTTAAAGATGCTGAAGGATAGAGTACAAAGAAACAAAGTGCTTATAGTATTCACAATATTTACTGCCCTACAGCTACTGTCCAACCTACGCTTGGCAGCAGAGCAAAAATATACAAGATATGACTGTGCCATATAGCTACAGCTCATGGCAAACCCTGTCTTGCTTTGGTACAGGTGAGAAGTAAAGAAGTAAAGAAGCCTACTATAAGAATGCACACATGGAGGAGGGAGACCACCACCAATATATCTGTTGCAGTTTTTGGTGAACGCCTGCCACGGTTATGCCACAAATACCAGCACACAGCATATTAACACATCCATGCCCAAGCCAAAAAAAATAGCAGTCCTAATGGGTTCATGTATTTTCTAATTTGTCATCCAAAGGTGGCAGCTCACAGCCTGGCAGAGGCCATGGGTGGTCAAGAAGTGGCAACGAAGTGTGAAATTTCCTTTGCTGGGCAGAAGAATTTGAAGATTTGGGAAAAAAGGCTGGTGTCATGAGAGAAAGAAGAAAGAAAAAACACCCACCCAGGATTCAATCCTTTCTCTGCAAAGTCAGAAATAGAACAGCAATAGGAATTTCTCCCACAAAGCAATAGAAATTCAGATGACCCTCAGGCCACAGGGCACTGGCCTTAAAAGCAGGTCCTGTGCTGTTTTCACATCCCATTCTGAAACTACCAGCTGACTGTGCAGCTGTTCCAAAAGTTATTACAAGAGAATGACTCTGGCTCTGATGCCGCCTGCACATGAAAATTACTGTTGAAATAAGAAGAGGTGGAAAACAGAGAAAAGATAACAGATGTTGTTCACAACATACAGGAGACCTACAAAGATGCAATACAGTTCAGAAAATTCATATTAAGGCTCAAACTGAAAGGTTACTATCTCTCACTTCAAAAAGTGGAGGTGGTTGTTAGATGCAGAGAAGAGCACAAGCAACCAGGAGTGCATCAGAACAGAATTAACATAGTTGAGGTTTTATTACTAAGAAGGAAGCCAAAGCAGTGAGACAGAGTACTTGAAAGTACTCCCAGCTTGGATTTTGGGTGCCTGGGAAGCCAGAATTCTGCCAAACTGGTTTTTACTGGTAGGTCATGATCAAAGGGTTCATTCCAAAGCTGCCTGCCTGCAGTGCACACCTGCAAGTCCAGTGCTCCCCAGTTGTGGGAATACCTGCAGCAATGAGGAAGAATTTGGGATTAAACAGCAAAATGAGCTGACATCTAAACATAAGAAGCCTCCCTCTCTTTCTTTTAAGCAAGGATACAGAAAAGCCTCCAAAATTAATACTTCCAAGAAGCTCCAAAATTAATACTTCCAAATACTTCCAATTAAGCTTCCAAGAAGCTTACAGACATTGGGATTGCATTTCACTAATTTCAAAACACAAAGCTGCTTTCTTTTAAAGCCAAAATGAAATTAGAAGACAATATTTCAAGACAATTAGAAGTATTACTTGGTTAGTACCAGAACAGGGCACTCTCACTTGCCAAGCAAGAGGTTAAGTATACAGCTGTGAGCATCAAGGAACTTATTCAAGCACCAAGGGAAGAAAAGAAGACAGAAGCTGAGGAGACAAATGTTGCCAGACAGCTCTAAAGGGAAGAGAGACTTCAGAGTGGAACTCTTTCCCACAAATCCCACAGTTGGATAACTCTAATTTTATTGAGGAGCTATTAAGAAGGAATTGCTACAGACCAACAAAAAGCAGCTGTTCTAAAATGTCTACAGGATTTCAAAAACAATTTTCCCCTCCTCCCTTCCTCCCAGCATAATTTATTTTATTTCTATTATATATACAGTGGACAAAAATAGTGAGAAACTTATTGAAATTACAGTAGTACTTCAGGAGTTAGGATTAAAAAAAATAATGCACTGCAGTAATGGTAATGTAAAGTGAAATTTTTTCTCCTCTTTTCACTGATCTTCATATAAAGCTTTATTTAAATGTTATCAGCTTTAGCACTGGTTAATCACTTTCACAATTCTTTAACATGAAATTAGTCCCCCTTTCTCAACAACTGGTGGAAGGTTATGCCAATACAAATGAAGCAATTATGTCAGAAATCAAGTCTAACCATTTACATTTTCATTCACTGTAACAGTCTTTAAGTGTAATTAATCAAATCAATCTTCTCTTTTCAGCCACAGCTGTAATTGCTAAGTGCAAATTAAAGCATATCATACATGACATATGATACTTAATCTGAAGACAAATTTTTATTAAGGTTTAAGTCAAATTTTGTTAAATGAGTTAAAGATACTCAGTGAATATATCTTAACATTACATACACGCCCTACGGGAAAAGAAAAAATATTACAAAATATTACAAAAATACTTCAAGCCCCATAGATAATCCAATTGCTTTGACCAAAAAACCCACAAAGAGTAACAGTAATATCATGCCTGTAAGAATATACAGAATATCTTCACAGATTCTATCATGCAGTTTAAAAGGGGTCAGCAAATAATTCTAGAATCCTAAACAATTCTTTTTCAGCAATAATGTACAAAATTCCTTCACAATTATAAAGAAGAACTACTAATTCTGTGACTAACTCCCTACTGGAGTAAGCTGATAAGACTTCAGTTATTTTAATAATGGTTGACAACTGCTGAAAAGCCCATGGCTATTACTGTCCCCTAAGCAAACAGGGGCAAGAAAATTACACCAGTAAGGGATCTAAAGGATGAGAGTTGATATTCTTACTCAATACCCTGATGTTTACTTTACCCTCTTAATTTTGCATCTATTGCTAACCATATTGATGCTTTCTGATGTGGTTAAATAGTCCTGTTTGTCCTACTATATGTGTAACTGTGTAACCTATTTTATTAGGTTATTAGGTTATTCACAAAATCTTGCACAGAATATTGTCTCAGAAAGGCAAACAGAAAAAAAGAAGCTGCAGAACCTCTGAAAAACCTTCACAATCTAACAAGAAAAAAAAATCCCAACCAAAACATGACACAGTATCGCTTTTGGAGGGTTTGCTACCTACAGAAACATGAGGTGGGATACTGCTTTAGTTCAAAAAGAAAAAAAAAAAGACATTTGGGATTATGGTAATGGAATCCATCTTCGGCGCACTGAACAGTCAAAATGCAAAATATCTGAGGATGTACAATTACGAAGAGTTAATTAATTACCTTTAGTATAGTATTTTTCTTATGAAATAACCCTCCACAGAAAGCATTTGCTTCACCCCAACAGACTTTACTATTTACATCACAGAACAACTATTATAATCTGTATTAATAATGAAACACTATTTTATATACATATATAGAGAGAGATAAATAGAAGACATCTATTCAGTGTCCTGTGCCTTAAGTACACAATCAGTCCTCTTAAAAATATAATCTTACCTGAAATAACTACACTGCTGCATATTACTGGGAAAAGTGTGTTGTATCAGATAATAAGATGTTTTCCAGGCAACTCACATTACAAGCCATGCATTTAGAATGTAAGCACACTTGTCACACAGCCTGTGACAGCCCCACTGGACAGTACAGTCTGACACCTGTACATCCCATACAGGATCTAGCAGGTGAATGATGACCAGCCAGCTGGCTGACACTACATGGAACAAGATAGAGGAGGGGAGAGATTAGAGACGGGCAGAGGTTCCCCTCCCTACAGGGGGAAAGTCCTGTTTCATTTCCTAACTTCAGCAGTCACAGAACAGGAAATCTAGCACTTTTGGGAACCTTATTTTTCTTTCCAATCTGACAATTGGCCAATAGCTTCCGAAATTATTTTAGGGAAAGGAAGATGGATTTGACAAGTCAGCTGATAGACAGAGAGCAAGCCTTTGACCTCTACCATGTCTCCATGACTGGAAACCAGGATGAAATGTCCTTGTGAGTAAAACTCACATAATTCAAGTGTGAATTTGTTCTATTCAATCCTCATTTTTCATTCACTAAGAGCAGTGTTTTTTCCAGGATGGATACGTCCAAACCATCCGCACAATGAAGAATAAAGTAGACGCTAAAGGTGGATTTCAAGAAGCCTTAGCTGCTATGAGACATCTGGATGTGAAAGCTTAATGCAACCTTACCTATTCCACTTGTGGTACCTACATTCTGTCTGGTACCTGAAATATATTTTTAAATTTAATTCAAGGCACAGTTAAGCCACCAGGCAATTACCACATTCTCATTTGTTTTTTCCATTAATTGTTGAATAGCATTTCTAATTGGATCTCAGTAGTTTAAAATATTAAGCAGAAACAAGCAAATCACCTAATTCCATCCATGCTGTATTCCTGTCGTTACATACATTTCAAATTACCAGTTTAATACCTTATCCCACTTGCACTTGTCTGTCATAGGCAGCAGGGTACGAGGGGAAGAAGAGAAAGACAAAAAAGGGAGAGGAGAACTAAAAAGGTGCAGTAATGTAACAGACCCCTACCTCTCCATAACACGGCAAGGCAGCATTTCATTGTCTGGCTATGAGTCCAATGGTAAATAGACTTTTACTTCTGAAATCAGGAATTATTGATTGCAGTTTGCCTTGTACTGCTTAGATGAGGGAAACATCCTTCTCCACCCAAGGACTGCTTGGGATCCAAAGCTTAAACCATTCATGAAGAAAGAATCATCAGATTCTAAGCTGCCAGTCATCAGAATGACACTTTACATGCATACTATGCTGTTATTTGCTGTACATATAAAAACATTTCTCATCCTCTGGAAAAGTTTTCCTTTCATGACACAGTCTGCCACAACTGGTACTTGTAACATTCTACAGAGTACCACTCTGCTTAAATATACTCAGATGCTTCATGACATCTCTGGATTTACAAAGTTTTCTTTGAAGCTGCCTTAATTACAGGAAGGCTTGTGACTTTTTTAAATTATGAGTTAAGAGAAGCCAAGAACAAGATGATTAGTAGTCACAACATTAACCTTTTAGCTGTACCTAACAACTTCATTTACTGTATAAGACACAAACCCTTGTGGAGTTGCTGTTCTATTGAGCTGACGTTGATGTACTTGCTAGGAAGTTACTTCTACCTCTTCTGTTCTCCTCTGAGACGTAACAGATGGGCTCTCAGGAAATTGAATGTGATAGGAAACACACTCACTGACTTCAGTGAGCTCTTACAAGGCTAAAACAGAAAAAATAAGGTTCACAAGTGACAAAGAAACTCAACACATTTCATTTAAATACAAAGGTTTCTTTGACAGAGGAAAAGAATTCCCACTTCAGCAACGCGTTTTGGAAAATATACTGTCTTTTAATATTCTTATTACCATCATTTGATAAAGATGTATTTTAACAATTTTCAGGAAAGACCTTACATACACTGCTTTCATCACTGGCAAGGAACAGCACCACTCACAATACACACTGAACAGCAGATTCCAGCCCTTAACTCCCCAGCACAGTTGAGCAGCTTCATGCTACATTACTTTGGTAATGCAAAAAGAACCCAAAAATAGAGACATTTTTAACTTGGACTGTCTAACTCTCCAGGGAAATGAGGCTTAGGCAGTCCCTCATCTGTTCACTTGTCACATTTAAATTTGCTGGCCAATTTCAACTAAATTTGATAAAGAGTTTGGATACTCAAAAATAATTAAATTCCTGCAAATTTTACGAAAATTAGAAGCTGAGTACAAAAGAGACATCTACAAAATGCTTATAGCTGAAGGCAAAGAACTTTTAACCAATCTATTATTCCTCACCTCATTAATGAAATAAAAACAGCATGTGTTGTATTTGAATATATATAGTATTTATAAATATTTGAGTAAATATTCACTGAATATATTCAAAACCTTATGGGACAACCTGTTCCAGACTTTCCTCAAGCACTGCTTGAGGAAAGGAGGTGGACTAAATGATCTTTCTGTCTGGCCTGCAAAATTTTGGGGTGGGGTGATGGTGTCATATCTGTAGGTCAGAGAAGCCACACCAAATGATATCAAACAGGGATGCTAGAAAAGGATCTCAAGGGGAAGAGGAAGAGGAAGAAGACATCATTGAAAGGTGAAGGAAATAAATCCAAAGGCAATTGAGCTTTAGCCATTATGCTATTATGCCTTTTTTCTTCAGTGTCCTTCAGAATTTCACTGAAGACTTATCACTTCCCTCTCCATGTGCTATTAGCAGAATCATTTTGAAAATAATCTCTAAGGTTACAAGCTACACAAATGTCATTACAGTACTGTAAAACATAGTTTTGATAGCAAAGACCATTCCTTTAACCTTTTACACTGATGTGAACGTACCCACATGACAAGTTGCATGGAGTTTGAAAACACATACTCCTTATCAAATGAAGAAATAAATACAAAAAAAAGTAGAGATGAGGCTTAGACTTGTCATTTTGGAGAAGGAGAGTACTGGAGAACAAATTTTGAAACAACTACTGGGGAAAGAACCAGGGAAACCAGTAAACTACAGCAAAAGGGGAATTTAGAGAGATGACCAAACTTTTCCAGCCTAACTGAATGCTCCAGAAGATTCCTGTACAAGCAAAAGCATAAGAGTGGGGTCTGGGGGATCCATGGTTGGGTCCTCCCCACCACCCATACACACATTTCCTGGATGAAGATACTCTTTTGTGAAGGAAGCTGAGAAGAAGACAAAGGCGTTGTGTAGCCAACAGCAGATTCAGGGTGGGAGCCTGGTAAGGACAAAGGTGACAGATCACAGGAGCAGGATCAGCCCCTACTGCGGACATGCAAAAAGAGGCATCTGCAAGTGAGTTTGTCATCTAAACTCTTCTTAGAAACAGTGGGCCATCAAATCCATTAATTCATGAGGACTGGAGCAACCCAACCCTACTCAAGTCAAATAACTTGACCACACCAACAAATGGGGTAGAAGAGGGCTCCAAAAGCCTAGGAAACACTAGGCTGAAAATCTGTGTCTAGGCAAGCTCATAGAGTGGTCTAGGCAAGCTCACAATGGCAGTGAAAGGCTGTAGGAATCAGAAGCTGCAAGGCTAAGAAACAGCATCAGCGTCGGAAAGCATGGAGAACAATGGAAAACATGAAAACCTCACAGAGGTGACTGCTTGGATGGGGCACAGGATCCAAACAAAGAATTATGATCAAGTTCAAATTTGAAAGAGTGTAAGGAAAAGCAAACTTGATATGGTTTAGATTAGCACACCAAGTTCCTAAAACTGCTGAAGGGCTACTCTGGCACAGTGTCTTTTGATTCAGCACTCCTGCAGGAGTAACAAAAGTTGAAGGGTTCACTAGCATTGTGCTTAATTTTAAAAAAGAAAGCAGCACAAAAATATCACAAAACTTTTGCAAAATATTATAGAAAGGAAAAGCTTTGTGGGTAATCTCAACACTATTTAACAGCACTGCAGTAAAAGGTATAATGATACACACTATCAAAGTATTTGAGAAAATACAAGTGAAAACCGTATGGCTGAGCAAGATCATAACAGGCTGTAAGAAGCAAAAAAAAAAAGGGCCTATTGAAATGACAAAATTATAATTCTGACAGGCAACAAATTTAAGACAATAAATAGTGCCCAAAAATATTTAAGGAACAATCTGGAAATGACACAAAAACTAATAATGCCAGTTTTCAACTGTAAGCTCCATCACACCAGAAGACTAATATGCTAATGGACACCAACCTTTGGTAAGACCTGGGTAAGCACACAGCAGTAAGCCTGGTAAATTACTCCAGAGGAAATCAGAGGAACTATTCTGAAATACATCTTAATGACCACACAGACAAACAGGACATCTTGTGAAAGGCTTAAAGCGTTTGTAAATTGGTATCATGACTGACAAACCTTTAAAGAAGATTCCACATGCAAGAAAAGCAAATTAGAAATCCCACTGAGCACTCTCAGCGTCCTTCACAAAAACCTCTTGAAGACACAAAGCAGCCATAGGGTAAGAGTCATGTTGCTTGGATATGTAACTTTATGAAGGCCAGAAAACCAAAGAAAAAGAAATTGGCAGGACTCCTGGAAACACACTGCCTGGACGTATTTTGTGGGAATCTCTTCAGATCCACCCTACTCTGTTATCTATAAACAAACTAATTATTCAGCAGTAGGAGCAGAGAACATCATGGCCTGGTATAAATTCATGGGACAACTGTATCTGCAATAGTCTGGACACTTCTGATCCCTCTTAGCACAAAAAGGATGTAAATGGGAAAGTTACTGAGAAGGACAGCAAGCACCTTGAAACACATGGAATATACTAACCTGGGGAACCATTAAGACACCTGGATTCTCAGTCCAGAAGATGAGGTAACTGAGATATGACAGTAATTTATAAGATAATGAATAACATGAAAATGGAGACAGAACAACTGTTCAGTGCAGCTTCCAATTTAATAACTGAGGAACATTAAATGAAGTTAATGTGTGTCAAGTTCACAGAGGGCTTTTCTCACTAGTCATTATTCTTGCTCAAATACCTGCAACAGACATCAGAATTTTCATCTTTAAAAAGCAACTGGATATAATTTTTTTAGACTAAAACTTCTTCAAGCAATGAAAGACAAAATCCACAAAATCTTTGTCCAGTGACAATGAAAGTCACTATCCTATTGCCAAAAGGAGATTTTGGTTTTAGTCAGTGCAACAATTTGTACATTTTACTGGCATATTTCAGTAAAAAGCATTGGGGTAATGGCCATTTTCAGACACTTTGACAATGCAAGATCCTCTAATTTTGTCCTAACTGTCAAGCTACATTCATCATATTCAGAATAAGATTTTAAAAAGGCTTTTGCCTAGCAAAGATACAAAGAAAACCTGGCTTTCATATATGACTAATTCAGAAGACAGACCTACTAGTGAATATTTATATCATCCCAGATTTTCATGAAAATCTGTAGATTACAAATAAATCTTTATAAAAAGTTTCTGTTACATAACCAAGCTGTGTTACTGACTTCAGAAGGCATTAAAGGAACTAATCTCAGCTCTATATATGAGAAGCAATGCTTCAATTATATCTCCTTGGCCTTAACTTTCAGGCTAGGTAGGAAAGAGTCTAAGTAGTAATATATGTAGAGCAACCCAAGTTTGCACCTTTTTCTGTAACATATGCAGCCTAGACATAATATTCCAGGAAGCAATACTTTAAAATCTTCATACATTCTACATTAACAAAGTAAGGCAGTTAAATGAAAGTCCAATATAGTAAAGGTAGCTAGAGGAAAAGAGAAGAAAGTAGCAGGGGGAAGCAAGATGTGATAGTATTATATATCAGTGACATGAATAAATTTTTTTTGTTTGCATTTAATCTTCATATAGCCTTTTTCCCCAGCGCTGAATTTCATTTATCACAGTATGCTGATAAGCTGTCAACAGCGGCAACACTTTCATATATTTTTGTGCAAGAACAATAAAAACATGACCCTTATTAAGCCTTCTCAAAGGGGGAAAAAAGCCTAAAACAAAACAGTCATTTATATTATTCTTATTTTCCATCACATAGAAATGGAATTTATTCCACAGAAACAGCATATTCGAAGTTTCCCTTGGGGCAGGAGGGAGGGAATGATACTAAAACAGAGAAAAAGTGGCTGCTTTGCAATATGCTATAATAGGTTAACCTAAGTTCGAACTGTGAAAAGGTAACATAATACATGTTTTACAAGATAAGAGAAATACTGAAAAGATTTCAGAATTATCTTTTAGGAAGATACAGATATTGCTATTTTTAAAAAAGCTTTTCATCAGGAACAGCTTCTGAATCAAAACAATTCTTTCAAGAACATGAACCAAAATCTGCCTACAGAGCAGAACTGTATCTGTAACAGAACTCACATTTATTTCCATTTTTTTTAAAAGATGTCAATTTAATAGTTTTTCTCCAATACAAAACAACAGGAAAAATAGAATTTGAAGAGTATCTGGGACTCCTTGCACGGCACTTAGAAGAAAGAACAAAATCTTTGAACAGTTCTCACTGCTACAAAGAAACATGTATTGAAAACATGTTAAAAAATTTAGCCATGCACTGAAGCTGTTGGAGAATATAGACTGTTCACCATCCCAAGATCTGTAGGATAACTGCTGAGTTCCATGGTGATAATTGAGAAACCGCAGTTACTTTTACAGAATACCTTTAGAGAAGAATCCCCAAATAAATACATAGGAAGTAATTAACTTTAATATTACGACAATACCAACAACCAGTATTTCCTTTAACATGTTTAGTAAACTAATTCCTGGGACAGATAAAAATACTTTATCTTTAAGCAGCGTTTGGTCTTCTCAAAGCTATGCAATAGAGACTTCTATACGCATCCTTAACATACCCAGGTCAGTGTGATATAAGATCATATTTACACAATCATTACACTGTTCCCAGGCTGTGCACACTCCAGTATTTGATTAGCAGGTGCACGCTGTGTACCCACCTTACAACACACACAGACATACAAATCTACACAACTAACCAAAAGACAGCTTTCAAGGCTCTTACTGATTTGCATATTATCTTGCAAATGCAGCATGTTAGGCAAACCTTTTGATTTTTAGCTGATAGATCCTTTAGCAGTTTTTTTTACCCCTCATGACTGCTACTCAGACAGGCCTCCTAACACCTTAGGATAGGTTTTGATGGCACATAATCACCTCTGGGCAGGTGGTGGCACATATAACCACTCCTGGAAACTTTCCTTTTTCCACTTAGAAAATTAGTCCAAGAAAATCTGTCACAATAGAGCTTGAACAGATTAAGAGCCTTCATATACTCTAAAGGCAGGCTAAAGGAAGAGAAACTCTGCAGAGTACTAAAGCCCCAAGGGAGAACCAGGTACAGGTACATCACACCCCCATTCCTTCGGCTCCTGCCAGTGACACAGCCGGCACTGGACAGAGATGCTGTTGCATCCACCATTCCCCAATTAGCAGAGGCATCACCTCGCCCTTTGATATGACTTGAGAGAGAAGAAACTCAACCTTCCTCTCCTCTGCAATAGCTGCTATCTCTAGTTTCTAGTTTCCAAGCAAGAATCATGATTCCTGACAGCTCCTGGGAACAACCATGCCCACCAACCCAGAGCCAACACAGGAATTTTCAGCAGGCCTTTGAAAAACAGCCCAGTGTAATGAGTGCATCCTGTTATTGTGATTCAGGTAACAGTTTAGAAAATGTTGTCTTCCAACATCAGTTTCACGCCAAGAACTTCACAAATTAAATTAATGTAATTTGTTGTAAAATTGTGCTGACACACATGACCACCTTTAAAAATTGTGTTAAACATACTCAGCATTAAAGATACTTTGTTATTCATCTACATCATGTTGTTCACAAAAAAACAAAAACCAAATATGGAAACAACTTTGAGGGAAAGAGAGTCTGTTTATTAGAATAAGGAACTCGTAATGAAAACACACAACTGAGCTTCATGCAGTGCAAACAACAACAGTTACTAATTTTAGTAAAATTCTCACAATTATTTCTGTATTAAGCTTTAGTCTATGTACACTACCCACACACTGTTTGTATTCTGCAACCATTTGGTTATAGCATGATTTAAACAAGAGTGTATAATATACAAGATGGCAGGGATCTACATGTGGAATTTACTTCGATAGCCTAAAATCTAGGATCGTGGATAACAAATAAATAAGCTTTTGGACTACATAATCTCCATCACCAGTCAGATCAACTTAACCCACCTGAAAAAATGCTCAAGACTTCCAGGACTCTTGCAACACCAGTTAATGTATTCATTTTGGAGTAATTTTTGTATGTGAAGATTTTATTGAGGTCATAAAACCCACTTAATTCTGACTTGTGCTTGGAGATAACCTGATGCTTATATCACCATCCCCTTTAAAAATAAAACCAATTTTAGTTCTACCCACAGACCTACCAGCTTTCACTTGCTCCTAACAATAGCAAAGGCAGCACAGTAATTGTGTGAGAAGTCAGGAACAAAAAAGGAAGAGTGAAAGAAAAAGAGGTATGATTTAACAAAGAACATCTATGCTGAAACTCTTCTTAGAAAAAAAAAGTAATCAAAAAAACCCAGTTTTGCTTGACATCAGTTTTTAGTGACCTCATTTTCTTTGGAATGCACAGTCATAAAAGGTAACTTATCATGTGCTCAGTTCTCCTCTCCTTTTATCTAATAATACACACAAGCAACAGTCTTTTGAAACTTTTACAGAAACACTGTCAGGTACTTAGTTCCTGCTGAAGACGAAGTATTGAACTGCACAAAAGAAAATCAGCATGATAGAAGTTATGTATGCCTTAACTTTTGGGGATAACAAAAAGACAGGAATAAATAGCCACAGTAAAGACGGAGTAACACAAAAGAACGCTCACAAACAAAGAGTTCTTACCAAATACAAAAAAGATACAAGACATACTTGATAAAAAGTTCAAATTGAGCATTATTCCACATTCTGCTTGGGGTTTGTTTTTGCCTATTACAGGTAATATGTAATTACCAACAAACTTCATTAATAATTGACATATGATACAAAGATTCTCACTGAAAAACATGTAAAAGCCCCAGCCTGGGTAACCTTACACACTTTAAAATGTGCCATTAATTGTATTAACGACTGTATTCCTTTAAATGAGGATTTTGACAATGCCATCTTGGCACACAAGGTCAAAAGACATGTGGCTCCAAATTTCAGTCAACACATGAACTAGCTGAATTTCTGAGAAAAGGATGACAGAAAGGGAAGACAATACTTCTGTTCAATTTAATGTGGCAATAAACAAAGCAAACTGGTAACTAGTATTGTTGTAGTCAACTCATCTTCACATTTAGGCCTCAAATTCCACCAAAAGGTAGAACACCAAAGAGGACTGAAGGAGTCCATGCAGGAGGAACTGGACAGGAGATTACCTGTTATTTTCTTTTCTTTACTAGTGGTACCTAAATGGTTTTTTTTTCCTACATCCCAGTGGATTGTGCACCCATCCCACTTTGCATTCCACTGGTCTCCAGCACCAAGCCATCTCCCACCTCAGTACTAGTTCTGCAGAGGCACAAGAAAAAGAGAGCTATATATTCACCAATCCAGGATATTAAAGTTCACAATGGAGACAGCTTTCTTGTTCTTTAGAGGCAACCTTGAGTGGTACTCAACCACAGCTCAAAAACTACAGGCTGATAGCAGACACTTACTTCTCTTGGCAGCATTTCTATAACATCTTATATAAGCAAATTGTCTGGATTTTTCCAGTCTCTTTTGTTGTGTTCCAGACTTTGCCCCAGATAATAAAGAGCTGACAGTAGAGCTGCCTTGCTATTTCAGTCCTACCCCTGAACAGCTGGTGTGGAAAAACAGGCAGCAAATGCTATTACTCAGATAGGGTGAAATTACATCTTATAATTCAAGTCATTGTCTTTAAAACAAACCAAAAAGAAAAAATCAATAGGCTATTTCATTGTCAAATAACGAATCACTGAGTAACACCCAGAAACTTAATTACTTTTCCCTATTAAAATAATTTTAACCAGAGTGGAAAGCAGGATTTCTCCTCTGCCACACACTGCTTAAAAAGTGAATCTCCAACAACAAAAAGGGGAAGCCATACAGACAGCAGGGCTCCTAAGAAATCACACTGAACACACATCAACACTTCCTAGAGAAGAGCTCTTGAACAAGAGGAGGTATCATTTGTCCTCACAATCACAATTTTAACTAAAAAAGTACTCTCCAGACGCAATTTATTGCAAAAATAAGGTATAGGACAGTATTGAAGAGTCACCATCTGTTACACGAAGCTAAAACCAGACATCAAACACAGATTTTGTATTAAGCACTCAAACTAAGACAAAGCAAACATTCACCAGAATAGCCACCATGCTGCAAGTAAGAGTGATCCAATTAAACTTTTCTTCACAGTTGGGTGTCCACCCGAGAAGCTTCACACTACACAGCCTCACTCAGTCTTTTCAACCACGAAACCTGAACTGACTAGGCAAGTACAGCCTGTTGCACAAAGACTGAGCTCCAGAACCAAATGCAAACAAGACATCTCAAGACCAAGAATGAAACAGTAAAAAAATCCAGAGGCCTTTAGGCACATTCAGGAACTCCAATGTTTATAGAAGGTGACTCTTAACACTTAGTTCCTGCTATGTCTAAGCTCTACATGACTGTCCCTCTTTGGTGGCTTCCCACAATGATGAAAGCAGCAGGCTCAGTTTGGAAAACAGAAAGCCAAATAAGAGTCACTAGAAACACCATCTATTTGGACTTCATGAATTCGTTCTTTTTACTTTTTAGGTTTTTTTTTTTGCCCCCTAATCTCAATACCAAGTTACCTACTTAATTTCAGATTCCTTCCATTTAATGCTTAATTCAGAAAGTGAAGTAATTTGGTAGGAAATGAGGCAATTTATAGCTATTCCCACTGCTGCTTCCTCCCAACTTGAGCATGTATAAATAAACATATAAAGTCACTCAAAGGGAAACAGCAGCTCCCAAACATCCACTGCTTTAGAACAGCATCACTTCAGGCTGCACTGGAAAAGTGTGTCCCACCATAATTTCTTAAAGAGCACTGTCATATAGCACAACTTCTATTTACTGCTAGACTGGCACAGCCCACCCAAATCTCCTCTCCACAAACCCGAACTTACTAAGAAGTGCTATATCCATCAGCTATGTGGGAGCGAGGCCGCCGTAACTCCTTTATGAAGGAGAAAAAAAAAAAAGCCAACCTGGACACATTTTCTCCCAAGCAGGTAATAAAACCAAATGAAAACAATATCAAAAAGAAATAATCAGATTTATTTCCTGAAACAGTACTTTGCTCCTATGACAAGCCTCCAAAGCATACATGTGGTGGTGAAAGGAGTCTCATATAGACTGATCCCTTTACAATGCAGGTTAGAGTGTTTTTTAAATTACTAGTTCTAGAAAAGACTAATTTTAACATCTGTAAGTCATTTAAACTTGCTTTCTATATAAAAACAGCTAGAAACCTCACAGCAGACTCAAAATAAAAATTTATGCTCATTTATTTATGGCTGAGTTACTCTAAGACTTTGAACAAGATAGAGAAATAGATATGAAACAATATTTTAAAAGAGCTATTTGTTTCTCAGTTGTAACAACCAACTAAACTGATGCAAGTCAAACTTCATTTTTCAATTTTTCACATTTCTAATGCTCTGAAATGCTCAGTGTAAGGCTCAAAACTAACATCTCCTTATTATAACTTGATTTCAATAGCTTGCAAGAAGCAGCGTTTTTCTCAGCTCCATTTTAACAGCTTTGCTGATGCACACAGCACACAAGAGAAACACAGCAGTGAAAAATGATAAAACAAGCCACTTGGACAGACTCAGCATCCTGGTTCCTGTGAAAGTGCTGGAAGCTGTAAGGAATGAGAGGGCCCAGAGAAAAGGTGTTGGCTTGTGATTGTAACTACGAGTAGGAATACGACTGTGGGGTACGTGCCAATTGTAACCCTGTCCCTGTGCCCCTCTCCTTTTTTCTCAATGCAAGGACAGATGAGAAATGTCAAGCATACTGGCTTGGCACCCTCCACACTGCCACAGGATATGCCTTGCTCAATGTCCATCTGCCACTGCAGAGGGCAGGGTGCATGGCAGACTTGAAAGTTGAAAAACACCTTCATTTATGTATTTTCTAGGACAGTTTGTCTCCTATATATCTATGCATTGCAGGTGCACCCACTGGTGCTCAGATTGCACAAGTGCTTTTTTAATCAACAGGAAAATACTGCCAATGCTGAGTAGGAGCAATTCAGAGGAGAAAAATAATAGGACAAAAATATTATCCAGGACGCTCAAGCTGTGAACAAAAACGTAACAGAGCAGGAGAACCTCCTTGTTCACAGCTATGAAAGATACAATGAACTGGTTTGCATCTCCTTTCTTATTCACCAGAGACAACCTACATGTTAATGGCAGCTAGAACCCAGGTCCAGTGCAACCCTACTCAGAAAAGCTACTCTTTTCCTTTGCCCCTTAAGAAGTTACCAAAAAACCCACAGGCAAGTAGAAATAGCTCATTTCTGAGGCACTCAGACCATCTAGAAAACAAAGAAAACAGCTCCCAAATTCCAAAACATAACCATTACCTTGACGGAAAGAAAAACCTTGTCTTCTACTATGTTACACAAGGTGATCTAACATTTGAAGAGTGCAGCTCTTCATACCCATGTCATTCAGAATATAAACTTGAATGTCATTGGAGTTACTTGAAACAACCTAATTCAGCTTATCAACACCAAAATCACATACACACAGAGCTTGTCATTGTGGGAATCAAGTATATGTTCTCTTTGCCTTTACGGTATCTCTTTTTTTTTTTCCCCCCTTCATGCACCACAGCATTTTAATTGACTTACAGATGGTGGACAGCCCCCCCAAAAATAAGGAAACATGATTTCATTATGACAACTAACTTTGTACTTACTCTTTGAGAAGCTATTTTGAAGCCAAAAGGTGCTCTGTAATCTATTCAATTACTGGACTCATCAGCTCAAAATGAAAAAATATGAACAGAGAAGATACAGACTACAAATGTATGGAACATGGTAACCACTAAATGTCAACATTTTAGTTGTCAGATCTTGCTTTGCAGATGTTTACTTACAAGTTTCACTTGACTAAATACAGTTTCTATAAAAATTTTTTTCCTGTCTCTTCAGAGCTGTTTTTTTCCTCTGTTTAAAGGGAAACTTACAGCTGAAATTATTCAGCATCTATGTGCTTTATACACTATACAAAATTAAGTAGTCATTTTTCTATTAGGAAGGAATAGAACAATCATGTGCAAGCATACTTGCACATCTGTTACTTTGAACATTTTTTTGTTTGTTGCCGCAGGGTCCAAAATCCCCAAATAATTATTGCAAAGGCCCACTGCAATCCAGTTGTATAAACACAAATAAACCTAAGATAACGCCCCAAGCACTAAGAGTAATGACAGAGGTGGAAGAGATAGTTTAGTCAGGCATGAAATTGATTTTATAATAGCAAATATCTGTTGCCTTCCATGCGCTAAGTAAATAATTCTAAAGAAAAGAGTAAAGATAATAAAAAAAAAACATTACCTGCTTCTAATAAATCAAATGAAAGAGTGAAACTTGTTCTTACATTGACCCTGAAGCCTGTTTAATAGCTAATTAAAGCAATTACTCCTAGCATTATAAAATCCTTAATCATCAACAACTTCAGATGCAGAGGAAACTTGTTTTTTTAACTTTCTTCAAAGTTATTAGTATTTTCTTTAAATGGGAAGTTTATGTCAGCAGAACATTCAGTAGTCACTACACTGTCAACCACAAACACGAATCCCAAACTTTGACTAATCTGGTTAACAGAAGATATTCTTCACAGACTTTACCAGATCTGATGTTCAGCAAAAAAGTATTATTCAGTAATTTCAGCGTTTTTCTCAAAAGACTTCAGCACAACACTTGAAAGTAGCCCTAAAACAGACTTTTATTCCTCTTATTCATAAACAAACCTGATAGCCAACAGAAATCCAGTATTATTGCAAAGCAATTACAAAAACCCCTCTTCTGGACCTCCCCCCACACCAGCATCTGGAATTCTGCACTCCTTCCCATTGCTCACTCTTTTAAGCTCATTTCAGTTACTTTTCTCCTCGGCTCCAAAGCCACCTGACACAGCCTCAACTTGCATTCCTTCATTTGTAAGTCCCAGCCACAAACAATGTCTTAGTTTTAATCAAGCTTTATGTTCAGCAACTTTTCATAGCCTTTTAATAGCAACTAGTCCTCTAGTGCTGCTCCTGGTGGTTACTGGAGTTAATTATGCTGCTGTTTTGAACACTGATCATTTTCAAGTTACTAAATGTTGCTGTGCTGTAACAAGACACAGAACAATAACCAGAACTAATGGCTTGGCCATTATGAGGTGTTCAGCTTGACAGTATATCCACTTATAAATTAGATAACTAAAAGGTTAACAAAAGGCAAAGGCAACTTTATTAAACTTTACCTTAAGCTTTGCTATTTCTACCCACACTTAAAAACCCAAAACATTCTCGAGTAGATCATTAAGAAGTAGAAATAGAGTATTAAAAAACAAGAAACTCATTCAATCCTACTCAGTTAAGATCTTGAACAATTTTGATTTGAGACAGGGGAAGTCCCCAAATGAATTCCAAGTTGGAACAAATGATCACATTGCTAAAACAGAAATGCTCAAAACACTTGTTTAATAATATTGTCCTATACTCAGTTCAGAACACCCCCAAAACCCACATTGAGCCATTAAATGACACCTCCTGCAGAAGACAAGAATGAAGCATCAGGAAACACTGAAAGGGATCAGCTTTTGGTAGAACAGCTACATCTCTCACTGGCAGTAAGTGCACTTTTCACAAGTTTCTATACGAAACACTGCAACTTGCCGGTAACTCCTGTTGCCTTCTCTCCTCTCCTTTTAGGTGGCTATGGCATGGCAACAGTTAGAGGAAGGGAAACCTGCCAACACACAGAAATGTTCAGCTGGAAAAACATTAAATACATTATTTGAAAAATCACCTACCTTTTTTTCTCAATTACAAAACCCATTCCTAATGTGTCTCAAAAAATACAAAAAAAAAAAGGAAAGACAATAGAGTTCAGAAGAGCTTTAATAAGCTGTCATGCAAGTTCCATCAGCTACTTCATTCATGCAACAACAATCCAGAGAGACAGCTTAAATAATAATTTATTTAAGGGACAAATTTAATTAATAACTCAAAGTAAAAATACTTGTAATTATTTAAAAATATTTTATAAATATGTTTCCCTCATTAGATTAGGAAGCTTAGGTAGTTTGTTCCTGAAGTTAATAACAAGTTCTTTTGGTGTCATCAGAGAATTTTAGAGACACCAATTTCACTCTTCCTTAACAGCCTGTGTCAACACAGTTTTACTTTGCAACTTTACTTCTTTTCATGTGGCAACAAAACATCCGAGTTGACTTGCACCCCACCCTCTTTTTTTCTTTTCTTTTGTTGTTATTGTTGTTAAATGAAACCCACACTGTTATCAGACTTGATTTTGAGTTCACTGACTACATACCCACCAAAAGATGCTGGTAGATCTACAAGCAGAACCAAACTGGACTATCACACTTCAGGCACAAACCAGCAAACAGCATGTGCTGCTCATCTTCCTTCAAGCTGACTTGATCACAGAATGGTCACGTTGGAAGGGACCACAGTGATACCTCATCAATTTTTACCTGTTTAGAGCAAAGATTTCCTTATGCTTTCAATCCAGTTTCTTCTAGTGAAACACATTGTGTAGATAGGTCTAACAGAGCGGGCCCAGGTTTCCTTTAAAATTAGAGTCCACTCAAAACCAAGCTTTTATCTTTCTGTTCCAATAACATCAGAAAAGGTTCATCTACATAAAATCCAAATGAACTTTCTTTCATAGCAGTAATGAATATCATCATAGCTACTTTTCTACTGCATGAATTTCACTAGGAATTTTTAGTGCAGCAATTACAGTCACAGGAAGCAAATTATCACAATATCTATCATTTCAGGCATGATGGCTTTACTTACAACAGAAATTACTTCTTTTAATGGGATATTACAGTAAACACATGCCACTAGATCTTCTGTTTCAGGGTGTTCTTGATATGATTAAACTGTTTTAATCTTTTATCAAAATGAAGTGATTGCCATTTCACTCCCTCCCATACAAAACAGCATCTCTGTCAGACAAATTTGAACTTTTATTAATCTCATATATACTCATAACAACCCTGCCTATTCTCCACAACCTTTGCAACGTCAGGGATTGGCCCATAATCCTAGCTTGCAAGTAAGGTAAAATACTACAGATGTGTATCAGGACTTAGCAATAAAAGAAACATCTAGTACAGTGCTGGCATTCTTGTTAACTCAGGTTTTAGTGGGCAGTGCTTATTTTTACAAGCTAGGGTCTCTCTTCCCTCTACCTGCTTCTTAAATTGTTACCTGGGAGAAGAGACCAATGCCCAGTTTGCAACAACCTCCATTTGGGTAGTTTTAGAGAGCAGTAAGGTCTCCTCTGAGCGTCCTCTTCTCCAGGCCAAACAATTCCAGCTCCCTCAGCTGTTCCTCATAGGACTTCTGCTCTTCACCAGCTTAGACTTAGATCAGACTTAGATCCTTCACCAGCTTTGTTGCCCTTCCTTGGAATGCTCCAGTAATTGATATGAGGGACACTTCAGCCACCAAATGTGAAGAAAGCACAACAAACAAAGGGCTAAGCTTCTCCGTAATAAGGCAAAAAACCAGTTGGTAAACAAGACATCAAGAAGAAAAATTACCAGCAGAGCAATTCAGTAAGTGATGTGAGTGCAATAGAAAGTCTCTTCTGATGGTTTTGTTGCAGTTTCGTGCATTGATGGAATGGGCCAAACAAGCAGCATGGATATTGCTTCTTTTAATAGTTTGCTAGAGTGAAGTGGTATTTTGCTAGAGGCAAAAAGAACTGCAGAGAAAGAATTAAAAATAAATAAGCCAGAACGAAGCGTATTTTCAATTTCAGTTGCAAAACCAATGTAGCAACAACTTTCTCTTCTTTTAGTATGAAAAATAATTATAGCATATTGCAATGTCACCAACGTAAAACAAAGACTGAACACAAGGATGTTTGGTGCTTGCTTTTTTCATCATTTCAAGAGAAAACTGTTTGTTCTACTGAGAAGTTTCTTTATGTGTAGTAACAGGAAAGTAGAAAATCAGTGTGTAAATCTCATATGCTCAATCTCTATATTTGAGTTTCCAGTGAAATAAAAGAAAACAATCTTCACAACTAACTGAAAACTTAAAGATGTCCCAAAAATAAGGCTGCTTGCTTCTCTTGCTTTTAGTGAATCTGATTTTATTTACACAGGGTTTAGCAACTGGTCCAAAGTGACTGGGCATACATCCCAAAAAGCAGTAGATCATGAAGGTCAAATCAAATTCAAATATCAACAAAGAGATCGATTGACCATAATAAATCCATTTTCTGTTTTGTTCCTGAAGCTCCCAGCAATGGAAACAAACCTTTGTGCAAAACAACCTAGGGGTTGACTTCTATTGCTGTTACGGGTCTGCCAACCCTTAAGAGAAAAATTAAAATAATTTTACTACCATTTCCTGGTTTTACTTCTTGCCAAGTCTATTAAAGACAATTGGAGTTTTTTCCTCTCGCCACTGCAATACTAACACATTAGTTCTCAGTTCTATTTTTGCAGGCTGGAATAAACTACCTCTACACTTCTCCTCTGGAAGTCACATACTTCACACATTTTTCTGAATATTTCCTCTTTAAAGATGAGGAGTTCAGTGATATGAAGGAGTACATTTCAGAGGTAGGACTTGAGACTCATAACTTCTTCTTACCAATGTCATCAACATCAGCTCTGTAAGCTCTTGAAATTAGATATGCACTAGCTAAGCATTAAAAAAACAGCTTAGAGGAAAAAAGGAGTATAAAAGTAGTACTAAGATTCATATACATATACTAATTACTATAGGTTAGAATAAATTATCTTGTCTTTTGGTTCCTCCTTTGGAAATCACATACTCCATTGAGTATTCTTATTTCTTTGTTCTGTATTGTGTTTACTTGTATTGTGTTCGTGTATTGTGCTCTTCTTTCCTACAGTGCCCAAAATGGGGTAGAATAATTCAGAGGGTTTAGCAAGGCTGAACAGAACAAAAACTTAACCACTTGTGCCACATGTCTGTGGATGATGATCCTCTTTATGCAGACCAATATAACTTGACTTTCATCAAAAGAGCCTGACATCACCAAAGAGTGATCAACTCCAGCTTGTGTTGGTTGCAGCTGGGGTAGAGTTACTTTTCATCACAGTGGCTGGTAAGGGGCCGTTTTGGATTTGTGCTGAACACAGAGTTGATAATATAAAGATCTTTTTGTTATTGGTGAGCTGAGCTTACACAGAGCCAAGGCCTTTTCTGCTTTTCCTGCTGCCACGCAGGCAAGGAAGTTGGAGGTGCACAGGACCACTTCTGCAAACTATCAAGCTCCACTGAAATTCTGAAACCATTCCTTCAACATCCCAGCAGATGCTCTCACCTCAGTCACAAACATCCATATAATTAACAAATTAACTACTGATGTCTTCAGACAGATGAGCCTCAGGACTACAAAGTAATTCCCTGCAAAAGTGGAATACTGAAATCTCTTCTGCATATAGTTTGCAAACAAATTTTGGACCCAACTTGCATTTACTTCTTCTCTGAGCCATTCTTCCCCTGTCTAAGTTGTGAATATCCCATTTCAGGAGCTCTCTAGAGATCATGTGGATAGCACCTAGTATTTCTTTCCATACCTTCACCAAAACTTGATATGCAAAAGTCAGGTGATTCAATCCCACCTTTGAACTTCTAATTTTTAAAGAAAAAACATTACCTTACTCAGAATGGCAATCCTCTGCTTTCTCTGTTAGCTGAGTTTTTATTAAATTTACTTAAACACTCAGATTCCCCCCAGCTGATCCTATCCACTTTTTAAAGTTCAAATTCTGAGTTAGAAAGGGAACTGGAGGGCTGGTAAGGTCAGTCCAACTTCATAACCTTAAACATACAAACCAAATTATATGTAAGTCAGGTCACAGATGGTGTCAGATGATACAATTCATAAGGTTTTGAGCACAGAGCACATGACATTAGAACATCTAGAAGAGGATCCAAACAGAATTCCATTTTAAGAAATATGTCTACTGAGTACAGCCTTCATTAAAACACTAGAAAAGTACCCTGTTGTAAAATAAATTAGTGTTTTAACTCTTTGAATTGTAAATGGTTTGGGGTTTTTAGTAGCACTTTCCCATAACATGAAACACTTAGTTTGACTTCAGTTGATCTTCAGGTCACTTAAATCTAGAAACTTGGAAGATAAAAATAGACTTAACTCCTGGTCTCATCAAAAGCCTTTAAGGTGAGTAAACACATTTTGAAATCTGAGCCTTGGTGTCTCTGATTCTCAAATCCCCATCTATAAAATTGTGACAACTTTTCTTTGCTATTCCCCATTGTATGAGGGCAAGGTATTCAGATAAGATGACTACAAAGACTAAGCAACTGCATTGGTTTGATTTTTGTATTTTCTTTTATAGATTTCAACACTCTTAAAATACTCTTCCTCTAGCAGTACCTTTTCATGCAATGCAAAATATATATTTGTACACCTTTGCTCCTGAAAGTATTGCTCTTAACGCTGGCACAAGTGCAGCAGAAACAACAGTAATCAATTTGATTTGGCCTTATGAAACAAGTGTCATTTTGATAAATGATCCTAATTAAGTTGATATTTCAGGTAGAAAGTGTATTGAGTTAATGTGTTGGCATCTCTCTAGTTATAGTCAGACAAGTACAGATGTTGCAATAAAGCAGCAGCAGTACATTATTAACTTTGCAAGTCACTCAGTCTGCATTCACAAAGTTTGATCAAAGCCACACAACTCAGCAATTGAAAGAAAATGCTGACTTTAAGTTTTAATTATTCAGCAACATACACAAGTAGTAGTCCCAGGAAGTTTCAAAGCTATAGGTCATTTCTTGATGATCCCTCTCCAGCATGGAAATGATTAATTAGCATAGTGGCAGCAGAGTTGTTTAGAAAACCTTGCTCAAACACCAAAAGACAAAACCTGTGTTTCTTCTCTTTTACATAAATCTAATTACCGAGTGTCCTGTTAAGGCTAAAAGACATCATACATTTACATAAACCTAATTACCAAATGTCCTGTTAAGGCTAAAAGACATCATACATTTACATAAATCTAATTACAAGATGTCTTGTTAAAGCTAAAAGACATCATATGTTTATGCATTACTTTCTTATGCTGTGCAAGTCTTTGATCTGTGCCTCATGGTTGGCAAATACAAGTTTAGTTTCCATTTAGCAATTGTAGCAGATAAAATAAACACTAATCATCTGCTCTGAAGTCAAAGCAGTCTTATATTTTCCCCATTTTCTACTGAGTCCTCCGCAGCTCTAAATCAATTTATTGTGCCTACCAATTTGTACAGACTTGCAGCTGGCACTTCCTAGCAAAGCCCAACTCTCCTGCAGTAAGGGAGCAGCTGTGTCACCAAGCTAGGACAAGCAACCACGAGCACCAGTGGGATGCCATGCAAGTCTGTCACCGCGAGTTTGTGGCACTCCAGCTCAGGCTGGAGCTAACTTTTGAGATAACAGCTTCCACCTCAGACACAACAGGGCTACACATCCCCTTCTGGAACCAACAGGGAGCTGCCTGCTTGCTGTGCAGCCAGCAGTGGTTGAACTCAAAGGTTCCTTCCCACTCTCAAACACATCTTTTGGAAACACTTCCAGAAGCACAGAGACTGAAAAGGACAAAGGGCTTCCTACCTGCGTCAGCTTTCAAAGGAATTTGAAGAACCATGCCACAGCTCCACAAACCCTCTGCCCTTTGGAAATTGTCTTCCCTTCTTTTATGAAGTTTGGCCTGCTAAAAACAAGCATGTAAGGCTGAAAATACCTTCTGAGGTTTCTTATATCCAATTACCCATCTCCTCAGGGGTTTTCTCTAGCAAGACAGCTGAAAGTGGTTTCTCCAATTTTTTTCAGATCCACAGAAAGGTGTCCTCTGGAGAAACAGATTCTGTTCTTAAAATCTACCTGTCAAAAATCACGATAGTTTCCACAGGTGTTAACCCCAAAGAAATATCCTTGACATTAGATCAGTCTACTTTCATGTTGTGGACCATGAGGCAGGGGGGATCAGTCACCATGGTTGTAACATTCAGGCTGACACATCAACTAAGACAGCCTAGAAATGGATGTACCATGGGCATGACAACAGATGAAAATTACTTCAGGCAGCCATGCCTCTGTCAAACTCAGATACCTCAATACAAACACAAAAAAATAACAAAAAACTGCACACCATAGAAAAATACATACTTCTATACGGTAATGAAAACAGGGAAAAAAGGTAAAAAAAGAACAAACTCAGTACAAATTCAGTAAGTTCAGTTGGCTACAGCATCAGAATACTCTTCTCTGGTCACAACAAAATTGAATATTTAGGCATCATTATAGAAAACAGGGCAAATTATACACATATTTCCTTGACAAAACCATATCATTAGTAGCATTACCTGTCTTTAATAAAGAAAAAATATTTATATCCACAAAATAACCAAGAGAATACCAAGAAAAAAATCAGTTAAGCATTATTTTTTAAAAAAGGTAAGTTTTAATTTCCTTCAAATTTTGCCAAAAAGGTATTTAACACTACCATAAGATCTTGCTGGATTGATGAGGAATACTAGGAGTTAATAATTTCTCTTCCCTCACAAGAATTGTTCTGATGTGGACAAATCATGTAAGGCAGGCAAATAAGTGTTAATGCTTTAAGATCATGAAGCACTAGTACTAGAGCCAAAGAGGTTAACTCTCACTAGAACATAAGCAGTCCTAGCAAATGACAAAGTGCTCTTTGGACTCGTATCCACTCTTCACAGATCTGTTCATGCCCAGTCTTTCTATGAGATAGGGAACTACAAAGAAAAACAATAGATAAAGCTTTGTTAACAGCCCCAAAGCTTTGCAGGTGGTGCCCCATGCAGTTACCTACAGCCTTGGTATAATAATGATAGATAAAAAGATTTCCAAGAGTCAAGAGTCTCATTTACAAAGGTAACTCTACCTGTCAACATCTCTGCAGAAAAAAAAAAACTACTTTGAGATAGCTGATGTTTCCAATGCATCAAAGATGCCTATATCTTGGAGATTTTCTTAGAGGGACTGATCATAGTTGTAGGGTTGCTTCTTGCAAGAAGGAAGAACCAGGTTCTGCCAGTGGTAAGGCTCCACTGCTGATGCAGAGAGTTAAAGGATTATCATCATGAACACAGCACTCAGCTGGTCAGCAAACTAGCTTGAGTGTGCAAACACAGCTTGAGAGGAGCATGGCATGCAGGAGCTGCTCTGGAGACTGCACCAACTCTACCAAGCACTCTTACAAGAAGAGACCTCCAGATGTTCCCAAGACAAACACCTTCACCTGACACATGTCACCTGACACATGCCTTTGCCTGGCTCTGACACAGAGAAGTGCCAGTCTGCAGTGCTGGAGTGCTGGTCTGACACGAGGGAAGGAAGAGTGCTTCATCTCTGCTCAGTGCCAAAGCATAGCTGCCTTGAATTCTGCAGAGAGCAGCTGGCTAAAACTTCAGATGAAGAGTATTTTCTCCCAAACTGACCCCCCCCAAGTGAGAGTTAGAATCTCTCTTGTGAACTATGCAAGAACAGAACTGCTGATATCTATCTCTGAACTTCCCTGTCTTCACTGAGAAAGCCCAAGAGAGACACAGAGCCCAATAAAGAAAATGCATGCAGCCTTCTATGGCTATCTGTAAAGGAGTTAAAACACTGTCTTAAACATCAATAGCATTGAGGGCTCTGACACTTTGCTTTGGTCACAACCTGGCTAACACATTTGCAGAGTCAAAGGGAATACATCTTCACCTCAAGGAAGGGGAAAAAAAAAAAGGTACTAGGGATACTTCCTAATATTATTCTAGTAATAAAACTACAGAAGACTACCACTGGGATCATGCACTACCATGCATTTGTCCTCAAGTGGTACTGAAAGAGGGTACCCCTGAATCTCAGCTGGGCCCAGAATCAGCTGTTTTGATTTCAGGGTTGGCATATATCCATTTCTAATAAACTGCAAATTATAAGGAAATATGCAGTAAATAACTGTTTTTTCTTACTACAAAAATTAAAATTACCAAGGCCATAAAGACCTAGAAGAAAAAGGTTTCTGTATCACAATCACACCTTAATCATGGATTCATCTTTTAAATTTTAATTTTAAATATTCCTTTACACACACTGCACATATAAAAGGGACAGAGTTCAATACCAATAACATCTAATGCTTAAATAATCCACTATTTAGTTTAGTAATTTTGCTATTCTGTTTAATCACTTTCCAACGAAAGAAGCATCTGTGCACTAAGCACCACTCAGAAAAATTTCTAAAAATAGCATATTACTCCTTCTAGACTAAAATTTCTTTTTAATTCTTTTCCTCACCACAAATAGCTAAATCTTCCTGCATTGCTGACTTGGAAGCTAGAATATGTAAAAGTTGCAATTCATTTCACTGCACCATCTTGTGGTTAATAGTAGCAGCCACAACAAGAATGATCCATAGCAGTACTGTCAGGTGTTGACAAGACCTCTGCGCTGCCCCACACTTTTAGGGTTTAAACTGACTTCTTCAAAGTACACCATGGAAAGCTATCTGTCTCATTCCCTCAGCCAGGTTACAACACAGGGCAGAAAATTATGAAATTTCTTACTTTTTGAGTGTTTATTTGGCTATGCAGCAAGTTTTAAACACCCACAATCATACAGCCTTGTTATCTCACCTGCTTAACTCTGGATTTTACCCTTCCCTCGACTATGGTCCCTACAGACAGCTGTACATTACAAATGCAACAAAACCCTAAAAAAAGTTCAGACAAACAAGAGGACAATCTTGTGGCATGTAGCATCAGAATGTGGTGTACCACCTTACACCTTTGTCTGTCAAGTCTGAGATGGCAAAGCAGAAGTGCCAGTTGAAAAAACTTAATGCACAACAGCTCCTTTTATATTCACTTCATTGAGAAAACTGGAAGGCATTTCCAAATGGCCGCAGGTGCTGACTATAGTGGCTATATCCCCTTCTAGAAACTCTTGTGCTTGTAGAGGAGGCAAGGACAATTTTCATACTGGTGCACGAACATGAACACACATGAGCATGAACACATTTTCAAAACCACTCCAGCATTTTTTATTGTTTTCCAGTATTCTTAGGCCAAACTGAAAAAGCAAGACAAGCAGAAGTCTTACAGCCACATTTATCAATGTCTTAATGCTGCTCTTGAAAGTAAATAGAATGTAAAGTACATGGAGTTGTTAAAGGGAATACAGCTGTTTTACTATATATGGCAGAGAAGGAACAAAAACCAGTGAACACTTTACTAGATCAGTTGATACAGTCTTACAAAAATTAGCTTTTGATTACTATCAATGAATATTCAAACAGTTAATATTTGGGAGGGATTAAAGCTTTGCAACTAAGTTATAAAAAGCTAGGTTGTTTAGTATTGTTCAATAAAACCACTTTTTAAAACTTTACAAAATATCAATACAGTATTAACTTCCCAAGAGCAGAGAGCTATTAGCTCATTCCTAGCACTGAATTTAAAACATTCTCATCTCCTTGAAAATCATTACCCATCAAAATATTTACGCACAAGCTGTTATAAAGGCCACTTTACTAAAACTAGACAGTTTTTCTATTGAGCAGTGACAAATGAAGTAGATACTGGTATAAATGCAGAAAAGTACTTACAAAATCACAAAAGGGAAAAGGAGGGAGTACGCTCACTACTGATGATATAAGAGAAGACCCCTTAATAGGTGAGGTTTAAATAGCATAGTTGCTCTTTGAGAAGTTACTAACACAGTAAATCTGGATAAATAACTTTAAGTGTACTAATACTGATTCAGCAACACTTAAAGCCATCAAAGCAATTACTGGCTGTAGTGGTTTGATGCTGGCCAGATGCCAGGCACCCACCAAAGCCACTCTCTCAGCTGTGTCCCCTACACAGCTGGACAGGGGAGACAAATACAGAGAAGGTTCATGGGTTGAGATAAGGATGGGTACAGATCACTCACCAATTACTGTCATGGGAAAAACAGACATGAATTTGGGATATTAACTGAATTTATAGCTAACAAAATCAGAGCAGCATAATGAGAAGTAAAATAAAGCTTATAAAACACCTTTCCGCCATCCCTCCATCCTTCCCAAGCTCTACTTCCTCCCCCCAGTGGTTCAGGGAGACAGGGAATGGGGGTCATGGTCAGTTTACCACACACTGTTTCTGCTGCTGCCCAGGGAGAAGAGTTGCCCCCCCTGCTCCAGTGTGGGCTCCTGTCTCCACTGGTCTGCAGGTCCCTGCCAGGACCCTGCTCCAGCATGGGTCTCCCACGGGGTCACAGCCTCCTCTCAGACACCCACCTGCTCCAGCGTGTGCTCCTCCATGGGCTGCAGGGACACAGCTGCCTCACCATGATCTGCAGAGGAATTCCAGCTCCAGTGCCTAGAACATCTCNTGCCTGGAACATCTCTACCTCCTTCTGCACTTACCTTGGTGTCTGCAAAGCTCTTCCTCTCACATATTCTCACCCTGCTCTTCTCTGGCTGCAATTACAACTACACAATAAAACTTTTTTTTTTCCTTCTTCTTAAATACGTTATCACAGAGGCATTACTATCATTTCTTATCAGCCCAGCCTTGGCACGGCTGTCCTGGAGCTGGCTGCCATTGGCTCTGCTGGACATGAATAAGTTTCTGGCAGTTTCTCACAGAAGCCACCCCTGTAGCAGCCCCACTATGAAAATCTGGCCATGCAAACCCAATAGAGTAGCAGTTAAAGCAAAAAATTAGCTCTCTTTTATGCATCAAGTGCAAATGAAAGAGAATATTAACCATGCTAAAACTAGGTGGATTTTTTTTCTCCTCAAACACACCAGTCAATTAACAAATACTGTTTCACCACAGCATTGTTATGCCACAAAAACCTCCAAACCTCTCCATTAGTCTACAGACACCCCAATCAATTTTTATCCCTTATGCTCACTGCCTGCAAGTACTTTACCTACAACATTCAAATCACTGAACTGCAACCTTTCATTATTCTATTGTGTTCATGCTCTGCACAAGATGAAGATCGTGGAGCTTGTTCAGAAACAGTCATAATTCCTTTAGCTGTAATAGCAGCAGCCAAAGGTACTGCCCAGACCCATATCAAAGGCATTTAGCACCTTTCTGCATATATACCTTGACAGTTGTTAAGCAAAAACCCAACATCGCTACCCCATGATAAGCTAATTTGCTTCATAAAACAAACTTAGGTTTCTCAGTTTACATCAGCATCCTTTATGTTGTATTAAAATGCTTGTACTGTTCAATCTGGGAAAAGCCAAGGGAAATAAATTCATACCTAAAATTTATTTATAACATTAATTTTAGCTACCCAATCTAAAATTACCTTTAAATATATTAAAACCTATGTTAGAGACTAACCCAACTAAAATCTGTTCTGCAAAGCTAAAAGCTTGCTGCTTAAAATGCAGCACATCCTGTAATAAAATTAGGAAGTTGCACGAGTGTCTGACACATGGAACTACAAATTCCCAAAGTGGTAACCCAGTTTTGCGAGCACCATCCTCTTCTGCAGGATAAGAGGCAGATTTTTGTCATTTTATTTTGTTCAACTGGTTCCATTCATTACACAGATTCTTTGTAGTTAAGAATCTGACTGGGAGCTAAAGACGTAGGAAAACTTTATGCACTTTCACATGAAGAATGGGCATTTTGAGGTGGACATGACAACACCTACACATAGATCCCACATATACAGCAGTATGAAAGCATGTGTCCGGTGAGAAACAGTGGGATTACCACGGTGTAGTTTCAAAGAGCCTTTTGAAAGACGAGGCAAAGGAAATTTCACCAACAAATACAGGAAAAAACTGCGCACATCCTAGTGCACTATTAGCAGGTGGCATCACAGACATCATACAAGACAATAGGTTTTGAAAAGTAAAAGGTTTACCAAGCATGAATACAGAAAAACAGAGGTCTAACTATCTTTTCAAAAACATACGCAGCTTAATATGAGCAAAAAAAGAGAAGACAGGTTTATGTGGGAGGAACGATACATGACATACCCTAATAAGATGGATAGAAATGCACTTCTGCATTTTGTTATCTTTTTCTACAAGGGTAAACAAATGAGGGCTTGGTTTCATTCACTAATAAAAAGCATATGTACAATTTTATATCTAAACATTTCTATTTAGGTTCACACCACCATTTAGCTCTGATGAGCACTGCATATATTTCACATCCAAGTGAACAGTACAATTAATAAGACAGAGTAATTTTACAGAAGCTTCTCAACTTAATAAATCCATATTAGGTTCCAATATGGATGTAAAGACAAGATCTGTTACTTTGACTGCTATCTGAGAAATACAATTAAAGCCTAATTCATTGAAAAGCACTTTCAGGCACACATACAGGATCTGATGGGCATGCAATTAAATAAATTATACTTTCAGAATAGTAGAGTAACTTCAAATGCTAGGTAACATACAAACAACCTTCTAGGAAAATCAAACCATGTGCAGGTAATTTCCAACATCACAAAAAAAATCTAAATGTCATTTTACTCACATCAGTTAAAAGCCTTTTGATCAACTAAGTGGCAATATCACGTCCCTAGCTGGCTCTTTCTGTCATCTGGTTGCAAATTATTTTTAAACAATACCTGACAAATACTTTGCTTTACTCTTCCAGGACCTGGATCAGGATGAATAACATTTCCAAACATCCTAGGAGAAGTAAGAGGAGGGTGAAAAAAGTGGAACCCAACATCTAGAATAAGCCATTAGCATTATCTTGTATCATGGCCCATATCTGGTTGGATTTATTATTTTTGCTCTCTTTTTGAAACAAACACTGTATTCTATTTTTGGTACTCCAAGTCCTACTTAAGACAAGCAAAATCCCTAAACAAAAGCCAAAAAAAGAATGTTCACAATTGCTGAACAAAAAGTCCAGAGTTACTATAATAAAAGAAGTCTGTGCTTTCTTATTGCCACATTTAGATGCACAAACTTGTTCCTGCCACTTTCCATCCTCCCTACCACCCCCTACAGTTATTAGCATATCTGGAAAGGAACAAGGCATCCATGTGGGAGAGGAGAGAGTCTAGATTCCAAGTAGTAACTATACTGAATTAAAACTCAAGCTACTTCAGAATTGTCATGCTTTATGATATAAAACTTTCATTATTAAAGATTCCAATGTGGATCTCTTTTTTGCTATGAATGTCATGCTTCCTCTTTCCTGAGTTTTGATTGCTTATGCTATATACAGGGCATACAATGAAAGCCAACAATAAACACATGGCAATGTATTTAGGAGAACCACTGTCCAGAAATAAATTATGAATATAGAAGTATATGCACTATATCACTATATCAGCATTCATATTAATCTTACCTTATTATAGAAGTATATGCACTGTATCACTATATCACTATATCAGCATTCATATTAATCTTAAGTATCTCCAGAAAGCAACTATCAAGACAAATGACATTCAAATGGGCAAGACATTCCTATTCCTTAATTATTTCTGACAGTACTGAAGGCTTCTTGCAGTGAAAATTTAAGCTTTTTATAGCCTATTAAAGACTATAAATTCCTATCAAATAAGGAAAGCATCTTCAGTTGCCATATGAATGGCTCAATGAAACTTCAATTGGAATTGCTGTTTAAAAAAAACTTGATCTAGGCAAACAAAAATAAAGGACTGGAGAAAAACAGGAAGTATACATATCATTATGTAATTCATCAGTTTTGGCCTCCTTTATAATATTACATACTGCAAAGCTCTAAAATCCTGGCATCAGAGTGAACTTAAATGCCACACAGAAGATCTAATACAGAGAGACTTACAGGAATTAGAATGGTTTCCATAAAAGATAAATAATAGATTGTTGTTGTTTGCTTTTATGTTATTAAAAAATTGTAAGTCTCTGTGGCATATATGTGGACATCTCATCTATTCTCCATGCTAAAGAGGGCACTCAGTAAAATAAGCCAATAAAAAGTCAACAAAATAAGTGGCAGTCAGTAAAAAACATTACATTCTGCTTAAGTCTTCAGCAATGAGTGCCAGAGTTTGTCTACACCAAAACTCAGAAGGGACTGATATTAATGGACTTGTAACAATTAATGAAATAGAGATGCCCAATTGCTTCTGGCAAAAGAGTTGAGGAAAAGAGAGAGAACATACTATTACTGCACACTGACCCTACAGAATCCTTTGGGGTTTGTTCTGTTTTGCTTTGTTTTCCTGGCTTTGCTGCTTGGTTGTTTGGGTTTTCTTTCTTTTAAAGGTTTGGCAGAGAAGACATCTAGACAGACCAGAAAATTTCATCCAGCATGGCAAATCTTATTTTTTCTGTATGCTTCTCTCTATACTAGAGTGCATCTTGCCAACAATGACAATTTTCCAACATCAATAAACCAAGCAACATCAATAAACTCAAGCATATGAGATACTAGAAAGCTTCAAATTAGAAAAAAGGCCACTAAAACTTTAAGTTATCCAGGAAGTCTGCTTTGTACATCACCAAATCAGAAAATAATTTCAATTGGACAGGACTGTGGAGATTTCCTGTATCCAAACACTCGCTCAAGGCCAGTCTGATCAGATGGTACCAGGCAGTGTCCACTTGTGAACATCTCCAAGCACAGAGATTCCAACACTGCATGAGACATCCCAGGCCAGTATTTTGACCATCCATGTGGTTAAAAAAACCCACAAACCCTAAGATTCCTACTCCCCAGACACCCCATTTCTTTTGCTCCCCTAGCTGTCAAGCTCTTCCAGAGGTTGCCAAGGCCTCATGTCAGTTGCCCATAGGGAGGTACCCCAGCCCCCCAGCGGACAAGGTGACCCCACCAGCAGGCAGCATCATGGCTGTGCCTGTCTTGGAATCACACACCTAGAGGGCTCTCAACTTCTGCTTCCCCATCTTGTCAACCAGAGCCCACTTCCCTTCTTGCCAGCCTATGGGCACTCCCAAAAGATTGGCCACTTACTTGACTTGCCCCCACTCGGCCCCACGAGGCCAACCCAGCACCTCACACCCACTGCTTGGCACTTGGCACACCCCACTGCTTCAGCAACTTCAGCAACTTCATCAACTAGCAATCTTGAAATATAAAGAACGTACAAAGTAATAGCAACAACAACTGTGTAATACAGCTGAGAAGCATCTCCCATCTTTAGAGCTCTGCTGGCAAAAATGAAACCCACAGAAAAGCTCAAGTTGGCCAGAAAAGCTGATGGAGAAGACAAAATATATTCACTAACAATAGCACAGGCAGGAACACAGAGGGGATGAATGTGTCAGGAACATAAGACGTTCTCAAACACTGTAGGAAGAGCCAACAAAAATAAAAAGCACCTCTTGCTTACAAGAAATATATTACTTACAAGCATATCATCAGACCATTTTGTTAGCCAGGAGAGTCCAAAAGTTCACAGGATCTTCCTTTTCTGATGGCTATGAGAATAAGACTGGGGGGGTTTTTTTGGTGTCTCACGCAGGCATTCCCTCTAGACAGCATGGCTTTCTATTTCAAATATCAACTACCAGCCTTCAGTCTGGTAGGCTTTTAAAATCCTATGACTAGGTGGTGGGATTGATGCTCGGGTGGGTGGGAGATACATGGAAACAGAAGGAGCAAGTAACTGAACTAAAACAGGAAACAAGAGCGAGGTAGGAACATGACACAGAATAACAGAGGGAAAAAAACAGTAAGAACAACATAATATGAGCCCAGAAAACCAGGGATGCTGTTCTGCAAATCACAACCACAAAGAAAAAAGAGATGGGAAAAACGTAGGGAAAAAAAATCCCACAAAACAACAAAAATGAAACAGAAAAAGTCTTTGGGTATAAAGTAAATTAGACTTTTTTCTGGTTCCAAAGTTGATTTATATTGCCACCTATTAAACTTAATGCTACAAAGCCAACAGAGTCTTTTTATTCTCCAGGTTAAAAGAGTGTGACCTTTTTTTTTTCCTTTGGTATTTTGAGTCTGTTTCTTGCTGGTGAAGGAAAAGATTAGCCAAAAATTTTCAAGGATGGGTAATTTCTCTAATGCTTTTTGACTCCTTAGGACTATATGCCGTGTTTCTACATGTCTACTTCTTCCCTGCTGGAAAACATCTTCTGTGAAAACTGATGAATCCTAACCGCAGATTGTGACAGTGATGCCTTGTGAAGGCTGACCTAGAACAGAGACTAGATGGAATTAAAGAATAAAGCAGGGATTTATTAAAAGGCCTCAATGGATACACCTTGGGCAGTACAAGAGCCCAGTCAGGCTTACACCCAAGATGAACCCAAAATGGTCACAAAAATGGACGACCGGTCATGAGGTCTCATTTTTATAAGTTCTGGTCCATTTGCATATTGGAGTTAATTGTCCAATTCCAGCTTCAGGGTATGAAGTCCCATCCTTCTTGTTTTTCTCTCTTCATTCCGGCGTTGTTTATGCTCTTGGGCCTGAGATTTGGATCAGCTGTCCTTGGTCCCAGCTAGAGAAGGAATTGTTTTGTCTACCTACTCTGTGAAGAGAGCTTACCATCCCCTAATATGAAGCTCAGAACTACACACTAAAGCAGTACAGAACCTGAAAAATAATAAAGCTAAAACCTGAGACATCAACGGCAAATGGTGAACCACAAGAGAGGCAAAATTTCACATCAAATATGATCTGAGCATGATCTAAAGCTGCAACTGTGTGTGATATTTCTACAGCTGCTAAGCTCAACTGATTGACTGTAACCCACAGCACTAATAAAGCTGGCAGAAGAATCAACAGCCTCAGCCCTCCTAGCCCCAGTTGTTATCCTCAAGCTATCTTCCTTTCCTCATATGCAGCTGCACAAACGTAAATATAACTAACTTTAATTGAGACAGACTTTCAAAACAATTCAATTTACAGCCACATGAGCCTTGGGGTTGAGGAAGGCTGGGCAAGGAGAAACAAGCATTGGCACAGTAACTGAGACAAGCGAGAAGTGACTTTTTTTGAGGAAGTGCCAGTTTATCCTGGCTTGAAGTCTTCAGCTGTAGTTTCACACCTGTTTTAAAGTAGCTCATAGGACTACCATCCATGTGAATATGCCTACAAGATCTCCTTGAAGACACTAAATATAGAATGTGCTTAACCACAGCACAATTACTTTTTCGAGGTTAAAATAGGGAGACATCTTGTACCACGTACCTAGTCCCATAATAACCCCTTTATCAGTTTCCTTAATTTTAGACATTTTAGAAACAAAGAAGCAACTTTTCTTTTGCAAAACCACATTTCCATAAATGGCTGTATTGGTCCTGCACCCCAGTCACTATCAAACTCTCCATATTGCCATGAAGTGGGTTGTTACCCCACAGCTGTATGACTAAGGGGTTTGGACAAAGCAGCAAAGCATCAGCTTTTCCTTTCCACATTTACCAGTGCCTTGAATTTATGCTAAGTTATATCTGATCTAGCATACCAATCAATATACAAAGACATTGCAGGTAAAACCAGAAAAGCTTCTCCTGTAATAGGTATTACAGAATAGGCCACTCAATGAGATCTTTCCAAAGACTCCTCTAACAGAATCCTTAACATTTCAAGGATCTGAATTAACATCTTGTAGAACTAAAGTATTAATTAGACAACAGTTTGAGAGACATTGACTACTATAATAAATTGCTGTGGGCATGAAAGGCTTTGATTAATCTTACTCTCCATATGCTTATACATAACATTAATTTATAATATCCTTCAAATAAAAGCCTGCCAGATTTCAATAATCTTCCAACTAGAAACTTTTAAATGGCACATCATTTTTTTTCAGAAGCTACACATGGCAGATTCAGAGCAGATATTAAACCATTTTATAACAAAGAATAAGTTTTACAGTTCTGCTATACACAAGGAATTCTTACTATATGATTCAAACAAATCTTCAGTATTCTAACATGTATTTTTTTTTACTACTCTGCCTTTAAAAAGCAATGCTGTAATTCACATGCAAAAATTACATTGTCTGGGGGGTTAAACGTTTTAATTTTTTATTAATAAGGTAAAGAAGGTTTTGGTTCATTTGGGGGGGTTGTTTTGTTTTATTATATGCTTTAGGAGGCAATTCTTCCCCCTTCCTTACCATTTTGTACAATTTTTCAAGATATAATACTAAATTGGGCACAGAAGCACACAGGCTGGTACATTCACACAAATAAGCACACGTATCACACATGACTAGATATGACAAATCCCCATGGAATTCACCTTCATACATAAGTGAATGTTATAAAAGTCATTCACTGCACACCAAAAAATCAGAGGTAGACCTGGGCACCAGAACAACCAAAGGAATGGGTTTATTGTAGGTTACTTTCAAGAAATACAATAAAATCTAAACCTGTAACAAGAAGATTCCTGACTGGGACCTCTTGCGCTGATGCTCTAAAGATGAGGCTCCCAACCCAGACCACAGAATCACTGAATGGTTTGAGTTGGAAGGGATCTTTGAGGATCAGCTAATCCAGCCTTCCTGCCACAGGCACATCTTTCCCTAGATGGGATTGCTTAGAGCCCAAAATCATTCTGTGATACCATAAAACACACATATAATAAGGTCTCAAAAAGCAAGCTGCAGAATGAAGAAACATAAGAAAATTACCCTGTGTAGAGCCGACAGAATCGCAGAGTACAGTCACATGCTTATGCATGGTTAAACATTCATATATCCAAAATAAAAGTCAAAGTTTGAAAATAGAAGAGACAGTATAGATCAATGTGAAGGTTCTTTTGCAACTTTCTTTCTCCATTATTACAATGTATACAGGTAACTTTGAAGTTTGGCTAACATTTTAACAATAGATTCACAGAAGGAACAATTTTGTATAATAATTTCAATAACTTATATGCTTTAAAGTGTAAGAAAAGGCACTGACCAACTATTCACAACACTGGCAAACAGAATCTGCTTTTTGTACTGGTAACATCTAAAGAGCTGCCAAGTCATTTTGATTAATATTACACTGAATCAAAAGTATTCAAAGAACCACTAGCTCCAATCTTGTTTCAGCCTTCAGCAGGCTACCTAAGTGACAGAAATACAACAGCTACATAAAACAGATAAAACAGACAGAACATTTGCAATACCTTCTAAGCTTTAATTCCAAAAGCATTTCTTAAATATTAAACTGTTCCCACTTTATTGCCCTCTGAGTCAAATCACCTCCCACCAAGATTATTTTTAAAAAAAATTATTCTGTTCAGTAATGTCAATTCCACCAGAAATGGACTTCAATATTGACACAAAGCTGTCTGCTAATACAATAATCTCCCATTTTCATTTTAATTTATAACAAAGCAATCTAAAATGTACTAAAGGCAAAAGACATACCAGAAGATTATTTTGTCAAATTGCTTTTCCACGCATTTTATGTAAAGAAAGTGCCTCTTAAATCGCTTTATATATTTAAATTCAATTTAATTTAAATCAAATTTTAAAAATAACTATGCTGATAATATAAGAATTGGTGGTCTTACTGGAGACTCAATAATTGGACACACAGCTTGGGCTACACAGGTGTGTACAAAACAAGGCAAATGTGGGTTATGGATAATAATGCCTTCCCTGAAAACTAGCATTCAATGATTCTGCCAGCAAGTGCCTTAAGTACTTCTGGCACCTTTGAATGGCTCTGGATGAATTTTCTTTCCATGACTTTGTCTACCCATGTTTCAAGAGGCTGGTTTCAAAAGGAGAAATGCTTCAAGTGAATAATTTACTCCCTTTTTTTTTTTCCTCAAAGTACCAAGGAAATTTTTTAAGCCGCAGAAAGCATACTAAGAACACTGAAAGAGGTATTTCCATCTTCTTAAGTTACACTGAAGTCTCCATGCAAACTCCAGAGAAGTTTACAGCTGGAGAATTTGTTTTCAAGAAGCTGAGGGTTAGTGCTGTCAAATGTACTTGTGGAATACACACAACTTGAAGTGTTGTGATAACACTGGAAGTATTTTCTGCAATACAAATTTGAAAATATTTTTATCTCTGAATAAGCCTTTCCATAATAATTACAATATTCTCATGGGAATAATAAAAAGTTACAAATACAAGATAACAATGTTGTAAGTGATTACTCACAACATTTCCATCAGACAAGAAATAAACTGTATGCTGTTATTCACACAACTTCTAATCAAAGACAAGAATCTCTTGAAAACTGCCAAAAAGAAAACACTCTTGCGGGTGAAGTATAAAACTAAGAAATACAACATAACTCTTTAAAATGCAAAAGAGCCAAGAGATGAAGATTTTCTATTCATTATACATGACAACATATTATTTTTCAAGCACAACAAAGCCCTCAAAAGAGACATACCATACCAGCTTGGGAAAGGCTGTGGAGAGCGTACTGATTTTTGCAATTTTCTTCACTCTTTTAAACAGCATATTCCCAATTAACTCTGCACCACAACAGGCAACAAGGGGCTAAAACATGAAGAGAGGCAAGAGAACTAACTACTATGTACCACAGCACGGAGAAAAGGGAGGTAACAGAACAACTTCTTGAAAACATAAATAGAATTTTGCAATAGTAATTGTCCTTTGAAGAGGACAAAGACTCATTATATTCAGCTCTGTCTGACCCAGAGAAAATGGTTCGACCTACTATTTGGAAGCAAAGAACCACCACAAGATTTAATTTACAATTGCTAAACTGGCTAAATTGTTAAACAGATTTAACAGATTCACACATCTAAGAAATATTTTTCTTACTTTTCAGAACACTTAAGGCTATCAGCTTCCCTTTTGCATATTTCCTAGTTGTGCACGAGGTAAGGTTAAAGACATTGTGGCTAAACCTGTATATACAACTTGTTTCAGCTGCTGACAGCACACAAACATAGGATTTCCAACAATTTTTGGAAGAAAACCTCCTTTGGTCCAACATTACATTGAGAAGAACATCCCAACTAGACTTAAATCCATCACCCAGAATGTAATATACACAGAGAGGTCTATCATGCAAGATACAGATCAGGTATTTATTAGAGTATCCATTTGCAAGGGTTACTCATTTATTCCAATATTAATTACTTTCATTCCTTTAAGTAGTTAGTAGCAGTATTTTTAATAGTATACAACAAAATCTGGCAAGGAGCATACAAGAAGTCTAGAACAGGAGGTTCACACTTCTGATTTGAAAATGAAATATTGACAGGAACCTCTTTAACTTCAGGTTGTAATAATTTGGACCCAAAGAGTTTAAAGACAAGTTTCTTCAAACCACTGGATTGCTTTCAGTATTTTATTATGAGAGGACAAATGGGTTATAGAGTCATGGCTAAATGACTCTTATCATACTCCATTATCATTTGCTAATAAGTTTTGTCAAGCTTTCACCAATAAGACTAAAACTTATTTTGTTTACTGTCTATATAAGGCTTAGGAGATACTCTGAAGAAGAACAAACGTAGATAAACAAAATGAGACATAGATGTATAAGTAGTGTAAGGGAAAAAAATCTGTGAAATCACTTGTGTGTTATTCCAAGAGAAAGATTACTTTTAAAACTCTGCTTGTAACTGAAATGCTTAAAATCTTTAAGATATCAAACGGGACCTTTCATAGAAGATCACTTGGATGTCAGGAATTTGCCTATGAGAACACATGCAAACATGATCAAGTTTGAAAAATCAGAGCTGATAGATGTGAACAGTCTAGAGGCATCTAGAATTTAGCAGCATCTTTAATTTTCAATTATAGAAAAGATGCATTGAAACAAAGTATCCATGAGTATACTCTGGCTCGACAGGGTTTGGGTTTTTTTTTTTTTTCCGGTTTGGTTTGGTTTTGGTGGCTGTCACATCAGCTCCCCCTGCAGAGCTGTCGATACAGCATCACCCACTACCAGAGGAACACACGGTGGGTGCACTGCTGACGGTGCTAGACTTGTGACCAACACAACCCCAAAGTCACAGGGCTCCACCTATCAAAGGTTTCTCACCCTACTGATAGGAGAGGGGAATGCCATCATATAATTCCTCTTCACATCTTTTCTACTGTAACTGTAGCTCCCAGACTTACAGAGGCCAAAGCACATCCACATATTGTGCTCACCACTTTTTACCAGCTGGCTGCTGGAAGAAGTGCTCTGACTAGGGACAAAAACTGGAATAAAGGAAGTCTGCTTAAATATAAAATTAACGAGAAACTTTATTAATGTTTTTAAGATTTTATTTCTGCCAATAAGTTTTCTTGTACACACCTAAATCTGAGTGCACCCATACTTTAGGAACATCTTCCATCATTTTCAAAGAATCCTTTCCCTAGTAATTGATTAGGAAAGATCCACCCTAGGAATAAATCAGTTGAACTAGACCAGAGTTCCTCAATATGGAATGTGGTGCTTTTTATTTCTCTTGCCTTCCTGCTCCTAAATTCTTCTCATTATCCACCTTTTCTTTTTTTACATCTGTTTGCGATTTAATTGGAGTAAAAGATTAAATCTTCTCCTGTGGATCTACAACTACAACTGCAACTACAGAGGCAATCAGAAACAGCATCTTAAAAAGACAGATGCTGAAGTCTTCTGTTTGGCAGTTCTGCAAGCGGCTAATAAAACACTTTTCTATGCCAACCTAAGCCAGAAGCTGTGAAGTAAGGTGTCAAATACTAAAACACAGGATCTTTTCCTTTTAATATTCCAATTGGATTGTAAGCAGTCCTGCAGAGAAGGACTTGAGGATATTGGTAGATGAAAAACTGGACAAGAGCCAGCACTGTGCACTTGCAGCCCAGAAAGGCAGCTGTCTCTTGCCCTGCACAAAAAGAAACCTGTCCAACAGGCCAAGGGAAGTGATTCTCCTCCTTGTGAGACCCCACCTGGGTACTGCATCCAGCTTTGGGGCTCTCAGCATAAGGACATGGACCTGTTGGAGTGACTCCACAGGAGGGCCACAGAAGTGATCAGAGGGCTGGAACACCTCTTCTGTGAGGAAAGGCTGAGACAACTGGGGTTGTTCAGCCTGGAGGAGAGAAGGCTCCAGGGAAACCTTACTGCAGGCTTTCAAACCTTAACAGGGGCTTAGAAGAAAGGTGGAGAAGCCTTTTTACCAGCAGTAGTGACACAGTACCAACAGAACAAGAGGTAATAGTTTTAAATTAAAAAAGGGTAGATTTAGATTGGATTTGAAGTAATGAGGGTGGTGAGACACCACAGGTGTCATAAGGGAACAGGCTGCCCAGAGAGGTGGAAGGTCCATCCCTTGGAACATTCAAGGTCAGGTTGGATGGGGCTTTGAGCAACCTCATCTAGTAGAAAGTGACCCTGTCCATGGCAGGGGGTTGGACTAGGTGATCTCTCAAAATCCATTCTAAACCAAAACATTTCATTGTTCTTCTATACTCCTACACTTGCCAGATCATCTCTTGACCTTAAAAGGGTGTTGAATTTTTTTTGCGATTTTTTTTTTTTTGGTGAGGTACACAAACATTGTGGCAATGAGAACCACAGAAAAATCCACACAGAAATTAATAGCCTCCAGTAAACAGAGCCTGGGGCTCAAAATGAACAACCAGGCTAAGATAAAATATTGATTAATGTCTTAGGAAGTGAGTATCATCTATCCTCGTCACTGAATGAGGCAAGATTAGGGTGGGGGGAAGTGCTGAGGGGGCAGAGAGAAATATACAAGTGATTATGCAACCAGAGATTGTATCATAGTGCCCATGCACAAGGGGTCAAAGGAATAAATGAAAAACATACCACCTAAATTATGGTATTCCTTAAGCATGATGTAAATTTAAAAAATGTTTATAAAAAGTACTGCTGTCTTTCTATCATCAAAGCAGATTAACAGTGAATTTAGAAACATCTTGAATCATCTGATATAATTCATTATATTACTATTCAAGCAGGTAGAAGACATCAAAATACTGATCATTGTATTATTCCACTTTACTTTGATCAACATTTTATTCTTTCATTTAAAAAACCCTCAAATGTTACCTATAAAAAACCAGCATTTTATTAAGAGTTCCTGTTTGAATGCATTAGGCTTCAATTAAATTGTATATGCAAACATTCACACTACTGTAACGATCCAGCATTAAAGGAAAACAAGCATTTTGCCTGAGGAACATTTATGTACTTTTAGCTGTGTACAAAACTAAACTCAATGTGCCTGTGTTTCTCCACAGAGACAGATGCAGCCTCCGCTGGTAAGGCATTTAGGGTATAAACAGAGAAACTGATTTCAAAATGTTGAAACATACAGTTCTGCTTCTTAGGCAGTTTCTTTCCTTCTGGCCATATTTCAACTTTTCCAAAATATATCAAAGATATTTAAGTTATTAACATTTTTTTAAAAATGAAATTAACTACAGATGCCACAAAAGACATGGAATTCTGAATTCTATGTCTGTAGTTAAATCACACATCTTGGATGTATAATGTGACCTTGAAATCATGAGGCATCAGTAATATTCACTTTGTACAAACAGAAATTAATACAGTCCTAGAAAATCCACCAAGTTGAACTTTTGAAGATGGAATAGAAGAAGAATCATTTTTCTGCCAACATATATACTACTATTAATATTTAAGACCACTTCAAAAGTGTAACTGGGCATGCAAAGTCATTTTTACTCAATCCAGTGGTTCTTAGAAGACATTCAGGGTCAAAAAAGACACAGTAGTTAAATGTAGGCAACCAGTTCTGTTTCAGGCATCCTAAGGTAACATCCCCCCTCTTCCTCAGTCTCCAGGTTTTTCTTGAAAATACAGCAGGTCTAGACAAATCTGCATCTTCATCTCGCCTACCAGCCAGCTCTAAGTGCCTGCTGCACCCTAAGGGAACCACAACTATCAGCTAGTGAACTAGGGGAATATCTTACACAAAAGCCCCTCCACAACGTTTATACAGCCAATGCCTGCCTTCAGCTCTGAAAATGGAGTCTGTCCTTGAAATTTGGCACCCACAACTTTTAGTCACTTTGAAAGAATGTTAGTTTGAAGAAGTTAGTAATTATCCTCACTTATTCTTCAAGCTATTTGGTTTCGATTTCATACAGCCAGGTTTTCTTCCTTGCTTGGTGCTTCCATTATTTAGTTTATTCTCTTCCCTTAAGTGGTTGACTCTGTTTTCCCTTGAAGTACATTCTGCTGCCCCCTCTCAATCCCTCAATTGCCTTTATACTTATAAAAATATAAAAAGTTACGCCTAACAGACCATTATCAGTGAGCAAGTATACCTGATTCATTCCACATACAAAATATATAACACTTTTTAAACCTACGCATTCAAAGCATAATTTCCCCTTACAGTCATCAAAGCACATGTATATTGTAAAGCTGGCTTTCTTAGTAATGCAAAACAATGACAAGTAAGTCATTTTTTAAGTGGCTAAACATTACAGCAACTGTGAAAATCAGCACTGATTTTAAGGGCAATAACAATTCACTCTCGCTTCCAATCTTCAACAAAATAATCTTCCTGACCTTTAAAGCAAATCTGAAGATATCTGTTCATTTCCATAAACATTTGCACTGAAAATTATTAGCTCTTGAAGTCATAATGCTATTTTTTGTGGTCAAAAGAGTAGATTACCATGAACATTAGCTCATCTTGCATTAAAAAAAAAAAAAAAGAAAACAACAAACTACTGTTCAATGAAAATCTATCTCATTAGCTAGTAGCTCAACAGTGATTTATTTCCTGCTGTATTCCATAAATGATGTCCAGCCAGAGAACAGAAAAAAGTGATCTGAAAGCTAGTTTAAAAAATAAATCAAACACATTTTATACAATTATCTACAAGAAGAAAATAATTACAGCTATTATAAATAAACTAGACCTTTGAGTAGTAGATGCAAACCTTCCTCTGAAAAATTACTGATTCAAATTAAATAATTTTGTAGAAGGCTACAACACTTCACGTGGACTTCTAGCTATGTCATTCTAGCAGAATACTGTTCCATGTTTCATGTTTTACAATTATCAGATTAAAAAAAAAATTAACCTGGAGTATTACAGTAAATATTGAAAAAAATGATCTGAAATCTGTAGCACTCAAACAAAATACCATTATCCTTGCTTTCCAATGTAAATAAAAGCTGCACTAAGTTCCCTTCCTGTTCACCATGTTTGTCACTTATCGAAATTACTGTATTGGGGAGGGCAGAAGATTTTGGTGCTAATATTAAAAAAAAAAAAATTTTAATAGATTTCAAAGTGTGGCATTGAGGCCAGAAGTCCCTCATATGCCACACTCTTATTTGATAAAAATCATCTTGCTGTTAATACCACCTGAAAGTCAGAGAAATCTGAGCCACTACCTATTTTAGTTAAATGCTGAAAGCAGTCTAACACTGCCAGTTGCCACTTACAACTCAACAAAACATCTTAAATGACAGATATCACTGCCTCAAAAACTGTAAATATCAAATTAGCTGGTCATTTTAGATCCTACTTTTAAGGATAAAGTTCTGAAAGAGTTATCAAATAATCTGAAGTCTGTGGTTCTGTGATATCTCTAAGTAGTTAGCTGAGTTTTTTAAGAAGGGATAAACAGATTTTTAAGAAGGGATAAACAGATCTTGTCTTAAAAGTAAGTAAGTCATTTTGATTAACTGGCAAATTATTTCTGGATCACTCAATGAAGATTCCTAGAAAGTGAGTATACCTCATATTGTATTAAGGAAACCGCCACATTTCTTTATTTGAGAAAAGTTTTCTTTCACTGGTATCACTTGTGGAGATCTCAGGGTGGCCTCTGAATCTTCACAGCACGAACTGTAAGTTTAGTTAGTGGGACTGGTTCCAGATGAAGTATTTGAGTCAAGCAGCCTGAAATACTGAGATCAGTAGAAACAAGCAATAACCTATGTAAGACTGCTCAGTGAGCTGACCTCCCTGTTTATTACCATTTCTCAATAGCAGCATAGGAATATGGGAAGCTATAGGTAAGCATTCATTCCATCTTCTGAAAAAAGGATGCTGCTGACATCAGGACTTTAAATCTTACGCAACTATGGATATTAGGATTCTCTGGTACTGTAAGAAGTATCTAAAACAAAAACAAACAAACCAATAAAATCACTCTGTTTGAAGGAAAACATTTCTCCCCTTCCCTTTCACCCAACAGCCAGAAGATGCAAATGCAGGATATATTATTTGATAGGACTGCCCCCAACATATGTGACTGAATTGCCAAAGCATGCACCAGGGACACTTATGCAATTTGCAAAGAAAAAAAATGTGCACTGGGGGAGCAGTTTGCCTACAGGCTAGGCAATAACAAAAAGACACATTTAGCATTTCCTAAATTAGAACAGATGAACTTCAGAGTTTCATTTACTCATGTCTATAAACATAAAAGGCTCTTAAATCCATATAAATCAGAATTTTTGTTTTTCTCAACTTGTCAGGATTAAAAAACTATTCTCTGAACAGCAAGTAATTGTGTTAAGATAGTTATGCTAAAATACCATGGTAATTGCAGTCCTCTTTCCACCAAGTTGATATGCCTAGGTGTGTCTTCAAAAATGAACATCAAATAACCTATAGCAAGGCTAATCTTCAAGAATAGAATTATTCTAAGGCTTAAACAAAATTAAGTCTCAAGTCCCACAATAAAGTGTGCATGTAGGTTCTGCCTAAGTAGAGTATGATGTAATTAAGTTTACACCCACTAAGCTTATCAGTTAATTGCACATTTTATCAATTTCTCAAGAAACTTAAGAGAATAGCAGTTGTTGAAGAAGCATTAGACATTCATACCATCAGCTGCAGGTACAAAATTTGCTTCTATTAATGTCAAATAAAAAAGTTTTATAGTGTCATTATGCCACTGTTATTTACATCCAAAGCAGTCATTAATGATGGTGGTACATACTGCAGTGCAGAAAAGGAAATAAAGCAAGGGATTTATTGCTCACCTCAATTCCTCACCTGAGTTCCTAGGAAGCACAAGGAAGCCCTGCACTATCACTGCAGCTCTGGAGCTGCTTTTCCACCTGCCCCTGCTTTGCTGTTCTCCCCACAGCACATCAGCTTGAGAGGCACGCAGTACCAAAGAATATTTGAACAGTACTATTAAATCCTGTGTCTAGAGAGGGGGAGTAGAGCAGGACCTTGGCGCTTTCTTCCCACTCCCTTCTCTACACTCAGTAGCCAGTCATTGTTAAATAAGAAAATAATAATCTGCTCTGATTTTAACAGGGCCAAAATCAGTCCTGACCTACTTTCAACAGAAAAAAACTAAATGAGGCATCATTAGCTTAAAATTTCTTCCTACGCACTTCCAAAATATTAAGGACATTTTTTTGTAACAAGTTCTTCTCCACAATACACTTCTAACCTCTTCTCTCTAAAATACATCCACACATACATACAGGAACAACAGAAGGGGCGCAAAGGAATATGAGCTGACATAACTGGAATAAAATACACCTTGATTGCTCTGATCAAAGTTAGAAAGAAAAAACAAGGTCACTTAATAGCTGTAAAGAATGTGAAGTCACTGTCATTGGAGGAATACTGAGAGTAAACAAACACTATTTTCCTGCATATAACTGACATAAATGGTCAGTACAAGCCTCTGTGGCCAGCATGCAGGAAAACAGAAGCATGGCAAACTCACGCTTAATATTATGCTAAAAAGATACAAATTCATGTTCATCCTTTACAGAATTTGATGTTTTCACTATTTCATGAAGTTACAGTTTACAGTACACCATAGAACTCCCTGCAATTCATAAAATGCCATGTGGCAAAGACTAAACCAGCAGTTTTCAGGAATGAGATGGTAAAGAAAGGAGATGTCTTCCCTAAACACTGAGCACTCAGCCATTAAAAATATAGTAAAGAAGCACACATGTGACAGATAAGGACAGATGGCAAGTAGGGAAGCTACAGGGCAGCTAAGACTGACAGCGTTCTTGACAGCTTCAGAAAGCAGAACCACAGTCAAGCACCAAAAGGTGACTGAGTAAGGGTATTTTCTCAGGGACACTGAGGAAAAATCTCAATATGTAAAAAAAAATCTCAATATGTAAAACCACTGCAAGATAAGAATGAACATGGTTTGAAAGAAGGACCAAGGAAAAGCCAGCACACTTGAATGATGTGAAGCAAGCAGTAATTTGTTTTCCAGCCTTGTAACTGACTCTCCTTCACCCTGAGGTTTTCCTGGGTTTAGCTGGTCAGGTTTGCTGTATTTGTTTTAATAAAGTCTCTAGATTCAGGGATTGAAAAGTTCAGTCCCTATGCTCGATATAAAAATGGAGATGTGGATGCATGTAGGAAGGAATTCCAACTAAACGCACTGATTCAGGGTCCTAAGTTGTATTTCTGAAGAAAAAAAAATCCATCATTTTTTAAAAAAGCCTTATAGTTGAAGATTTAAAATTACATCTTCAAGAGCCAGTGTGATTTATCTTAAAAATGCCAAATGAAGGTAAAGGATTCCTTTGCTTTATACATATTTAAGAACTCACAGGTAGTATTTCTAAGCATTGCTACCATATGTACCTGTGCTAACAGCTGTACTACTAAATAAAAAGCTGTCAGAATTTGCAGATTCAGAACTTCAGCTGAAAGGGATTTACCATAGCAGATGTATCTAAGCACATATTTTTATGCACAAGTACTTTTCATACCGACATCTCATCAAGCCAAAAATGTCTTTTCATTATGGAAAGGATTAAAAGGTGCATATACATGCAGATCACAGAAACTTCACACAAAGTTTACTGTACTCCATGATGATTATTTTGATTCAATGGATTTATAATCCATCTATTGCAGAGCAAGTGTCTGCATGAGTCTGAGTCTGAGTGCTATATGGGCAATTAAGACCAAGAAACTTGAAGCTGATATGACAAACCAAGTACCTCTAAAGGCATGAAAAAATTGGGGCATGCAGAAACTTCTTGTCTCCATACCTCAAGAGTTTGCATTTCATTCAGGCAAGTTACAAGGATTTAACTTCTATTATTTATAAACTGTTTCTCTATCAGTGATTCTCAAAGTGAGCACTGTACTACAAGGAGTCCCTTAATGTTTGGCGTTTTGGATAGGCAGCTGCTAAGAGTTCAAGGATTTATTTCCAAAACCAGGAAAAATACACTAGGCTCACCTATTGTGAGTTTTAAAAGCTGGGAAAAGCAGTTCCAACAATCTCCATTACACTTCAGTGCCAAACTACAGATATCCTTCTGTTTCTCCTCTCCAGTCACGCTCAGCTCTGAAAGGCCCCAGTCTCTCAGAAATACCCACAGCCTTATTTACATTTGCTCTGATTCCACCACTGCAATCCACCTAAGGTTACCACATAGTGCATCCATGTCCTTTTTTTTTCCCCCCACCAGTCCTCCCTTACACAAGCCTAAAAAAAAAGGATGCCTCCCCTATCCCTTCCAAATCTTCTAATTCCCATGTCAAATTCAGAATTCCTGTCTTGAGGTTTCCCATATTTCTAACCATGCCATTATCCTTAACTTTTTCTCCCAATTTTTCCTAACCTAGGTGTGTTTGATGATCAACTTCTTGAACAGAATTTGTCACCTTTTTCTGTATTTTACAAACCATAATAAATAAATAAGCCAATAAATAAATCAACCATTTGTCACTCAGGGTTCTATTTTTGAAGATTGAACTTCACTTAGATTCTGGACTATCAAGTCTAACATCCTGATTTCAGTGTACAATACAATATAAACACTTAAATCCTCATTGCCAGCAACTGCAAAGAAAAAAAAAAACAAAACAAACAAACAAACAAAAAAAACCCAAACAAAATCAACTAAGAAAAAAAGAGTTAAAGTGAGAGCAGCAGGACAAACAACACTCAGCTCAGATATGAAGCTTTTTTTTTTATATACAACCAGCCTAACCTCCACACTGCAAAGCCCTAAATTAGACCCTTGGCTTACTATCATTTCTGCACAAGCAGAGATAAAACTAGTTAGTTTACAGCATGAATTTCTGCACAACTTTCAGTTGCATCTTTGCTACACAGTGTCTTAAAACATGAACAGTGTTTGAGAGCTTTTTATTGTTGGAGAAGTGCATAGGCCATTAATCAGTTCTGAATAAAATAAAAAAAAAAAAGGTTAAGCCTGCTCTAATAGCTTTTCAGTAACATTATACTGTTGCTGAACTTCTCATTTAACAGATTCTTCTTCTCACAATGGCATTTCAGATCTAGAAGACAAATCTTAAGTGTTGCAAAGGAAAGTGTATTACAAGATCTAAGAATAAATTCTTAGTTCTTCATTTGGATTATTTTCTTAAGATTGTGACCAGAAAACGGTTTGAGAGCAGAAAAAACCACACAAAGATAAATATGGTTACCATTTTTATCTGAAGCATACTACAAACACTCAACTTCCCTTGCAGACATGTTTTTGACCCCTTTCTAGGTCCTACAACATTATTCAGGCATGATTTTCTATTACAAAAGCCACATGGGCCTCCCACTATGCTGTACTAGGCAACTATCTGCTAATTCTACTTCCTGTAATAATTTCTCCTAGTTTTCCCATTGCAGATACTAAGCTTATTGTTAAGTAGTAGGAGTCTTTAAAAATTACTTTCAAATAGTTCAAATGCCAAGTTTTAAGCAGAGGGTCACATCTATATTTACTAGTTTGGTTGCTTAATTTCTGAGCTCTTTTCAATATCATCTTATTCTGGAAACTGGCACTTTTAAATACCATCTGGTTTATGTCTTTTTTTTTTTATCCCTCCTTTTTCTTTTTAAGCTTGTTCCATAATTGCTTCTACCAACACTTCAGTTTGAAGATAGATCCTTTGATGCATCCTCCGTAATGAAAGGTTCCAGTTCAGAACTTCTTCAAGCTCAAAAATGAACTTGGATACAAGAGGTAAGACAACAGCTTCTTTTTTGATAGAGCTTTATTTCTAGAGGATAGAAGGAGAGATCATCTATTAGCCCTGTGCATTCTCCAGTGGGCTTCTTGTTCACAGTGTATTTCAAAAAGATTAATTTTATACCTCCTGCAAATTGTTCCCCAAACACCTTTCTTAGCTGAATGTATGCATTTTTACCTTACACTGCCAGAAATTTATGAAGCTTTATATTTTGCTCTTGCAGACAAAAGTTAACTTTTAAAAAACACACTGCTTTGTGTAACCACCTTTTATCCTGCTGTTTAACTATGCCATGACAGTTTATTTTTGGACTTACTATCTTTTATAGGTGCATGCATTTCCTCCAACACTCCCACATGGCATCTTCAGTAGTTTCCATGCCACTTACAAGGATTTTGATTTTATGAATTGTCTTTAATATCATTTTTGATTTTAAGTCATTTTCTTTAAAAAACAAAACCCCCAAGTTTTTTCTTCAGAGATGGAGATAGATGATCCTGCAAGAAATGTAAATACACTTTTACAGAATGACAGTAACACTTTGAACCAGATCCTGCACACAATTGTCAGAAGCACATACAAAACTGCTTCTCCCTCTTCTGGTTTGCAGGCTAACTGCTCCATGAAACACTCACTAACTGTGTCTAGCAATTTAGTCTCCACATCAATCATTGCCTCAGCCACTGCTGCTGCCATGCAGGCACCAGGCTGACCAGGGAGCAATACAACCAGGAGGTTAGAAGAGAATGAAAGGGCTCCAAAGAGAAAAAGGGGAAGAGAACAACCACATAATGAAGTCAGCTTGTGTGCATTTACACACCACATGGCTCATGGGGCTCCAGGACTTGGAATAACATGTTTATGATTTTTCATGAGCTGCTGTTTCTCTTAATCTCTAACCTATGATTATAGAGAAAAGAAATAAGAATTCAGATACTAGATGTGAATTCAAGGAAGTAGAAGGCAAACAAATCTGTATTAAAAGATTATGAGAACACATATGCTAACTACTTAAAATTAGCTCTCAAAAGTTTGAAATTAAAATTTGACTACTGAGATTGAACAAGCCACTGCAGAGCCAATCCACCTGCTGAAAATTAGCTTGACAGAGCAGTGTGCATTCCTGTGTCTTGTTGCAAACAGATGTTCTATTTGGATTTTCTTGCATATTGCTGCTCTCATGAAATCCCTTTTTCTTCTGTTTAAGGCAGTGGTATCTCCCCCTCTACTTGTACCTAAGTTCTCCTCTTCACTCCATACATTTCCAGTCCCATCAAACCATCACCTTTTCTCCCCAGGTTACAGAAGCATTTACACCTCTCTCCTTTGCCTCTGTGGCAGGGGGACAAAGCCAGGCCCTATCTGCCTTCCTTCATCTGCTGGAAAGGACTCCCCTGCTCCTGCCTCAGGATGAAACTGGTGTCTCACACTGCAGAGCTGGGTTTCAGTACTGCCATTGGATAGTTAATGGTAAAATACAGTATTTTTCTGCCAACACTGTCAACACTAAGCTTAAATACCCTCTTCTCCAAGTCACTCCAAAAGTAAAAGACTGAGGCATGTGCTACTGAGACAACTTGCAATTGTTTAATGCTTTATCCTAAGACAAACTAAACATAAATCAAAAGGAAGCAATTATAAAAGCCCTCTGAGCAGCAGCTTAAGGGAAAAGACAGAAACACAGAGTTACACAAAAATGCATATATTCAATCCCCTGGCTTTTCAGGTAGGGGAAAAAGACAGTTATTTTTCCTTATCTGTTTCTGTGCACGGCTAGGAAAAGAGAAAACAATAAAAGAAAGAATTCAGGATAGATTAAACTGGTCAGTTCTGGTAGCTCTAGCAAAGCCAAACAGCTAAAGGCTCCTTTGAACTTCAACAGAGCAGACAAGCTCAAGAGCTGATTCAAGCCTGCAGCTTGCTGAACATACTGAGCAGAGAGGAACACTACTCCAACCACCTCATTCTGTATGCAAAGCAAGCAGGTACAATGCAAAGGGGATGTGAGTCACACAAGAAAAACATATAAAACAAAGGCAAAAGAGCTGGCAAGATAGAAAGGACAGCAATGTGGGAGAGTGGGCAACATCAGGCAGCCAAGAAGGTAAATCAGAAGTGTAGAACGTGACCTGAATAATACAAATAGTAGTAGGTATCTTTACAGAAAAAGAAGATTAAAAAGTGATTGTGAAAAAGATATCTTTCATATTCTCCATGTCCTTTCAAGCTCTTCTGCTATCCATACATACAGTACAAAGGGAAAATCCTTTAGGCATATAGTATAAATTTACCTCCTGAAAGGCTACACAACTTGCAATTTGGCTTAAAATATCAATGCAACTCCAACGACTTTCTTGCTTATGAAGACTTCCCAATTCACCTATTTTTGTATTTTGTTTGGGTTTATGCTTAATATTTTCATTGAAACTACCTGATAATGTCCTAGAATACAAGTAGTAGAGCACGAAACAAGAGTGATAAACTTCTAGCATTCCCACTGCTCTCCCAATCAAAGCCACAGTTCTGTGTGGCCACACTTAAGCTTCCCAGTCAACCTGTAAGTCAGATGCAGTCCATCAGTTTTCCTATTACTCTACTGCAAGGCCCAGCAACCATTTAGATGGCTGCTACTGACCCATATCACAGTGGGATTCTTTATCCCATTGTCAGGTATCTGGCAATTTAATCAAAATGGTAAGAGGTATAGCCTGATAAAAAATAATCTGCACGAGTCAGAGGCAGTGCTGCAAAACTCAACATACATTTACATGGTCCTGGAGAGCAAAACAAAGACTTTGCTGAAGAAGGAAATGTGTTAGAGAAGGCCTGAGCTGTTTAGGAAAAGTAATTTCAGTTACTCCTTTCATTTAGGCAGCTAAATTCTCTGTTTGGAGGAAATAATTTCAATGGGTTTTTTCAGGCTTTAAAAGCCTGACAAAAAGGCATGACCACTTTAACACAGTTGAGCTGAAGCTTGTGACACAAGTCTGTCTTGAAAACAGGGACTTTATAAACCTTTACTTCATAGAAGTAAAGTGTTAAGCAGTAAAAAATAAAGATGCACACACAAACTAATTATTTGAGATCACATCTTCTGAATTTTTTCCGCTTGGCACTTTAAAGCTTTTATAATCCACTTTAAATAAATGTAAAATTCTTGGCCTGTATATTTGCTGCTTTCTTTTTCTGGATGCTGTATTTGCCTACAGAAGCTTTGAAACTCGCACAGTAAAATCTTACATGTATTGGAAGTCCAACCCAATAACTCAGGGAAAAAAAGCAAACCAGTTATGTTCATTCATTACAAACTCTGGGAACTTACCTCATGTTAATACATAAGAAAGTTTTACACCATCATTTAACTGTGAACAGTTTAATAACATTAGCACTGTAGATGGAAGTTAGAGCTCTGAAGAACACCATCTGCAATGTGAATATGGAAACTATAAAAATGTTAGCTTTATGGATAAAAATAGTTTGAATAGAAATGGTTGACTCAACACACCCTGAAATAAAAAAAATTAAAAGACAAATATGTGGCTGCCTCTTATTTACTGAACTGCTATTCAAGTTCTAATTTACCTACTGAAATCAATTTCTAAGAAAAAATGTACCTCCCAGGCACCAGAGAAACATACCATCCCATTCTTACAAGGAATGTACAAAGGAACATATTTTTTGTAATACATGCTCAATGCCAACTTTACACTGGATGTCACGGAAGCATCACCGTCCATTTAAAAAGGTATTGCTATAATAAGCTGTTTCTTCCAACAAACTAATGTAATGTCCACAGTGAAAAAAAATTGTTGCATATATCCTTCATTTTTTTAACAAATATAGCTTCTGAGCCTGTTCCAGGAATTCTCAAATTGAGAAACAAGGAACAGTTAAAATACTTTCTTTAACACCTTCTCATGTTGCAGCATCTTCTTCATTGTAATCTTCGCTCCCAATTTCCATAAATAAAAACCAAACTGTACACTTATGTTCATGAAGGATTCAAGGAACTACAGGCTGGTGAGTCTCATCTCCACCCCTGGAAAGGTGATTGAGCAAACTTCCCTGGAGCAGTGGATGTTGTTTGCATTGACATCAGAAAAGATTTTGCCATGGTCTCCCACTGTGTTATTTGAGGCGTGCTAGTGAGACATGGGTACCATACAAAATCCAACTGGTGGCTGATCACTTGCAGTGTCACTCAAAAACTGGCCGTGATGCCAACTGTGTTTAAAACTCTCTATTAATGACCTGGATGGTAGGACAGAGTCTACCAGGTCAGAGTCGACCAGTCAGCAGGTTCAGGAGTAACCCCACACTGGAGAAAGAGATCAACACTCCAGAGAGCAGTGCTTCTACTTCAAGAGGCAAGAGAATTGTGTTGATGGGAAACTCATGAAGATCAACCATGGTAAGTGATTTACTGTGAGGGTGGTGGGACTGAGAAGCTGTGGACTATCTCTGAAAGTGTTCATGGCCAGGTTGGATGGGGCTTTTAACAACCTGCTCTAGTGGCAGGCAGATTGGAACGAGATGATCTTTGATATCCAATATCAAACCATTGTATGATTTCATGATTCTAAGCAAAAGAAAAAACTTGCTGCTAAGGTGCAGTAACACACAAGACAGGCTGGGCATGCAGTGGACACAAGCCTGCAGAAACAGATCTGGGGCTCCTGGTGGACACTGTTGAATAACAGCCACCAAAATGCACCCTTGGGAAGTGAAGCAGGCTAACCAAGTCTCAAGCTCTGCTGGCAGGAGTGACTAAGCAGGCTGGGGCAAGTGACTTCCCCTCACTCCACCTTTCAGCACTGGTAAGACAGCACCTGGATTGATGTGTGTGATTTTGAGCTCACCAATAAAAGGCAGACCTTGGTACAGTGGGAACTGTCAGCAGAGGGCCACCAAGATGATGAAGGGGCTGGGACACATGACACAAAAAGAGTCACCAAGTGAGGCTTGTTCTGTCTGGGGAGAAGGCAGCAATAAGGGAGACCTCATTACTCTATTCAATTTTCATGTGGGAGTAAATAGAAAAGTCGTCACCTGGCTCTTTTTAGATGCACACAGCAGTAAAACAGGAAGAAACAAACACAATTTGGAAAATGGAACATTTCTGCTGCTGAAGAGAAAAGCTCTTTTTCCCATGAGGGTGGGCAAACACTGCAAGAAGCTGCTCAGAGACCCTGTGGCACCACCATCCCTGGAGTTACTCAAAATTTCCAGGCATAGCCTAGAACAACCTGCTCTAGTTAGACTGATTTTAAGCAGGGGTTTGAGCTACATGACTGCCAGAGGTCCCTTCCCACACTGTTCTATAATAAATCCAAATGACTTGTAGTAGAAAACAACATAAAATATTTCATTTCAAGTTACTCTTTTCATCTGAACCTTGTTATGTCAGCAACAGAAATGATGTAGCTTTAGCCTGACAGAGGTGTTTCCGGCATGAAAACTTCTATAACTGCAAAACCTTTGTTATTCATCACTTACACTAGGAACTTCTTGGAAAATAATGACCCTACTCCTATCACTAAAAATTAAAGTCTAGTTAAAGGATGAAAACAACACCTGACAACTCTACTGTTAGGGATTTACACTGCTGGAGCTGAAGACACTTAATTTACTATTTGGCTTTCTTATTACAACACTTATCTAACCTGAGGAAAGCTACACCAGAAAAATAAAATACCAACGTAGAACAGGAGCTCAAACAACCTAGTATTTGAAGTTTTTCATTACCTCTGTATCTTTCTCTTCCAGCAAGTATAAAAAGAACATATAGAGAGCTTTAAACCCTAAACCATTTATATTGAAAAAAAAAACCCAAACTTTCAAATTGCATAATTTTGATCCTTTCTTGACATCGCAAGACTGCAGAGTTATTTCTGCTCACTGCTCTCTCCCAGACTTCACTCTCACTAGAGGCTCACGGCTTATACCTACACTGCTCCTCCTCTTTCTTCTCTTCCTTGGAAGAGCTCCTCAAGCAAACACCATCAGTTGCTATTCCTCCTATCACCACATTCTCAGACAGAGCCTGTGTGCCAAGAGACACAGAATTAAAGTCAAAAATTACAAGTAGACACTTTTAAGTATGTAAATACACAAACACTGAGATAAAAATGTATTTGCTACTTAAACAAAAGCCAGCTCACAAATCAAATGGAAATCTGTAAGTCAGCAAGTTCTTTACATTGATATCATTAGAATTTAGATGAGAAATAAAAAAAAAATTATTTTTTATTCGTGCTTTGTGAAGCGCTTTATTTCACTGACCTCACTTTCAATTTAATTTATTTGCAGAAAGTAACTGGTCTCAGAGATGTCAGCTCCTCCACATCCATCCCCTGAAGGGACCATTTCCTTCCAGCAGCAAAGATCACCATGTGGCAAGACTTCTTATCAACATCAAGTTACTTCACAGAACAGGAAATATACTCTCAAGTCAATTATGAATATCATGGTTTGTTCCATCCTTTGGAACCGAAGTTGCATCTGCTCATTGCTTTCCCCATCCCAACATTATTCTTCATATGGCATTCAAAGTTTATCCACTGTTATGCCGGTATGTTTGTCATTTCCATCAGCTTGTAAACACTCAGAGCCACAGTCCACCCTGCATGACCCTGTCACTTTCACAACTGACATATAACTGAATTAATGAAACACTTCTCGTGTGTCTGAAAACCACATTTATATCAAGCCTTTTCTAATAGATTACCAATTATTAAAGAAAAAAAAGGAGCTTAAGACATTGAGTTTAAACACTGTTTTTTCTAAGATGACTTTCAGCTGTGGGCCACACTCCAGATCTTTTTAGAAGTACACAGAAGATCACCTAAGTGTAAGCTTCATAGCAGAATCAAAATCCTAATAGGTCCTGTCCTTACAAGAACCCATTTTATACCTTTTCAGTCAATACATATTGAGATCTCAAGCACTGATCATGCAACAGACCATAAGTACTTCGAGAGTTATTGATTTTGCTACTCTAGCAATTTCTCTGAAAGAAGATTCATGCCATCTCAAACAAAATCCCAAAATACTTCTGTTAAGTTTTTCTCCTTAAAATAGTAGTTGTTTCAGGGTTGAATAATTGTAACCTAGTGGCTGTCCAAATGAGACTCCTAATTCATGCAATTAGCCTCCTACACAGTGTTTAAAACCTTGCTCAGCAATAATAAAGCTTTTAAGGGACTTGAAGTTACTTTCTGAAGCAGCTGGGAACATTACAACATCCAGTGCAGCACAGAAATTTGGGTTATAAATACTTCCAGAGAACAGGCAGCAAGTTGAATGCAATACTAAAAATATTAAAGAATACAGGCTTTCCCCTGCTCTCATTGGGTCTCATTCTGTACAAACAGCAGCAGAGGCTTTACATTATATATAAGCTCAATTCACTGCCATGGCTTCACCAAACCCTGGGAGGAGATTCTTTACTCTTGCTTACTTAGAAGGAAGTTAAGACATTGAAAAGTGTCAACATACCCAAAGTGAAAAATCATCCAGTTCAAACAGATCTTTACATTTCCATTCAGCTTCTCTGTGATCACCAGAGCTGAGCTGGCAGAGATTGTTCTTCTTCTCCTCCACAAAGAGTTCTCAAAAAAAAAACTCCACAAGCAAGCTTACAATTTTATTCCTATTTTTGCCACTGGCTGGGTCTACAGATCTAATCTCTATCTGTGTAATGGCTTTACACAGCAACTTTTCCCATTCACAAAGTAACCTCTCCCATTCTGCCTCAAACCAATAGATATCCTAATGCTGTATAAGAATTTAAGCAATATCCTACTCAAGAGGATTGGCAACTGTTCTAAATTAGGCAGCTGGTAAATAGAAATTAAAAAGCATCATAGCATGAGAAAGTTAAAACTGCTGTTATGTCTTATGCTCCTGACACTTTCACTCTTTTCTTCTCCCACAGGACTTCTCTGCCTGGCTCCTGCATAAAAAAAAAAAAAATATCTCCTGCATTTTACAGAAAACCTTATTAGACAGCCTATTTTCCAGAAAGAAATATCAGAAAAAGGCAAATTTGCTTGGATAAATCACTAAATTCTCTTCCAGACAACTGGAACTGCAGTTCAGGTGATCATTTTCATAGCATGCACCTTTCTGACCCAAAACTTACTCTGTTCCAGTTATCCATAAATTACAATGATGGATGAAAAACAACTATCCATTCCCATTTGAAATAGTGCTGACCACTCTTTTATCATTCCTGGCAATTAACAGTAAACATGAGTTCTAGTCATTTTTGTAGGCAACCTGCAGAGATTTATAGCAGTACCTTCGAAAGTCTGAAGACAAAACTTGTCTTTGGGTGAAAGATTTTTCAGGGTTGTGACAACCTTGATGCAGAAAAGTTCTGGTACATCAATCATTTGTCTGTATTCTGACAGGGGAAACCTCACAGGTGACACATACAGTGCAACAGTAGTTAAGGACAGTTGCTAGTTGTTGCCACAAGTTCTAGACAAGTCTTCTGCAAACAAACAGAAGAAAAACAGCAGACAGCATTACTATCTCAATCAATTTGGATCAAAACAGCCTAATTTCCCTCTAAAATACAGCAATTGACTTAAAATAGGAACATTAGAAAGGAAATGCTTTTCAAAAAAAAAAGGACGACTCTAGGCAACATCTCAAATTACTCCCATAAGCCAAAAAAAACCCCACAGTCTAGAAAAAAAAATATGACGTGGCAAAGGCAGAACTCCCCAGAAAGCAATTCTGAAAGATATCAAACAAAAGATTTATTACAAAGGGATTCCATTCTATTCAATGTTTGCATCAACAACATGGATGCTGAAAATAAAACAATTTTTACTAAATGTGCTAATGATAAAAAGCTAGGAAGGACAAAAAACTTAAATCAATTTTGCAAATGAAAGAAATTGACAGAAGGGGAATGAAATCCACTGGGGATGAGCACAGAACTCCTACAAAAAGACAACGGAAAATGTAAGTAATAGTCTTTAATAAAATGAATAATGTCTAAATCCCAAGCTGACAGTTAATGTCAGGCAACTGCAAAATGGTAAATATCAGTGAAGTGTACAACCACAAGCACAACTTTCAGAATAAGCCAAGTAATCTTTTCTGGTCCATTTTGTACTACACTTTAGAGACGAAATACTGTACTCCCACTGAAATACCACTTTTCAAGAAAACAACTGACACAAACCCGAAGAGTAGGCAATTCTTTGTGTTCCTCCAATAAAGACAGAGTGAATTGGATTTGGTTACTATTTAAGCAGGGAAGCTTGAAAGAGGGCTTCCTAAGAACCAAAGTACCCAGAAGGCTACTGCAGAGAAAACGGGATCGATTTGTTCTCAGGTTCTCAAAAGACAGGAGATGCAATGGGCTTGGAATTGAAGTTAACAAGATTCACACTAAGCACTTGGGGAAAACAGCACCACTTTTCAATTTTAAGGACAATGAAACCCTTGAGCAGATTACACAGGAGACAGGTAAGGAAGTAAAAAACCCACAGTCGGTAGCAGGACCACAGGAAATTGTTTAGTCTTTGTTGTTCCTTACATTTATTTAAAAAACTATATAGAATTTACTGGCTCCAGCACTCATTTTAGTAGAAGATACTAAGGTACAATAGAGAATTTGTGCTTTTTTTTCAGTTTAAATATTTGTGACTTTTTATTCTCTTCTCTCCACTATCTTCACCATAGTCTTATTTTTCAATTAACACTCTTACATTTTTGTGATGATCAGTTACCACGGCTGCAAAGATCAGAGTCTGTCTTATGTTCTATTATAGCTAGAGCTTAAAAAACATACAATAGTCAAATAAAGGAATGCAAAAGAAGGAAAAGGAATTCTACTAATATTTTCTATTCAACTTCCCCCATTTCAGGACTCTGGGGTTTACTGCTGATTTAAACTTCCATAGAAAAATGTAGCATATGATAAGTTAAAAAGGACAAGGAAATAGAGAGTATAATGGAAGCGAATTAATGAAAATCAATAGTTTTGAAGACTAAACTGCATTGATAATAAAGCTTATGGGGTTTACACAACTTGAATGATTTCACTATTTCGTATTACAGAATTAGACGAAACTTTCAATAAAGTGTTCTTTCAAGTGTGTAGTTTAAAAGATTGCCTTCCTAGTTTAATTAAACTTCAAATAAACAATAATGAATAATTATTAATTATACTGCAGACATCATCAGCAAGGGATAAAAAATGCCTTGATCAGGACTTGTCAGGTTCTCTCAACCCCTCCTCCACAGAGCAGAGAGGCAAAGCAAGCCCAACCTCACACCCCAAGGATTACCTGGTAACCTAACAGAGGCAGACAATCAGTTCGGACAACATCTCTGCAATATTAGATGTGGAACTCTCTTTTCTCGTTTTAGACACAAAGTTTTAGTTTTAGACACAAAATTCACAATTCTAGTCCTTCCCTTGTTATCAGTGAATGGAAGAACTGGCCCTCCAGAAGACAATTCAGCAGGTCTCAGACATGCCTGTGACCATTAAAAGGGCTGCCTGCGTTATTCAGTTTCTCCCCATTGTCTGCAGAGGCCACCCAATGTCACTCAGACTTGACACCAACTCATCCCTGGCATACCAGGTTACACATCTCACAACATTTCTCTTCCCATTCTTTCCTCAAGCAGTGTTGGCTAAGATTCCAGAGTCCCAGATTCTTGGCACTTCTGAAGGAAAGCCAAGTTCTGCGGGTGCTGAACACAAGTATCACCAACTTCAATGGCTTCCACAGAGGGCAATGCAAACACATAAAAGAATGTTTCTTCAAAAAAAATTTTTTTAATTAAAAAAAAGAAATTTAAAAGGCACTCTCCAGATAGCAACTTTTGCAAAAGTGAAAGCTATACATTAGTATGAAAAACTCATAACCTGGCTCTGTAGACACTTAAACAGGCATTTTAGCAGAAAATCTCACATCCTGAAAATGAAAACATATGCAAACGTTTGAAGAAATAAAATCTACAGTCTTGGTTTCGTTGTTTTCTAAAGTAATGTCATTCAAAAGAATTACTTTGCTTTCTAACAAAAGAGATAGTTCCACAGCTTCACAGTAGCATCCAATACATTAATAACAAACAACTTTTCATATTGAAGCTGGGACAAGGCACACCACACCATTAAGTCTCACAAAGGCAAAAGTCCATGCTGGCACTTGGGCTTAAAGAAGTTTAGATTTCTGGAGTACAGCATCAGTTTTTGCCCTATGTTCCATCTTGGGTCCTGAGACTTCAAAACTCCAACATTAGAAAGAGGAAAAACTAAGACAAATTCTCTTCAAAACCCTAACATGATTTAAACACACTGTCCATGAAAGAAAAAAACTGAGGAGAGGTTGTGCTTCCCAGAACTTCTAGGGCCTTTACCATGACCATCCACTCCTTATCAGCTAGCCCCTTCCCCCATGAATTCTAATTATAGTTCCTTCATGAAACCTTCTGAAGGTCTGTGTTAAAAGGTAGTGCTTAATCTAACTTACACTATTTTTAGCCCTCTAAGATACAAATTTTCACTATCATACACTATAAATCCTTTATTCCCTCTGTGTAGTAAAAGACAGACCACATATACAGGGATCTGAAAGAACAGATTATATTAACACCTGCTACGTGGAGAAACAAACAAACAAAAAAATCTGAAATACTCATAACATCTTCACTGCATCAAATATATGGCACAGGAGATCAAACACCTTGGTACCAAATACATAAGAGTTTGTCCTCCTGGCCACAAAGAAAATCCACTGTCAGATATTTAACCAATTTGGCCTAATTTTCTGACGCCATAGCTGGAAGGCAGAAGAGAAAAGTTGAGCTATTCAGGGAAGTCTAGTGCTTCAAACACATTCAGAAGCTTTAAAGGAAGACTTAAAAATATTCAGTACACTTTACATTAGACTCGTATGCTAGTTTCTTGCCTATTTTAAGTATACAGTCTCCTCAATTCTTCATTCAGACATTAAAAAAATACTTAGATGCATGCCTCTAATAGTACAGCGAAGTAGTTTGGGCTTGATTCCAATTTCACCAGGAGCAAAGACATTCACAGCAGAGATAATCCATATTTCAGGATTGATTCCTTTTAGAGTTCCTTGAGAAGTGGAAGTCAAGCTACATGGTTATAATGACAAAACAAAGGGAAAAATGTAAAGGTGTCTCCTAGCACAGGTTATAATACAAGAATGAACAAGTATTAAAAGGATGCAATAAATTATTCACGGCACTTTCCTCATTTATGTAAAGACAAATCAAGAAGTGCAATCTTACACTAGCCAAATAATCCACTAATTAAACAAAATCAGTAACCAAAAAAATGCAGAAAACAGTATGCACCTATAATAGCCCAGTATCATACATGTCTTTTTTCAAAGTAATTACTACCTATGCACTGAATAACCACTATGACTGGCTGTGTAGTTCAACTTGAAGTCTTAAATTTACCTAATACAAGACTGGTTTTCTGTAATAGTACTGAAGCCACTACTCCAATTTTATTCTCCATTTGTAATCTTTGCAATTGAATTTAGCACCCAGTTACTTACCTACAAATATTCTTCATGAGAGAGAAAAAGTGGATTTCACTGGCAGACTATGTATTTTCAGCCATTTTTACAACTTCTCTTCCTCTTCCCCTCCCTTTTACATTGCAAGTTTCTTGAATATTCCTTAAAGCTCTACAGCTACCACCAAGTTATTTTGTCCTCGAAGACATTCACAGCACTTCTCTTCCATCAGCAAATACATACACTTCAGCTAAATTTTTTTTCATAAAATTCTATGAATTATCTTAACAGTATTCTCCGAGTACAGTCCAAGTCCACAACCATCCACAATAAATTCAAATTATCCTGACTGCATCTTTCCAAATGCAAGTAGCTTTGCTGTATAGGAGGGCCTTTGATGTTCACATCAAATAACCTTCAAGTTGTTCAACAACAACAATAATCAACTCTATTGTCTTGATGAATAAAGCCTGAGAAATTGTGCCCATGAATGTCATGGACTATACATGTTCTTAAGTGACAAGAAACAAACCACAATGTGGAAGGGATTCTACTGAAAATTTAAAGTTTGTGGACTCATAAAATCAAGATGGATACCAAAATGAAAGAACGTAAGGTAGCTGCCAAACTATATACTTTTTAAAAAGGTATTCTTCCTATATTAGGTAGAATTTATTTACTCTTCCTTAATATTTAACAGAGTTGAAGTTACAATTATTAAAGTATAAAGGTTTAAGACTGAATTCAGCTCATAACTCTTTAATACACCTGTCCAAAATCAATCAAACAAATAAAGACAGGTTCTAATTCTAGCCTGAACAATCTGACTGAACGGTAAATAAATCAGAACAAAGACCAAAACTTACTGAATCACCTAGATGTATCTCTTATCAAGACAGATCACCCATCTGACAATTATTCCACATTTAGAACAGGCAAGACCTTTCACAAGACCCACCGAAACCACACTGTAACACGCAGAGAGGCAGCAACCACACCGAATTCCCTTTTCCACTGCCATCAGATCCCCAAAGGGGCATTCACAGTGCGATTTTTGCCAGCACAGTGTTCCCTGCACAGAGCCCGCCACGCATTGTCTCCCGACTTTGAGCCTGCACAGCGAGCGAGCGGACACGGGAAGCACGGGAAGCACGGGAAGCACAGAACCCGCCTATCTGCCAACACGGAGCCCGGCCGAAAGAGAGTTTCAGGGCTTCTGGATACTTCCAACTCCGCCAGTTGCAACATTCAGCCGCTGCAACGATCCATCAGATTCTGCAGAGGCACTCTTCTTGCTGCAGAAGAGCGTAACGATTTGTTAAAGACAAGTTTCGAAAGGACAAATAGACAGGAGAAACTTGGGGGAACACCAGCGGAGTCGCTCTCCCGCTAGCCCGTACAAAAGGCAGCTGCATGCGCGCTACGTGGAATCAGCACCAATTTGAGGCAAAGCGAAAGCATCACAGGTAACACACCTGTGAAGTGTGGAACAACACGGGAAGGCAAGAGCCCCCAGCAGAACCTCCCCCGGAACACCAGCCCTGCCCCGCCGCTTGTTTATTATTGAGGACGGCAGCGGACAATTCTCGCCCAGGGGCCGGGGAGCGGGACCTGCTGCCAGGGCGCGTTCCCAGGGCGCTGGGAAAGGCGGCATCTGCTTTGGAGCATCTGAAAAGCAGGCACTGACCTGAGGGTGCGGTTGCCCGCGCAGCCGCGGCGCTCCATGGCGGCGGGCACGCAGCTGGTGAGCTCGGTCCAGTCGGCGTGCAGCCCGCAGCTCCAGCCGGTGGAGAAGCGGGAGAAGAGCCAGGTGTCCTTGTCACCGCCCGGGCGGTGGCAGGCGCACTTCTTCTGCCCGGCCCGGCAGTAGCAGGGCTGCTCCAGGTGGATGTTGCGCACCAGGTGCCGCCCGAAGGTGGTGCCGCCCGTCTTCTGGATGTGGAGGAAGACGATCACGTCGCGGCCCCGCATGTCGAACCGCACCCGCCGGCACAGCTCC
>VXAX01007965.1:3116958-3144103 GCA_013399835.1 Leptocoma aspasia
GGCGTCGGACAGCCAATGGGACGGGCCGGGGGAGCAGCCAGGTGAGCGGGGCGCCGTTAAATTCCTCATTTCCCATCCCTTTGCCGTAGGGAGTGGGTGTCTGGCGCCGTTCGCCCGTGATTTTTAACCCCCAAGTGCTTCGTACAAGGAGGTCGGGCAGCACCGACCACCCCACAGATTAACTAGCTAGTGGTAGGTTGGCTGGTACCGGCGCTGCTTGTTCTTGCGGTCTTCAAAGCACAAAGTCCCAAACCATGAACCCCCTTTGCAGAACGCTTTTACCTCCCCGAGGCGATAACACCGGCTCCCCAGCAGCGCAGCTGCTCCATTAAAATGTCAAAAGCTTACTTTTCAGTCCCTCTCATGTATTTACAACAATCCACGTCCTGAAACTGTGTTGTTTTCCCTAATGAAATTTATCCTTTTTTTAATAGACATTCAAATCTTTAGCCTGCAGACCACACTCAGCTGAATTTGGCAAAAAACAAAACACTGTTTTGCCTGAAGAGTGCTCCCCATAATGTTAAAAGTCTGTCACAAACACTTCATATCCAAACCCGAGCCTCATATGGCTGCTGGATTACAATATATTAATATGCAAAGCATTTTGTCTTAGAACTGATTGCACATCTCGCTTATTTAATTACAGAATGCTTTTATTTACTGAGGGATTAATTAGATATCTGACAGTGCTAAAGCAACTTTTTTACTCAGCTCTAAAGACAGCTTCACCTCTGCAAGGCTGCTAACAGGAGAGCAGTGCCTTCCCATGGGACCACTTAACTTTAAAACTTATAAAAATAGACAAATGTATTTTAAATGGAAGATTTTTATATAGAAACCAAGACTACTTGGATTTTTTGGGATAGAATATCTGCTCCCATTAAAGCTTGCCAGAAATCATAAAAATTACTAGAAAATGGTCTAAACAGAAGGAGTTCAAACTGTAAGATGTTGTGAGGTGTCCACAAGAACAACAGCCTACACCACCCACCTCAAAACACCTACCACACATGCATGCACACTCCCAGCAGCCCATTGTAGTGGTAATACACCAGTAAAAGTCTGACAGTTGCAAATTTTTGGGTCTTGCCAAAACATGAAAAGAGATGATGCACTTCTACCTTCAGTGAAATTTTTTAAGGAAAATCATGGGTTACTTGGGGAAATTCATCCTTGTACAGCCATGCACCATGGTACTGGAAGCCCTTTCATCCTTTGGAAGAAGAATTCAGAGTCTGATGTCAAATAAACCTATTTAGTCTTCGGCCTCTCGGCACAAGAGAGGTGCACTCACTGACTGTTATTAAAGTAGAAAACAGCATTTTCACCTTGAAAAATCACGGTGTTCTTTGCCAGCATGAGCAGCAGAGCACCCATCTTCTCTCTAGGGAAACCAGACTCTCTTCTCTGGTTTGGCCACCACCATGCTGACCTGCTTTCAGACTCCCTGTGCCTCCAAAGTGTGGACTTAGTGAGTCTGCCTTTTAACCTCTTTCTTTTACTAGGTGACACAAAGCCTATCTTAGAGAAATTTAAATATTTGTATGTGTAAGATACAGAAGCATTTTGTTCTCATCTCAGCCTATTCACTACTTAACAAGAAATATGGCTGAATTCATTTGAAATAGAAGTGCTGCTAAAGGATTTAGACTCAGGTATCTCTTCTGATGCTTTCAGCATGATGCAGAAATATCATAATTTAAGATTTTCTAATTAAATACCAGATTGTTAACACTGTACCTTCATCTCCATGAAAAGGAGGACAAAACTAAAGTTGCTAAACAGAGAAAGCCTCAATTTCAGCAGGACTTTAAATTCTTATTTATTTAAACTTACTCAAGACAGTTACCAATTCATGAAGACTGGTAAAAAAACAACTTAATGGACTAGATATACAAGAGAAGTAAAAATATTTATAATGATGTTCAGCTGAAAAACGACTTTTAAAAGGTTCTCCTTTTTCTGAAACTAGAAAGTTGTTACTTGCAGTGCCACATGAATCAATGTGTTTATGCAGCTTTCAAAGGCAGGCCTTTCCTTATGAATTTGAATGCTCTTAATGACAGTCTGTGGACCACACTTTACTATGTAGAGTCACAAACCATGGCACAACCAACAACCCAGAGTTTTCATTTGGTAGGATTTTATGTTCCCTTTATAGACGCCCATGTTACTGTGCAAGTCCCTGTGGGATTAAGATCTAATAAAATAATTTAGCTTCTTTGCAAGTTTGTGGCTGTAACTCCTTAACATCAATGAAGCAATGAAAAGGGTCATTTTGAAAACAGTAGTGTTCCCATTGATTTAATGGGATCATGACTGGGTTCAAAATGAAGCCCTAATAGTTGCAAACACTGCTCAATCACAACATTTTCCCTTTCAAACATAATTCATCTATAAATCTCCAATGAGACTTTAACTACAAGGAAAATCCAAAGTCAGTTAAAAGCTGATTTTGAGATAGTCTTACAAAATCAGTGTAGTTTTTTGTGGATTTCACAATAAAACACTTACATGTCAGACTTAGGATTCTCTTATTTTTTTTCATCATTCTCAAAGATCCTATACTGACAGCAGATATCTCAGAGTTCACCCACCAAGCATTCAAATAAAATAATACTGAAATGACCTATTCTTTGTGACAATTTCAGGCAGAATACCTTTACCTGTTAAAATTCACATGCCAAATCTACAGTCATTTCTACCAGAAACAAGCCAATATGTAAAAGTGTTGCACAGAAAAATATTTTAGAATTCCAACACAGCATGTCCCTTGTCCTTGCCAATTCCCAAGTAACATTCAACACATTTTCCAAGTTACTAAAAATAAGAATTGGCATACTTACAATATATTTTAAAGGATAATGCAGTATTTGCTAGTCTGAAGCAATGGGCAAGTGAAACAGTGTCAGTGCCAACATCAAGGTTCGTACAAAATGCATGAGTAAGCAAGTGACATTTTATGAAGCAAAAGTAAAAAAACATTATTTCATTTAGCAATTACACGTCTGACAAGGTTAACATCTAATAGATCTGTTAATATAAAATTAAAGTGACACCTACCTCACACTGGTAGGTTTGGTTTCTTTAAATTATTTATCACTGCTTGACCTGAGCTGTTTCAATACTTGTAGCCAGTTGAGATTTCCAATAAACCAATTTTTCATCATGCAGCAAGTCCCAGGTGTTTCCCTGGTCACGAGGATAGAATTGTTAAATTAATAAATGAACGCTAACTTCAGTAATTTGCCTAGGATTCATTTGTTTCAATGCTTAAAGTGTAAAACTCCCTTATTTTTCGTCAGATTAAATTCTAGTATATGCACTTATCAAACCTTCATTTCAATGGCACACTGAGTGCCTTATTCTTCCTTGTAAAACAATTTATGCATCATACTGCCAGCAGTCCTTCTTTTGTAAAGTTGCAATTCAGCATAAGGCTTGTTAATTTACACTTCTCCTGCTTGCCATTCTTTTTCTGGATGTAATAATTTTATTAAACCTATGACCACCTTTAATTTCCTTTACTCAAAATGCAACCACTAAGGAAACAATGTTTTCAGTCAATGTCTTATATGTGCCAGTCCATATGTAGGAGCTTCTGCAAGTCATTCCTTACACCACATTGCTGCACGTTTTCCTTACGAGAGGAAGGATCAGCTATATATGCTTTGAGTAGTCATAATTCCACCTCTGTAAGACCCTGACCTTGGACAACTGGAACATCATAAATCGCTTCGAACATTCTAGTATTTTTCTTTTTTTGTTTGTTTACAACCACGTAACTCCTCATAGAGCTAATACAATACTTTTCAATACCTTTATTTAGGTTACAATGGTTGCAAAGGTAGTTTTCCAATAAAGGAACATATCTGAAAACTTTGAGGTACATTTTTTAGACAGTGCCAAAACAAGATATTTAAAGGCAGATTCCCTTTCTATCAGGTAAACTTGGTCATCTTTTGTTTTTTCTCTCCTGGGCTTTGCAACAGGGACATGTAGCAGAATAAAGAATGACCAAATGTTCTAACCATGTTTGGGCATGTGCCAACCAGCACTCTCTCAAACAGCTCCTGGATATAATTTTGGAGTCAACCATTCCAGAAAGCATTTCCAACCAGCACTCAGTGACCAAGATTATAGCTTCAGTGTAGGTCAGACCATGTCATGCTATTTGGCATCAGTACCCAAGACAGTTTCTGAACATGTTTCATTTATTAATGGAGACAACACTGCTGAGCATTTCCAGGTTTCAATTTAAGCAAGAAAAATTTGTGTTCACCCTTCTGCATTTTGTTCTGGGGTGTAACCAAGATACACTTACAAAACTCAGCTTGAAGTTACAGTGTGTTAGCTAGCAAAGAAAATCTCTGTCATGTAAGGCTGTGTATGGGTTTATTGGGGTCCACTGCCCAGACAATGGGAGCCTTGCTGTTATTCAGCTATAATCCAAACTGAAGCAAGGATGATGCTAAGCAAATTAGCCAAAGGGCCTCTGGCTGCTGTTGCCTTTCAAAAGATGTGTGTGGCTTCGTGATGTGGCCAGATAGAGTCGGTGAGTGGGAAGATACTTTGAGGGAAGTGAGAAATATTCCAGTTATTGGAAGATGCAATACCAAATGACAAGCAGCCAAAGGGAGAAAGCAAAGAGTATGAAATGCAGGGTGGTTTTTTTTTGTAATCCCAAACCCTAAACACAGGTGCTTGTGTATGCTATCTACAATCAGAATCTGCAACATGAAGACAGCATGAGGAAAGCATTTCACAGGACACAGGAAATTTCTATGCCCTGTTCATAGAAAAACTTAAGTGTACTCACACATATTCCTTCCAGCCCTCAGCCTTCTGAATCCTGCAATATTTATGAGGCAAACTCTAGAGTGTATTGAAGCTTTTGGGTACTTATTACAGATAAAAGGCATGTCACCTGCAGCACATCCACACCTATTTTTCCACATTTGGGTCCAAATTGAGATGCTTCAGACTCAGTCACTCTGATAACCATGTGAAAGATATCGCTGCTGCATTTTCATATGGTGTTTTGGTTTTCCTAGTAAAGAACAGTCTAGCATTATCTATGTGATAAACTCCCTTGTTTAAAGACCAGGGTGTCCAAGAAGTTAACACCCAAATTTTCGTATTGCAGCTTCCTCTCTGATCAGGGAGGTCAATACTCAGAGAGATACAGGTCTTCTGAAATTGGTGCATGCTTCCTCCTGCCTAACAAAAACTAACAAATATCCCTATAAACATTCCCACCAAGACCCCAAAACGGCTCATACGGCAATGTGTAGGAATTGCAAGACTGTGTAATACTGCCACCTGGTGATGTGTCACAGAAGCATTTTCTTACTCCTAGCATCACGCAAAAGCCTTTTGCTTCCTTTCAGGTGCTCTTAATCTGCAAGGGCTCATCAAACGTCACTTATCCAACTATCAGTTTATCTTGAGCAGCTCTGCTTGTGCTTAGAAGTGAAATTACTGAGGTTCTCAAAGTTATGAAATCCGTATCTTGTCTTTTCCTTCAAAACAGACTTCTAGATATGCCATGGACAGACATAGCCTATCTTGATCGAAATTCCCATCACAACTCCATATGAAGTCTAGAAACTTTAGTGTCTTCAGAGGAAAAAAATCAGAAATAATATTAGAAATTATCCACTAGACCTTCCCTCTCTCCTTTTTTTTTAAATATTTTCAGTCTTTGAGGTGTAATGAAAAATAAAAATAAATAAATACAAAAAAAACCCCAAAAGGCAAAACCAAAAAGTCCCAATAGAAACAACAAAAAAATCTTCCAAGAACTTTCCCTCTCCAAGATGGAAAAAAAGATTTGTGTAGTACATGATCTCTGAGTCCTTCATCTGATCTCTGTGGGATACAGGTGAAAACTCATGGCAAATGGTAGATCAGGCTCAACTTCTAACACCTCTATCTGGCTTTCACAGCTGTCTGCAAGTCTGAACCTTTCTTTTATAACTGACCTCCAACTCCTTAGTGAAAAACAGCAAGCTGAGAACTGCTATCACTTTCTGGGTTGCCGCTATTTCATACAAGACCTTTCTTGGATTATTTTCAGAAAGCCAACCTGCACCCTTTGAAGTTTAAATTCAAGAACTGCACTTTTTAATGTGCTGCTATGAGAATTTTTAGAACAATTCAGTAGTCTTCTTCTGGGATTTTTCTTAACTCTTTCTTATTTACCTCTCATTCTGTAAGCACCTAAAGGCATGTAATCAGTGGTTCTTCCCTAACTTACAGCCATACAATGATTTAATATTTTCTTCTTGTGTATTCATAATATATTGGAATGGTAATATTTATTCTTTAAATTATCCTTCCAAGATCAGTGAAATACTGGTCCCATCATCAGTTAAAAGTTCAGTTGGACTTCTGGAAAAGGCTGAGAGGAATACAGATTTAATGCTGAAGGGATCTAAGTTATTTCACAGTGGAGGCTGCAGCAGAATTACTCCTACTACCTCAAACTTGGCCAACCTACAACAGTCACAGCACAGAAAAGTCATTAGCACTGTAGGTGAGACGTTAGAAACTCATACTCAGTTTGAAGTCTCAGTTTGAGACATCCGTCTCTGGCACTAATTTATCTTATCATCTTGGATTAAAGTATGTTGGGAACTGTAATTACCATGAGAACCAGGAATTTTAACCTATAATGGCAATCTGTGGTACCAAATGTCAAGCCTAAAATAGTTCTCCTAAGCCTCAGCAGAACTATCTGCTGGCCTTCCAGTCCATTTGCAACAGACCAATGAGTACATAAGAAATATGAAAGGGAAGAAAAATTGTTCAACACTGTGACAGGTTTCAGATTAATAAACTGTAAATTCAGAGGGAGAGTTGAGGTGAAGATCACTGGAGTGTTCAGATTAAGAATTGGCAAAAAATAAGGGAATAATTCTTCAGCTATCAGAAAAAGATGATCAAAATACAGATTGGTCAAAGCGGATTGTTTGACCAAGGGGTCTAAGGGCACCTCATGTTGAAGCGGTTCACTGAGAAGCATGTACTTAGAAACTATCAACACTGCATGTCATCTTGTGGCAAAAGAAAAACTGGAATAGAATGAGAATTGCACTGCTAAGAGAAGACAGAGGTGGTCCACAGCAGTGTAGTCACACTGTGGCTTGCAGACCATTGATGGTGAGGGAAATACCAGAATTTGATCTGTAAAATAATTAGCAACCCTGGACCCTCTTCCGTGGTTTTGTGCAAGCATAACTGAGAATTGACAAGCGTTAAAATTTTGAATTGATGCTTACAACATAAAAAAATCACATGCTATAAATGTATTTTATTTAAATAGAGATGGTTTTAGTACAATTATCATCATCTCTTCCAACTGCTAAGAAATAGTAGAATGGAAGTTGTCCAGATATTTTATAATTGCATTCCTTTAATAAAGTGGTTGGGAACCCCAAATTTATAGCAAAACTGTGGGGAAAATAGGAGCTTACACTTTCTTTTGAAAGGAAGACTCTTCAAAAGATTCTTTTGAAAAAAATTGCTGGGGCCTCCAGCAGGCAAGATCTCACTTTTCATTCTTTAGTATCACAGAGTAGACCTATCATTTCACCTTAATCCTTACAGAAGGCCCAAGTTTATCAACCTAATATACTATAGTAAATTCTTGTTGACATCTTCCAGTTATCAAAATTATAGTATGAACAGCAATATATCAAATGAGAATAACCACTACAAGCAGTGTATTTCTAATTTAACTTCATTTAATGTAGGAAATCAGGATCAAAGAATAACAGGAGACCAAAATAAAGCCATGTTTTCCAGTCAGAAACCTATCTCTATTACAGCTTAATAGACAAACATAACTTTCCCTTAGTTTGAGGTGTTAATTCTGTGTGATTACCATATGGTAATCACAGGGAATCATGACCATTTTATTTAATTTATAATGATAATTTTATTTCAGAGACAAAGTTATTCAAAAGAGGATGCATCAAGATAGCATTCAACCAGCACTAATCCTGTTGCCTTCTTTTTTTCTTCCCTTCTGTGTCATCAATGTCCCATAATTTGGAGCTGCACATTGCTCCTTCAGCAGTGCTAGGGAGGGGGGGAAAAGCTCATCCCACTGCTCTTCCCAGCAGAAGATAGAGGGAGATAGAGGTAGCAGCAGCTGGCACATCAAGGGTTAAACGATTTACTTTTCTTTAACAACACTTCATTTTTGCCCTCAAAGTTTATCTACATTAAAATATTCTAAATGTAGTGTGTTTCTGTAAGTCTAATTATATGCGGCATGCAAAAACATATTCGATAATCACATTGCTAATTATGTGCAATCACTTCAATACACAGGTGCAAAGCTCCAGAAATATGCATATTTTAATCACCTTGTATATAGGTATAAACCACAACTTTTCGTTTAAGTGCTCAGTGACTCCTTATTTTTCTGGGACTCCACTTCTTTGGATTTTTGACTGGCTAGTGCCAGAGAAAAATATATGCCAGGCTACTACAAATCTGGAATTTAATTTATATGTGTTATGTTCCAGTACTAAAAAACCTGTAATTCCTTACTTTTCCATGGTTTATGAACATTTTAAAGCACAAATTTTGTAATTTATTGATGGACACAGCATGCTGACTTCAGAGATATGGGAATCATAATTTTTATTTTCCTTCTGGGAGCTTTAATTCTCACAGTGTTCCTTTAGTATAAATTTGCCTGGAAAATCATGTATATGTGCATGGAAATGTGTGTTCTCCAGTTTGGATTAAACTTGAAGGATCTTCTTAATGGTTTAAAAACAGAAGGTTATAAAAATCTTGAGGAATAAACTCACTTTCATTATATTTGTAATAGCTTGTGGCTGCACTTTTTGCTTCTCTTTCATTTACATGTAACTGTTATTTTTACATTGATTTTTCAAGCTGCCTTCACAAAAATGGATTGCAATTATCTTTGTGTGTAAATCATAAAAACTGAAAATTTTATATACTCAGATTAACTGAAAAGGACATAAAATATTAATTTGCGTAATTCAAGAGTAATATTTCTATTTTCCCTCTAAAGATATTTAGCATAAATTACTGGAAGAAATAGCTTTATATTACTTGTCCATAAGTATTCTTTTGCACTTTGGGAAGTGAGCTGAAATGAAGCCTGAGAGACAAGAAACTAATCTACTGGTCTGCTTCTAACATTAACAAAAGGATAGCCCAATAGGAGGGACACAGCAAAACCAGAAAAGCAGCATTGAAATTTGTTCCACTGGAAACAAATCCGTCATACTTCACACAATAAAGCAGCCAGCTTGTTCTGCTTCATTTTAGCTCCACATATTTTTAATTAAAGTAAATTACACTTAAGAGTCACAGAATAGTTGTTACAGGTATTACGCATGCCAGCCACTGTAACAGTGTTCAACAAGGTTTTCGTTAAATCAGTAAGCCAAAAAGAGACTCCTCTATGAAGTCCTTTTTATAAACAGTGCTACAGCTTAAGCTGGGTGCCCCCAAAAAAGGACCCTGGATAACGAAACCACTGGGCAATTATACCCTGACAAGTTCCCACCCCTCATGCAACTGATTGGACCAGTAGTAATATTAAGATCATGATGGGCACAACATGAAGCACAGGGAGATCCATCTAAATATGAGGAAAAGCTTCTTTACTGTGGGAGTGACAGAGCACTGACACTGGCTGCCCAGAGAGGTTGTGGAGATACTCAGAACCTGCCTGGACATGATCCCGTGCACCTGCTCTAGGTGAACCTGCTTTAGCAGGGGTTTAGACTACATGATCTCCAGAGGTCTCTTCCAACTTCAATCATTCCATGATTCTGTGATTCTGGCTGGGGTCTTCTCGTTCTTCCTTGGGTCCCTTCACCGTCTCTACATGGGCCATTTCTCTTCTCTCTAAGGTTGCAGCTTCTGCTGATGATTGCAATCTCCTTATCTTCTGACTTGAACTGGCTCTGGGGCCTTCTTTTACTTGACCATAACATATGTTCAAAATATCTGGGTGAAAGTTCACCGCTTGCAGCCTACAACTTCAGCAACTTTAGCTACTAATGCTAAGCAAGTGCAAAGCACAGTCTGTATAAGTACATAGTTTGGGCTGGATGAGTGCACTAAAGGCCAGCTTGTTCTACTTGTGCATAAAGCAGAACCAGCTTCAAAGTCATCTCAGGTTGCTCAGCACCTTGTCCAGTCAAGAGTCACAGCACCATAAAAGACAGGTATAATTCCATGTCACCACTCTGAAATTAAAACAACACAATGGACAGGGGTTTGGAAAGTCATTTTTGTTTGGTGAAACTTTGGAATGGGTTGGACAATAGGTGATGGCTGCTCCATCCCTGGTAATATCCAAGGTCTGTGGGGATGGGGATCTGAATAACCTGACACAGTGGAAGGTGGTCCTGCCCATGGCAGGGGGGATTGGACTAGATGATCTTTGGTGGTCCCTCCCAACCAAACTATTCTATGATTCTGTGATTCTTTCAAGAAGTGCATTATAGTTTTTGTTCCTGCATTAGATGTGTACTAGCAAGACATTCAACGGGAAGTGAGGAATAAACACAAGATTTGTCCTGCCAGCTGCTCAGTCACACAAAGCCTCCAAGCCAGCTGGTCCTGGCACCCAGCTCTGCTGTGACCTGAATGCTGCTCCATGCAGAACCAGGAACCGGGAGTTACTGCACAAGTTACTCCTCAAGAGCTCATGCCGCCTTGCAGGGCAATGGTTTCTGCTGAGTCTGTAACTCAGCCTGAGCCAGGAGCTGCTGTCAAAGAGCCCTGCTTCCCAGCATATGCTATCACTGGAGCACTCTGGATGGTGCAGTCTGCACTCTGAGCAGGTGGAAATACAATTGCAATTCTGACCCAGTTTAAAAAGGATAGAATAGTTTGTTCAAAGAAAAACCTCACTTGGCTTTAAGTAGCCAGTACATTATGGTTCTGCAGTCCTCGCTTCTGTCAAAGGTGACTTGGTTGAGTGCACATTCAGGACTCACTGGCTAATTTCCCCACTTACATTTTTTAAGCATTCTGGAAAGGATTCAGAACTCTGCTCACTGATCTGACTAAAAAGGAAAAATCTCTGATATACTTTGTTGTACAGGTATATTTTATCTTTATATTTTCCACCTGGCATGTAGCAATAGCACCTTTTGATCCCTACATGATAGGCTTACAGTTCAAATCCTACTACCCTATTCTGGGAAACAGTGTATTTTCTCAGTGAATACACCTGTGCCTACACACTAAAGTCTCTTTTGCTGCTAGTGTGGCACTATGTGGCCAGAATTGTCCTGAGGCACTTCATTGCACATACCAGCTTATCAGTTAATGCAAAAATACTCAACTTTGTGCATTTTATTTATAAATATTTTATCTTCTGAAGTTATAATCTCCCAAACAGTTGCATGTGACAAATCATGTCTAAAAATACAAGTATGTGGCTATTATTTGAATCATCAACAATGGTGATTTAACACCTTATTGTACATTTTAAGCTAAATTATATATCATCAGCATATCATGTGCTCCTTTCACTGAGTACATAGATTCACAACTTACAACTAGGGAAAGAAGGAAAAAACATTCTTTTTTTCAACACCCAAGAACCTTACAGCATATTGTAAATAAGAGATTAATTATGAGCACAGGTCATTTAACAACCAAGATTGTTAGTTGGCATCAGAAGTGCCAACTCATTCTACATGTTGAGCTTGACCCAAGAATAGTAAGCTAAGATTTAGCATAGACAAACTCAGAAAAACCCTGCAACATTGTAGATAAGCCCTGCTTTTATCCACTGGTGCAGTTAGTTGCTCAGATTTGGCATGGTAGGAGCCAGGGCAATACAAAAATCAATACAACCACACTGTTTGTTGGCACAGCAGAGCAGTGGCATTGCTTATGAACTTGAGCTGGTGTATCCAAATGGAGCTGCATTGCTCATTATGACCATTTTACTGTTCTCCACTACACAGTACAGACATGCCCAGAGTTTTGTAGGAAGTTTCCTGACATGGTCCAGGAAGTATATTCTACAGATCTCTGAGGTGGATAATTTTAAATAAGAGGCTGTAACTCCTATGTTTATTTCACAAAGCAAAATGTTGCTTCAGTTTCCTTTTTTTCTCTTCTTCTTTTTTTTTTTTTTTTTCTTTTCAGTAAACGTTGGAAAGAGAAGTATCCTGGCAGCAAGCTATTTACTATCACTGCAGCAGCATGCATGGGCATGGCAAAGCAGCATAAACTCTCATTGCTAGGAAGTTGCCACTGAGCAGATCCTGTGAGCTGTTGAAACCAGGCTTATGTTACTTCTGCATCAACTCTTCTTTCACTGGCACATCCCTGTAAATCAAAATGAAAAGCTGACAGACTATGAAATATATTTTGCATGGCCTGCTCCAGAATAACACTATATTGAGATATGCTAATCAAATAACCATGGCTGGTCTATAATGGAATGGACAAAAAATCAATGCAGTACAGCATCCTTAGTCTTTTCAGGGAAACATCTCAAATGCCTGTCATAGTAGTGACTTTGACAGGTTCTGAAGAGATTGGCCTCCAATCTCACACAAGATGAAAGGATGCCAGCAGCTACTGCTCAAGAGGCCACCAGTTAATAACCATGTAACAGGAATATCATTTGATTAGTGTTTGACATTTATATTACCTCCAAGTTAGGGAGAAAGGAAGCCTTTCACCATGAAAACTGTTTTCAGTCTGTAAAGAAAATAAAGTTTTATTTTCAGCTAACCAAATATGCTGATGAAGCTCAACTTATTTTTACTTATTGCTACCGTTTCTATAAAACAGACATAGCTTACTGTGACTTACAAAACATTTGCATCTTACTGAGAAGCATTCATTAATCACTCTCTCTATTCACACTGAAACTGCTATGATAATCAATTCCTATTTGCACAGCTGCAATATGAATAATTTTAAATTTTGGCCCTAATTGTTTTTCTGTTCTGCTGAAAAATGGTTTCAGAGAACTAAGGGTTTTTTTCACACACATATATATAGAATGTATGTACCAGAATGGCCAAGTGTTATTTGAAATATTTAAGTACATAAAATTCTGCTGTAGAAACGAAGATTAAGTCGGCTCTCCATCTTCTAGGTTTGCATTTTGCTTAACAGATTAAAATCTGCCTTTCTCAAATATACAGAAACAGTTTCTTTCAAAGTATGTACTCACTCTTTGTGGCTAGAATGTAGTTAAGGTACCAAAGCAAAGGTAAGACTGATAAATAAGCAAAAGCTTTTATAAGGAATGCAATGTTCTCTTACAACACAGTATTTCTTTCCAAGGAGCAATCCAAACTGCATCTTAAGCAATGGATTAGGTTGCCCAGAAAGATTGTGCAGGTGCCTGCCTTGGATTTTATTTCAACACTTGACTGGACCTCAGACCTAACCTTGTTCTGAGCTGGAGGCTGTACAAGAGACCTCCTGAGGTCCCTTCCAACTTCATTTTGCCTATCTATGATCATAAATTTAAGACCCCTAATAAAACAATAACCCTACATGGGAGAGAGAGATATTTCAGCAGAGAGACTCTTTCTGTCAAACAGAGATTTCTGAATTTAAGCAGAAATTATCTTTTCTCAAGAAAACTACTGGGCTAGCTGTTTTCTGTAGTTCACCACAGACTAACGATAAGACCTTTGATTCAGAACTACCATTTTATCTTGCCACTGAATTCAAAGCTAGTTGTATTTCCATAGCCAATGCCAACAGATTTTATTTACCTTCTTCTATGGCAAATCATAAATTGTCACAGCTAAAGATTAAACAAGTACAAGCTTAGGAGTTCACATTTAAGCAACAATAGCAGACCCTTCAATATCAATATAAAACAAAACATAACAGAGCAATTTTATATAGAAAACCAATTGATAGATTAAAGTGGGTGCATCCATCATCACATTGTATCACATGGAGATATGAAAAACGCACGATACATGTATATAGATGGGCAATGTGCTATGTAAATCTCACTTTTGCTTGAAAAAACATCAAAAAAGCAACTTGCAACTCCTTTAACCACAAGATTGCTTGGGCTGTCATGTTTTTTGGTAGATGGCCAATATAAACCAGCTATGGCCTATTCTGTGCAGAACAAGTGTAGTGTGACCTCTTCTAAGTTCATCAAAAGCATTTTGAACTTTGCTAGGCAGAGGTGGAAGTGTGTTTTATCAGTTCATCACCTGCGTACTTACTTTCTATGGATGGAAGGGTTTGGCCCCATACCTGAGTTATTAGCATAGAAAGACAAGGGGACCAAACTTAATCATCCGTACAGTACTCTGGCCATGCCATCCCTGTTAGCAGCAGCAACTCCTGAACTGTCAGTATGAAAGAAATTAAGCTGCTCAGACAGTGTATCACAGCCCTTCTCCATAGAAAAGATGCTGAATTTTGTGATTTCTAATGGCCTTACACATAAATCAGGAGAAATTTTCCTGTGGTTTTCATAATTTCTGCAGAGATATATTAAGGCTGCACTACCAGTTTTAGGTAAGGTTTACTTAACCTATTAACATTAAAGTTGGCATCACTGATGTGACACAGTGGTAGCTGGAAATTATCTGAGGTCTTAGCACAAATTTGTGTGAGTAAGTCCAAAAAAGATCGGCCACAAAGGCCCCAGGCTGAATGTATATATGAATGACCCTCAGGAGGTATTTTTCATACTTTGACATTATAAAGACCCAGAAGCATGTTAAGTTTAGGCATTCTGTGAAGGCAAGTATCATAGTTTGAGATGAGCACTAACCATCCAAACTACAAAATCCATAGCCTTCTCCCTGGAGTTATGCTCTCACTGACTCCCACCACCCACAAAGCAACTTTGAGCAGGAAGGAGATGATTGTGTGCAAAAGAAATTAAAGTGTATGCAGCAGTAAGACATTCCTGGTTTCAGCTTCGAGTTCCATGAGTCACATTTTGGAAAAGGCAATACCCTGCGTTTCTAATGCAGCCGGGGGATTCTTCCTCCAATGAACAACTATGCAGAGCTGCTCTGTATTCCCATCCTACAACACAGCTCCAGCAGCACCAGCCTCTCTTAGGTCTGAAAAACTGAGGGAAATTAGAAATTAGAGAACACGAGTCTAAAAATTCCAAGGTAAGCTAGGCAGAAGGTAGAAGCAGGGTTCCTGTGAAGCTCATGCTTCTTGAGGGAAAAAAGACGCAGATAGGAAACAAAACACATCTCAAAATAGAAGTCGGTTTGGAAAACCTGGAGGAAGGGGAAATTAGATGCCTTCCCCTCAGAGGAACAACTGCATGTGTATATTATGTCTGAAGCTGCCCACGCAGAGTAAGACTTTTACTACTGTTTGTAGGCTGGCGAAGGCCGAGGGAGAGCAGCCGGCCAGGGCACGGTCAGCGTTTGGGAGCTTGGGGGAGCGCCAGGGCAGGCGGCTGCTGTCCTTGGACACAGCCATGTACCTCCTCAGCCTCCTGCAGCCACCGCCACCCAAGCCTAGGGCACCCTACGTAAATCACACACTTCCACTAAACAAGCCGAAACCTAAAAATAAAGGAAAAAATTTAAAAACAACGCGATTGCCCCAACGCCGGCAGAGACGGCGGGGCCCAGCGCCCCTCAGGGCGGAGGGGGGACAGCAGCGCTACTTCTGCGCTTGCGCACTTCTGGCGCCGCGTGTCACCGCGCCCACCGCCCCGCTATTTATATTCCTTCAGCCGCTGATTGGCCTCCAGACTGACCAATAGCGCAACGCTGAGGGCGCGGCACAGCCAGTAGGAGAGCGGCATGGCTGTGTGGGCGGGGCGCGCGCCGGGGCCGCGGGGGCCGTGCGGGGCTGGGCGTCCGCGAGCAGCGCTGCTCCTCATGGCGGGCTGGGCGCCGCTGCTGCGGCCGGCGCTCCTGCTCGCCCTGCTGTGCGCCCGGCCGTGCCCCTGCGGCACCGCTCCGGCCTCCTCCTCACAGCCCGTGACCGCCCGCCTGGCGGCGAAGTGGCCGGCGACCCCGCTGCTGCTGGAGGCGAGGTGCGTGCAGCCTCCTCCTCCTCTTCTTTCTCCTTCTCCTCCTCCTGCCAGCGGCCGCCCTGTCCCGGCTGTCTCCTGGGGAACAGGAGGGCGGAGGGACACCCTTTTCCCTCCGCTGAGCTGGAAGGAAGGCTGGCAGCGTTTCTCTCTGCCGGAGGGTGTGTTAAAGTACTTTTTGGATGCGAGGCTGAACTGCTTCCTCCCCTCAGAAAGTTTTATGACAAGGCTGTCCCATCCTTTGAGGGAGCTGTATAAAAGGCTTCGTATTTAACCTGCTCAGGTGTTCTGCAGGTCGCTGGGTTGGGGAGGTGTAATGGGCCAATTACACAACCCTTGCCTTCCCCTGGGTAACATCTTAATCTGCCCCCGAGTAGTTCGCACGTTAGCGAAGTGATTATAAAGGTACTAGTGTAGTTGTGAACCTGTAAGAGTGAAACACGGTGGTATTTTAAAAGGTATTGTTAGCGTGTAATCATAACTTCAGCCTGGAGAAGAGAAGGCTTTGAGGTGACCTAATTCCAGCCTCCTGAAGGGAGCCTACAAGAAAGATCGGGAGGGAGCCTTTCTTACAAGGGCATGCAGTGAGAGGACAAGGAGGGATGGCTTCAACCTGAGAGTAGGTTTAAACTACGTGTGCGGAATAAATTCTTTACTGTGAGGATGGTGGGGCACTGGAAGAGGTTGTCCAGAGAAGTTGTGGATGCTCGATCCCTCGCAGTGTTAAAGGCCAAGCTGGATGAGGCTTGGAGCAGACTGCTCTAGTGGGAGGTATCCCTGCCCATAGCAAGGGATTGGAACCAGATGATCTTTAAGGTCCTTTCCAACCCAAACCATTCTGTGATTCACAATAGAAAGGGAAAATGTTTTCCAGTTTTAGATGCTTGTGGCTCCCCTGCCCATTTGGCTTAAATTTGTTTTGTTTTTAAACTTACTGGCTGCTGTTTGGAGAACACCCATGAAGATTAGAACCGCAAGCTTCTGTAATCAAAGGAGAGGCAAACTTCCAAAGTAAAGATTAGAAAACAATATAGTCATGCTAGCAAACAAAACTGTTTGGTAGACATAAGCAGGAGGAGTGAAAGCAACTGATGTTCCCATAAGGAAAACTGCAAACCTTAGAAATGTTACCCGTAAATCGTAGAATCACAGAATGGTTTGGTTTGGAAGGGACCTTAAATACCATCTAGTTCCAACCCCTCTGCCATGGACAGGGACATTTTCCACTAGACCAGGTTGCTCAGAGCCCCATCCAGCCTGGCCTTGAACACTGCCAGGGATGTGGCATCTTCAGTTTCTCTAGGAAACCTGATCCAGTGCCTCACCACCCTTACAGTAAAGAATTTCTTATGTATATCTAACCTAAATTTTGTCTCTTCCAGTTTGAAAAAAAAATCGGAAGGGTGGTATTTAGTATAAAGTAAACCTTACCTTTTATGCTTTGTAAGGATTAACCCATGTTTGAAAGTGTTTCAAAGACTGAGGATCTCCCTCCAGGCAAATTAGATGTCATTGGTGAAAGCCTGTAATTTAATGAAAAACTATCACCTGACAGAGAGTGTGTTCTTACTTGTATAGTTATCTACTATTACATAAAATTTGTGTACTGAATTAATTTTATTTATAAGTGTATATTGGAATATCTTTGGAAGAATAAAGTGAACATTTTGGGGGTTTTCTGGTACAAGATAATAGTCTGCATGCTTTACAGCTCTGATTGAGTTTGGTTGCTAGCACTTTGTTCAAAATATCTTTTGACCAAAATACAGCTCAGTTCAGTGTTTATGCTATGGAGATGGTTGTTAGTCATTGAATGTCTAACATTTGGTTGCTGATGGGTATTTATCATTTTAAACAATTGAAGGCTTTTACTGTGGTACCTCCTTGGACAAAATCAACCTATGGACAATAAATTTTTATTTTTAAACAGCGAATTTATTGCAGAAGATGGTAATGAGAAGTTTTGGCAGTTTTTGGAAACTGTGCGGGAATTAACAGTTTATAAGCAAGGAGGTAAGTTAAACAGCATGCTGGTTTTTAATATATTATCTTGTGCTGTATTTAGCTTTGAGACACAACACATTAATTAGTTCCAGGCAAGTCAAGCCTGACTCTTCCATTATTGCTTACTAGGTAGGTTTCTTTCAGGAAGTTGTAGCATATTTTCCCCTAAGAGCAATATTTGCAGAGGAGTTGCAAAAAAAAAAAGGAAGACGCGATGGACTGAACTGTTCTTACAATATGGAACAGAAGTGTAAAAGATTAAACATACCTCCCTACCTGCTTACAGGACTTGCCAAGAGCTTATAGGATATTGAGACTTCGTGTTTTCTGTAAGATGGATGCTTGCAGGGCATAAAATCACATAAATAACTAAAATGAGAATGCTAGGAAATGCTAAAGGAAAAATTTAAAGAATTGCCAGAAAAGGTTTAATACTTGTACATGGCATGGAGACTGTTTTCTAGCATCAATACTGATGTTTTAGAATAAAGGTTTATCACTGACAAAACAGGACTAAAAAAGCCTTGCATAATTAGATAGAAGAATATTAAGTTGTTATAAATTTGGAGAGAAGACCAAAGCATAAAATCCAGCAAAAGAAACATTAAAAGCCACCCCAGAAGAAACCTTGGAGAGAAGTTTACTGGAAATGTCCGTGGTAATGAAAAGCTGGGAGACTGACAGGGCTTTACTCCAGGTTGGGCAGTATTAGGCCTGCTTGGTAGGGCAACAGATGAACAAGGTGAAAAAGTTTTCAAAACAAGGTAAAGTTGTTTCATTCTGTTCTTTATTTACGGAACAGTAAGTACAACTCAGAACAAAGAGTACAGCTCTTCAGGCATGAGTCTGAGCACCTTACACTACCACTGGAAGAGACTTGGGGGGAACTGGATAGTAAATTAATAGTCATAAGTTAACAAATTGTAGAAAGATCATGCTGAAAATGACAGTGAGAAGTGCAGGTGCATGAAAAATGCTGTGTATGGGAGAGAGAACTTGAAAAACGACATGTTCCAACAATTGTGACTGACTGACTACAACTTAAAAATGTGCATCTGATAATGTTATTTGAGTGCTCAGCAGTGCCCCAAGCAGCCAGTAGACTTAAAAGATTACTAGGCTGGGAACAGGGACACACATGGTAAACATAATTTTGCTGCTTTTGATTTCATGATGTGCTTTTATGTTGAGTAAAATGCGATGTTTGACTTTTTTGTCTCCCTGTGTTTTCCTGATAATTTCTTTAGAATGGAAAAAGTACAGGCAGAAAATGTACAAAGAACTGTGATTTTAATTGTAGAGCATCAATTGGGAAAATAAAAAAAAAACACCACCCAAAAATTACTGTGAGATGATGATCCCAAGGCCAGAAGTATATACAAAACCAGAGAGAGTCACTGAGAATATAATGCCCAGGTGGTGAATGCTGCCAAAAGCCATCCTGTATAAGGCATGAGGATATGGAAAATGGAAGTAGGTGCAGAATTTGACCTGTGGTCAGCTGCTAGTAGCATTTGTTGAGGCAAGTGCTGTTGGCTAATGCTGTTTAAGGTCTTTGTCAGCACACAGGACAGTGGCACATGTTACACCCTCCACAAGGTTGGCAATGACATAAAACTGGGAGGAGAAGCTGGAAGGTAGGACTGTAATTAAAGGGACCTTGGCATGCTGGAGGGACAGGCCAACAGAAACATTGGGAAATTCAGCAAAGGTGCTTTACGGACTTCCTGCACGTGGGCTGGAATAATCTCAGCAACAGCATCATCTTGGTGCTGGTGGACTATAAAGTGTTTTTTTGAGAGACAGAATGGGGATTCTTGCAGACAGTGAGAAGGCCAACTACATGCCAGGTTGCAGCAGCAAGAGGGTAGCCAACAGGTCAAAGAAAGTGTTTATTCCATGGTATGAGGCACTTGTAAGACTGAATCTGGAGTACTGGAGCCATATTGGGGCTCCCTGTGAAAAGAAAGGCAAGAGCCCATCATTGGAGCGAATCTGGGAGAATATATCTCCAGTGGTTAAGGAGGAAAAGCAGACTTCTGAGGAAAGGCTGAGAGAACTGAGTGAACCTGAGAAAGGAAGCAGTAAGGAGAGACCTTGTATCTTCAGTTTCTTAATGGAGAAATGTGCAAAGAAAGTGGAACCAGGCCCTTCCCGAAGGTACACTGCCATGTGAAAAAAAGCAAAGGGCAGGAGTTGAAACATGGAAGTGTGGTTAGATACTAGAGAAAATGTTTCTGCTGTGGGATTGGGGAAACACTGAAACTGATGGCTCCAGGAGGCTCTGGAATCTCTGTTCATTGAGGTAATTGAAAATTCTACTGCATGAGGCCTTGAGCAGCCTAGTCAAGCCTTGAAATTATATTGCTAAGTAGCAGTTTGGATAGGGTGACCTCCAGAAGTCACTTTTAACTTACTTTTTTTTTTCTATGAGTGGTTTAGATGCAGTTGGTATTGCCTTGAGATAAGACTGCTGTATTAGATGATGTGTCAGGGGGTTTTTTATCAGCTATCTCTTTTTTACTTGCTTGGAAACACTTTCCAAGGAGTTTGAAGCTTTGATGACATTATTAGTGACACAGATGTCTGTTGAAATTAGCTGTTAGTTAAATACCTACTTCACCTGGATAAACTCTGTGATTGAGAATAAATTCTGTTGATTGAGAAGAAATAAATTACAGTAGGATGATCTCCATGACCTATCATGCCAACGAACTGTTAGATGCTGGCAACCTTGAGACTGTACTAAAATTTTGCTTTAATTAAGCATATTGAGCAGTTGATGTGTATATTTATCTGTATGGCCAGCACACACCTATGACAATAATCCAGGGAATTTTGAAGTTCTGGCACCAAGTGGCTTTCCTAAAAGTGGAGTCGTAGTTGGGATAGTTTTAATCCAAGGAAATGGATGCTCTTCATGAGCAGGGAGTCTACATTAGATGTTTACAATAAACTGCTTAGCTTGAGTGAAGAATCTGGTACTGTAAGACTGCAGTGGCAGAGTTTACAGTGAGGTGTGTAATACTTAAGGTCTGAGGAGAAGTTGGTCCTCTATATGGTGTGGAATGAGTTCTGTCTTAATTGCTGCATGTCAAGGCACATTGACACAGAGGGATGTTCATGATGTGTTAAAACTGATGTAGCAAGAACTACTTCAGTAAATTAAAGGATCTGGCTAAAAAAGGATTGGTTGAGGCAATTGACTTTTCAGTTACTCTCTGAGTGATGCCAAGAGTAGACAGGATGAATAAGCAGGAAATTAAAGCAATGTTTGTTTGTTTCTCTAAATAGAAACATTTTCATAAAAGCTAAAGAATTCCTAGATTTGAAGCTGAAAATCTGGGTTTATAAAGGAATTCAATGATAGACTTGTATCCCAACATACAGTTTAATGTTTCAGAAGAGTTGTAAAGTGTTAAAGCTAGAAGGCAATTTAAAAAAATCAAGCAGGGTAGCTTGCTTTTTTTCTTCTAAATCCTCCCTTGGATGATTTTCAATCTGGCTTTTTCTAATCAGTTCTCAGAACTTGTTATTTTAAATTTAGAATAATCAACGTCTCTTGTTAATTTGCTAATTTAAAATATTTAGCATTACCAAATTAGGTTTATTAATGGTCTGTTCAGCTGTGATATTTGTAGCAGTTTACTGGATTTGGTAGGAATTATCTACATGGAATTTGGTGAAACATTTAGTCTAGTGATGTATTCGGTGGTTTTAACTTTTTTCTTTTTTAATATGAACCCAAATCAACTTGGGCAGCATTTTGATTATACCATATGGAAAACATGAAAAGGTTAGTGATGGGATACACTGTATTGAATTGATGTCTTCAGGGAACATGGACAACATTGTTTATATCTACTTAGTGTGCAACATATTTTCTGCCAGGCTTGTGAAACAGTTGGAAAGGCAATGATGCTATTTTGAGCTGCAGGTATGTTATAAAGAAATGAAAGCTGAAAAAATTTCATACTAAAACCAGCACTTAGAAAACACTGAAGATGGCATTTTGAACTTGCTGCTGCTTTTATATCCCTAAAGGCTAATTCATGATCACAGAGGGAAAGTAAGTAGCCAGTTCCCTGCTGACTAATTATCACTTGAGTGTTTACTGTCTTCCCAAGTGCTTCAGTTTGTATATTGAATTTTCAGCAGCCTCATAAATATATATTAAAAACCAAAACAAAACCAACATGCAAACATATTTTCTCTGAAAAAAATGTAACAGTATATTTCATATAAACAACCATCATGCAAATTATTTTTTGCTGTTTAGAAGACTACACATTATTCACAACTAAATTAGACAAGTATTTTTAATGTGTATATAAACCTTAAAGATTCAAGAGGAATCAGTTTCACAAACTGATTTCTCTACTAATAATGCAATAAAATAAAGTATACCCTCTTTACTGGCATCTTGTTTGGATGGCATAGAGATTTGACTGGCCAGTGATTGCCTGAACTGCTGCTACCTGAGATGTCTAATTCCCTAGCTGATCTCTGGATCCAGATATTCATATCTGTGCACTTGGGACAGTCCTCATACATCCATCCCACCAAACAATTATTCCAGCACACTGTGTTCTTCTGATTAATTATGTCCCTTATGTTTATTCTCACTACTTCCTGTGCCTCACTACTTTGAATTCTCTTGTGGGTTACCAGCATATATTCAGATTATTTTTGTGCTGTGTGTGCATGAGGTCTGAGGAGCTGTGCTATAATACTTTCTTATCTTTTGTGATTGCCCTGGTTGTCTCTTTTAATTATTTTTAACTTGCCTGTGATAAAAGATACTGCTGTAAATTGTGGATAGTAAATGTCAACATTTAAGCATGAGTCTGCTTAGCTGGCTGTTCAGTTCTTGCTGTAGCCAATCTAATCAATTTGGCTACAGGCATTGAGAGAGTTTGTCAGCAGACAAATTAAGGCATCTTCAGAGTGAGCTTTTCAGGTTTTGTTGCCTGCTAAGCTATATTACTCATGGCTAGGATGAAAGTTCGCAGATGTGAAGTTCATATCTCTGCATTCAGCTGTTTGCAGTCTGGAGCTGTGTCCTGTTATGTGGTCTCTTACTTACTTTTAAATTGATTTTGTTAGTGATTTAGTGGTAATATGCTGTCATGCAGGATTTTATAACCAGAAGAATCTGGTTCTTCATGATTCCTTGTAAAATCCTAAGAAACTTACTATGACTTCTACTCTTTTGGCAACGTCAAAATGAGCTTGGATGGCAGGTAGTACCAAATTTTAAGGATTCAGTATTATGTGAAAATAATTTGCAAAGCTCAAACCATAGTTCTGATTAACTGAAATTAGCTCAGTTGGTTAGAGCATGGTGCCAATAACACCAAGGTCACTGGTTCAATCCATCTACAGGCTTTAAGTGTCCACTTAGGTTCACTGTAGTGTTGAACTTGAGGATCCTTGTGGGTTTCTTCCATTTCAGAATATTCTGTGTGATTCTGTGTATATAATAAACTCTAAAAATTGGGTTTGCATTAGGTAGCTTATAGCATTCGACATGGATTCATGTGTCTTGGTGAAGTTCAAAGTACAGTTGTATTCTAAGTGAAGCCAACAGTGTTAATAGAAGTTGAAGTAGTAGGAGTGGATTATTTGATAGATATACCCTTGTCAGTGTTGTACAGTCATTTTCGAAGGCAGATTAAAAAAAATCCTTTTTTTTACTTTTTAAAATCATCGTCATCATAATCATCTTCCAGGAAAAAAATGTCAGCTGTTTTAAATACAGGAGTGAAAGCACAGGTGAAACAAAAAAAAAATTAAAGACTTATGGTAAAAATATATTATTGATGTAGTATCTTTAGGGTTATATATTTAATGTCTCTTTATTGTCTTTAATAGGATGTTAAAGACATCCTATAGGATGTTAAAGACATTTAGGCCAAGTGGAGAAGCAGGAATTTGAGATTTAAGATTTAATTTTATTTTTGTGGAGATAATTTGAAGAAAATTTGAAAATACAGTTATTGGAAAAAAGTTTCAATTTGGAATGATTTGTTGCTTCCAAATTTTTATATTCACTGTTTTGAATGTGTGAAGCCAAATTTATCTCATTTGGAATCATAGAATGATTAAGGTTGGAAAAGACTTCCAAGGCCAAGTCCAGCCTTTGACTGATTGCCACTCTCAGTTAAACCATAGCATCAAGTGCCACGTCCAGTCACTTCTGGAACACCTCTCCTGGGCAGCCCATTCTAATGCTCAACCACCCTTTCAGTGAAAGAATTCTTCCTTATGTCCAACCTGAACCTCCCCGGCACAGCTTGAGGCCATTTCCCCTTGTCCTGTCAATACTTGGCAGGGAAAAGAGGTTGACCCCTACCTGGCTATGGCCTCCTTTCAGGTGGCTGCAGAGTGATAAGGTCTCCTTTGAGCCTCTTCTTCTCCAGGCTAAACATCCCCAGCTCCTTCATCTGCTCCTCATAGGACTTGTGCTCGAGAGCCTTCACCAGCTTTTTTGCCATTTGGGTTCTGCCAGGGCTATGTGTGGGTGTAGAGAACATAGACAGGTTTTTCATCCTTTGAATTTCTTGTAAGACAGTAACAATTATGTGTCATGGATTAACCCCAGCCAGCAACTAAGTCACACATGCCCACTCTCTGTCCTCCCCTAGGGTGAGGAAAAGCATTAGGAAAAGGTAAAACCTGTGGGTTGAGCCATTTAATCATTGAAATAAATGGAAATATAATAATAATAACAACAGGAAAAAGAGAGGAATAAAACTTCTTTCAAGTGATGCCCAATACAATTGCTCATCACCCACTGACTGGTGGCCTGCCTGTCCCCAAGCAGAGATTGACAACTCTCAGCCAGCTCCCCAGTCACTGAGCGTGACATTCCATGGTATGGAGTGGCCCTTTGGCCAGTTCAGGTCAGCTTCTCCTGGTCATGCTCCCTCCCAGCTTCTTGTGCACCTCTGTGCTGGCAGGGCATGGGAAACTGGGAAGTCCTTGACTCAGGGTACGTGCTACTTAGCCACAATTAAAACTTCAGTGTGTTATCACATTATTCTCATATCGTACCCAAAACACAGCACTGTACCAGCTACTAGGAAGAAAATTAACTCTACCTGTGCTGAAACCAGGATATCATATAGCATTCATGGGAAGGAGCTTTCTTGAAATGTAGATTATACACTTTTCTAATGTTAGGGTTTTTTCTAGTGAATTACAGCAAACTCAGCCTTTCTAAATAATGAGTTTTAAGGAAGAGAAGGCAGAAGGAATGTTAGTACTAGAGGCTTTAAGAACAAAAGAAGATTTTTTTTTTTTACAACCACGACAGGGTTGTAAAGAAGAAAATGAGAGGATGGAAGCTGCTTAGTTATGAAAACTGAGTATGCCTGTAGAATAAAAATTGAAGGTTAATTATTTCCACCCAATGTTCTGTATTCTCACTTTTTGTCATTCCGAGACACCATCCACCTACCTTCTTACTCGGAGTCCTAATTTTGACCTTGAAAATACAAGATATGCAGGGAGCAGGGAAGCTACTTCACATGTTGTATCCATTCTCATACTCTTGTTTATCATATATTTCTAAGGAAGAAATAGAATATGTGAGAGTAGCCCAAAGAATGACACCTTTAGAAGATTTTAATTGATGTAAGCTGCATGGTTGGAGTGTTTAAAAACTAAATGTGAGGAAATTATTTGTAAAATAATGCTCTATTCAGGCCTCTCCATATAGGTTTTTTGAGAGACATTGTTTGAGTGAGTTTTTATGTTGCTGAAAATAATTTCAATATTAACTAGTGCTGTTGAGCTCTTTTAGTTTTTTTTGTGTTATTAGGCCTCTGGATTCGTAGCAAAAGAAACAGTTATTAGTGGACAACATTGAAGACTTGAATGCCAAGAAGCACTGGCATTAATGCTTGCTTATTACATAGTGTTGGTAGATATGCCACATCATGTAGGTCTAAATACTAAAAGTTTGTCTTTTCCTTTTTTTTTCTCTCTTTGACAGATTCAGAGTACTCCTATTACAATTTAATCTTGAAGAAAGCGGGACAATTTTTATCCAATTTGCAAATAAATCTGTTGAAATTTGCACTTTCCATACGGGCTTATTCTCCAACTGTTCAGATGTTTCAGCAGGTGATAATATTGCCTGATATATTTGGTACTTGATTGAATGAGGTATTTTGGCTAAACAATGTTCATTGTTACAGTTCAGTAAAATATATGCCAGTGTTATTTGGAATCAAACGTGATAAAGGTAATGTTTCATAAACTGGTTATGTTGACAGGAACAAATATTCACGTTCAATTGTATGGACAGTGTTCCCTTCAGGGTAGAGTTTTTTTGCAGTTGTTCATTTTTGAAAACTCAGGTCTTGGGAATTTTTTGCATTGCTTCAAATAATTATGTGGGAATTCAGACATTCCCAAAGTAGGGCACTTCCTGTAGGTTCAAGTAATTTATATTTGTTATTTAGTGGATTTCTCATCTTTCTCACTGTCTTAGTATTTGAGAAGTTGAAAAATTAAAAAACCTGCTTTATTAATGAAGAAGTGAGAGGACATAAGTTCACTGTGCCTCTAAACCTAAAATTGCTACTCCTCCTTTTAGCAATGCCACCTTTAGGATAAAGTGAGAAGTCCATGTTTCTGAAAGGTAATAATCTGTAATAAAGTTAGGGAGTTTTGCAGGTGTTCTCTGGAGGAATATCATAATCTCATGTCTTTTTGTTTTTACCTTTCAGCTGGTGAATCCAGACTCACTGATGTGAAGTCACATGATTCCCACTTCATACAGGAATAGCTGAATAGAGTTTAAAAAAAAAAGGTGGATGGGAAAGACAGAGAATCAAAAATTGACATTATTTGTTTGGGATTTATTGGTTTAGAAGTCTAATCTTCAGATGTTTAGCATGATTGCTGATAGCAACTAAAGTTAAAAATATCTCAGAGTACAGGCTGTGATTTTAGCTTGTGGAGGAGATTTCTCAGTCCTGGCTTTACAGAACATAAATGCACTTTTCATTTTCTGAAGTATGACTGCATTTAATAGACTACATCTCACAAAGGTTATAGGGTCTTAATCTTTTAATTTTTCTCCTCCCCCCCCCCCCCCCC